>JAANYP010001846.1:17507-69692 GCA_020465985.1 Centrapalus pauciflorus | reverse complement strand
TTTTAAAAACGTCCATATAGTGGTCGTTCATTATGATTATGGTTACGCTTCCGCACTCGTCACGCCTCACTGCCAACCGGGGTAGCAGGATGTGACAGATTGCATTACTTACTTGCATATGTTTCGGTACTTATTGGTGATTGTTACTGACTTGTATGGAAACATCTGATGCTGCATGTTCCTTGATTACTTAATTGTATGTTAGGAACGTATGATAGACACTGCTGAAACTGGACAACTGCTGCTGCATGTTCCTTGATTACTTGCATTGCTCAGGACCGTTGTGAGTGACAAATTGCATTACTTACTTGCATATGTTTCGGTACTTACTGGTGATTGTTACTGACTTGTATGGAAACATCTGCTGCTGCTTGTTCCTTGATTACTTAATTGTATGTTAGGAACGTATGATAGACACTGCTGAAACTGGACAACTGCTGCTGCATGTTCCATGACTACTTGCATTGCTCTGGACCGCTGTGAGTGACAGATTGCATTACATACTTGCATATGTTTCGGTACTTATTGGTGATTGTTACTGACTTGTATGGAAACATCTGATGCTGCCTGTTCCTTGATTACTTAATTCTATGTTAGGAACTATGATAAACACTGCTGAAACTGGACAACTGCTGCTGCATGTTCCTTGATTACTTGCATTGTTCAAGATCGCGGTGAGTGACAGATTGCAATAATTTCTTGCATAATTTTCGGTACTTATTGGTGATTTATACTGACTTGTATGGAATCATCTGCTGCTGCTTGTTCCTTGATTACTTAATTGTATGTTAGGAACGTATGATAGACACAACTGAAACTAGACAACTGTTGCTGCATGTTCTTTGATTACAAGCATTGCTCAGGACCGCTGTCAGTGACAGATTGCATTACTTACTTGCATATGTTTCGGTACATATTGGTGATTTTTACTTACATGAATGGAAACATCTGTTGCTGCTTGTTCCTTTATTAGTTAGTTGTATGTTAGGAACGTATGATAGAGACTGCTGAAACTGGACAACTGTTGCTGCATGTTCCTTGATTACTTGCATTGCTCAGGACCGTTGTGAGTGACAAATTGCATTACTTACTTGCATATGTTTCGGTACTTATTGGTGATTGTTACTGACTTGTACGGAAACATCTAATGCTGCCTGTTCCTTGATTACTTAATTCTATTTTAGGAACTATGATAAATACTGCTGAAACTGGACAACTGCTGCTGCATGTTCCTTGATTACTTGCATTGTTCAAGATCGCGGTGAGTGACAGATTGCATTACTTACTTGCATATGTTTCGGTACTTATTGGTGATTTATACTAACTTGTATGGAAGCATCTGCTGCTGCTTGTTCCTTGATTACTTAATTGTATGTTAGGAACGTATTATAGACACAACTGAAACTAGACAACTGTTGCTGCATGTTCCTAGATTACATGCATTTCTCAGGACCGCTGTCAATGACAGATTGCATTACTTACTTGCATATGTTTCGGTACTTATTGGTGATTGATACTGACTTGTATGGAAACATCTGATGCTGCCTGTTCCTTGATTACTTAATTGTATGTTAGGAACGTATGATAGACACTGCTGAAACTGGACAACTGCTGCTGCATGTTCCTTGATTACTTGCATTGCTCAGGACCGTTGTGAGTGACAAATTGCATTACTTACTTGCATATGTTTCTGTAGTTACTGGTGATTGTTACTGACTTGTATGGAAACATCTGCTGCTGCTTGTTCCTTGATTACGTAATTGTATGTTAGGAGCGTATGATAGACACTGCTAAAACTGGACAACTGTTGCTGCATGTTCCATGACTACTTGCATTGCTCTGGACCGCTGTGAGTGACAGATTGCATTACTTACTTGCATATGTTTCAGTACTTATTGGTGATAGTTACTGACTTGTATGGAAACATCTGATGCTGCCTGCAGAATCGTGGTTCGTTCGTGAGGGAGTAAACTTGTGCTTCCGGCTGTGAACTATGCTGATGGGATTGCTGAGATTGCGACTTATTTGGCTTGAAAAATCTGCCAAATCTTTGTTTCTTCGGAGGAGACGGATTCATTGGGTTAGTCGTTGGAGCGTATAGCTGATCGCCGTACTCTAGATATCCTCTCTCAATCTGTCTGGCTGCTTCTACCATTTCCAAATAACTCTTGTATTTGATAGCGCTCATCGGATGCCGGTATCTAGGATTGAGTCCTACACGGAATCTATTCATCTTTCTTTCTTCGGTAGCTACTTGGTATGAGGAGTAACCACATAGTCGTGAAAACTCGTGTTCGTATTCGTCAACTGTCTTCGTTCCCTGAGTCAGCTGCATCAGTTGTACTTCCATCTTATCTTGTTGGTCGATCGGGCAGTACTTCGCATTGAACATATCAAGAAACTGGTTCCACTCTAGAGTCTGAATTATTTCTTCACCATAGATACTCCTCTGAGCTTTCCACCAGGCACGGGCAGCTCCCACAAATAGTGCAGACGCATAACTCACTTTCTTTGAATCTAAACAGTCAGAGATTCTATAGATCTCTTCGGTATGACTGATCCAATCCATCGCTTGAATTGGATTCACTGTATCCTCAAAAGTCAGGGCACCACTCGCTTTGAAATCTTTAAATTTGCAGCCTTTTGGCTGAGCAGTTTGGGTTTCTGGATTAGATTTATCAGAATCAGATTCATTTGTCTGGACTTGCTTTTCTTTTCTCTTATTTTTCTTTTCTTCACATCTTTTAGCTTCGGCCTCATCTCTGGCCTGAAACTGTTCTTGCATTATTTTGTTTTGTTGTTCTGAGTGTTGGGCTAGAAGTTGTTGCATCATTTCAAACATTTGTTGTGGGTTCATGTTGCTGGGAATATCACCTGATCCTGATCCTGACATCTTCTACTGAAAATTACAAGCATTTAACTATTAGTTGATAGACTTAGATCTATGTACCGTTTTTCCCATCCTAATAGTCTGTACATCCTATCTCAGTTCAAATCACCTAAATGATTGATACATATGTATTGCTTCAGTTTGAGACCAAGTATACTCACGTAATACTTGATTCACTCAAACTATGGGCTTTGATACCATCCTGTGAAGACCTTCCCTTCCGGGTCAGTCCTCAGAGTCTAGGTCCCACATCATGCAATACGATATCAACCATACGAAGATAGGGTAATTAATTGCGGAATTAAAAATTACATGTACATTACAGATTAGGATTTAAGTTACATATTTCAAAATAAAGTTATAAAAAGGGTAACATCTAATCTAGTCATAACATCATACATCACATCAAGTCTACCCAGAACCACCACATTCGCTGTCGTCCAATCAGTTCAAGAAAGTTTGTTGAGTAGTGGTCTAAGAAAGCTTCAAAACTCGGATCTTGAATGACCTAAGTACTAGGTCCTGCAGGTGATTTTCCTTTGGCTTTTCCTGTAAAATATTAATGCAACATCTGTAAGCAACGCTTAGTGAGTTTATAGATTTTCAATATCAACATGCGTGTCAAGCAGAGTCATTAGTCTTAGCGTGATATGTCTTGGCTGCCGCTACAGCCCTCATGATTGAGATATAGTATCATAAGATCGGATGATGTTCAAGCCACACTCACGCTTAAATCGTGGGGATCAGCCACATACTGGGCTAGCTACCAGTAAGTCAATATGGCGGAACATCGGAGGTCATTACCAATTCATAAGAACTGGTGAAATAGCCGGGTCTAGAACAATAGACCATAAGGGCTAGTCAAGCTGAATCAATCTATCAAATGTCTGATCAATGATGGAAGCATATGTCTTAGAAGTCATGTTAGCAATGAATCATAAAGCAAAGTCTGAAGCAATATTAAATGCAATATGAAAAGATAATCAAATAGCTATCATGATCCACTGGGCAACACAAATCCATGGTGTGCACAGGTTTCAATCCAGCTGATAAAATGAATGTCAATAAATCTATCAGCAGCAATATATCTCAACCGGAATCTATGCATGTTCAATCTGAATATCTATAACTCACAGGTCTGGGTCTTTATCAAACAGATATAAAAATCTGCCACCTGAGTTATCTCAGGATTTTATCTTTGTCAATCTGTAATCTGTCAATTCTTTTCAAATCAGAGACCCGCTTTCAAGTCTTTAAGTCTTTAAATCTTGTTCAGAATATACTGAACCTGTTCAAAATCATTCATGATAATATCATGTAAATTTCATCATCTTTATCATCATCATTTTAGTCTTTAAATTCTTGTATTTTATCTGAGTCTGATATCTGATAACTTGTCTTATCAATGCCATCATCTTTTATCTTTTTAATCTTTATAATCTTGAATTTCATATGATTCTGATAACTTATTTATTTCTGAAATCATTCTTTGTCTCAATATTTCTCAAGAATCCTCTATATATATATTTAACACATGTATATATATAAATATAATCATTCATATTAAAAATATCAAAATAGATAAAATTGGGTTTTCGGATCATAAATTTCGGATCAGCCCGGAATGGGATCCGGATTCGGATCATCCGGATCCGGACACATCCGAATTGGGGACCCGAATTGGCTACTGAATTCGGACTTGTTACATCCGAATTAGCATTGGTTCCGAAATCAGGATCATTTTCAATATAGGCACCGAATTTCGGATCTTTAAAACCCGAAATAGTGATATCCGAATTTGTGAAGCATCCGAATTGGACCCATCATCCGAATTCGGTTCTAACCGAATTCGGACTCAAGGACTTAGAATTTTTCGCAGAATTTTGTTCTTGGTGTTCTTCATTATGTTCATACGGATTTTCAACCATAATTCACAAAACTCATTTTAATCAACATGCAATGTAATGTAAAGTTGTGTTAACATTATTTGAGTGTTATTATACATTTTTCCCCACTAAAAACATCATAATTTGTTCAAGATCATCCAAAAATATGAATTTTTGTCAAGAACATTATTTTTACAAAAATTCCGATTTCTATTTAATTTTGAATGATCCAAGCCTCAAATTTAGTTTTCGTTACATCTAATAACCTAGATTTATCATAATCTATTAATATCTAAAACATGCAAATATTATTTTCACATTTAATCCTATGTTTTCGGTTTTTCAACCAAACCGAACCAAACATTGAAAATTTGGAAATTTTAGTCAGGAATTACCTTCAATGCTTGTAACTTCTTGTTGTTGAATGTTTGTAGCAACTTGTACTTGATTAATTCTTCAATTTAATGCTCTTTAATGGATTTCTTGAAGAATTGTTTGAGAATGCCGTAGGTTAGAGAGAGATTAGAGAGAGAATAATTTTTTTGTTAAATGATCTTAATGATCATTATTTTAGTTTATATATATTTCATTTATCATTTGAGTATTTAACCCACTAAACTTTTGTATTTTACATATCTTTTATTTAATCATCTTTAATAATTAAAATCATAAATTTATTTTACTTAATATTTTCATATTCAAAATAATTAATGTAATAAAATTACATTATTTTCTCAAAGTACAAAGATTATAACTAGATCAAAAGCTGGGTTTACAGAATGGGCTCCACCACGCACAAACTTCGTCCCCGAAGTTAGCTATGTTCGAACAGACTGGGATAAGTAGCTTTCATAACGTCTCTGGATTCCCAAGACTGATGCGAACCCTTGTGGTGTTTCCACCGGACGAGCACCATCTGTATCTCTTTATTTCTAAGCTTCTTGGTTTTTGAGTCCAGAATACACTCCGGCTCTTCAACCACTCGAAGCTTCTCATCTATTTGCAGGTTAACATGTGGTATCTGCACTTCTCTTTCATCTGCTAGACTCTTTCGTAGATGACTAACATGGAATACAGGATGTATTCCAGCTAAGTCAGCTGGTAGTTCAAGACGATAAGATTGGTTTCCAATCTTTTCCACAATCTTGAACGGACAGATAAATCTTGGAGCTTGCTTGTTTCTTTTAATGAACCGCACCACATTCTTCATTGGGGATACTTTCAACATCACCCAATCGTTAACTGCAAAACTGATCGATCTGTGCCGGTTGTCATTATATGACTTCTGCCTGCATTGAGCTTCAAGAATATTTCTTCTAACAAGTTGAATCTTCTCGTGAGTCAACTGTAGAAGGGCAGGTCCTGCTATTGGTGATTCACCTGTTTCACGCCAACAGGTAGGAGTTCTGCACTTTCTTCCGTATAGAGCTTCAAAAGGAGCCATCTTGATCGTTGAATGATAACTGTTGTTGTAAGAGAATTCGACCAACGGCAAGTGGTCATCCCAGTTACCACCTAGATCAAGAACGCAGGCACGAAGCATATCTTCAAGAGTTAAGATAGTACGTTCACTTTGACCATCTGCACTTGGGTGATAAGCAGTACTCATAGAAATCCGAGTACCCATCCCGTCTTGTAGTGCTTGCCAGAATCTGGATGTGAAACGACTATCACGATCGGAGACAATAGATTTTGGCACACCATGACGAGAGATGATCTCGGTAATGTACATCTGTGCCAGTTTATCGAGAGAATATGTCTCTTTCATCGGTATGAAGTGAGCTGACTTTGTTAATCGGTCCACGACTACCCAGATAGAGTCGTGCTGTCTTTTGGTTTTCGGCAGTTTCGTGACAAAGTCCATCGTTATATGCTCCCACTTCCATTCAGGAACTGGCAGTGGTTGCATATCCCCAAAGGGTTTCTGATATTCTGCCTTAACCATCTGACAGATTCTGCAGCTTTCAACACATTTACCGATGTCTTTCTTCATTCCTGGCCACCAGTAGTCAGATCTCAGATCGAAGTACATCTTTGAGCTGCCAGGATGAACAGATAATTTGGACTGATGGGCTTCAAATAGAAGAGTGCTGCGAATAGAACCATATTTAGGAACCCAGATTAAGTTTCCCTGGAGACAGTGAAGTCCCAAATGGTTCAGAGTTAGAAATTGTAGCTGCCCTTTAAGATTTTCAGAACTGATATTCTCTTCCTTCAGTGCTGTCACACCCTGCTACCTTGGTTGGCAGCGAGACGTGACGAGTGCGGAAGCGTAACCATAATTATAACGAACGACCACTATATGGACGTTTTCGAAATATTACGACATTAAAATTTAAAAATGTATTAATGTTTTACAAAATGAAAGGAATGAAGTTCGCGTAATACAGAGATTCTGAAACATAATTAATGCGTCCAAAAATAATGCAGTCAAATCTCCGTTAGTTTTCGAAATATGCATGCGACTCCATGAAATGCGGAAGCTTGAAAGTTGGTGTATCCGAAGGCACACTTGCCTTAATTACCTGAAAATACATACTAAAATACGTCAACAAAAATTGTTGGTGAGCTCATAGGTTTACGCGAAAAGACCAGTTGTATGGACATTATCAGATGAGTTGAATTTATAAAATCATAAATTCCGTGTATGTATTACATAAACCATCATGCAACCGAAGCTTAATTAGAATGAGTTTGCCCTGTGCAGTATTCCCATACGTAATACCGTGTGTTGAATATATATGCACTCGCTGTTAGCCGAACCGAGCTAACACGAATGGGGGACATGACTCCCAATAGATCTATCCACAATATACTCGCGCTTACAAATAAATGCAATTAACGGTTCATGATATAAGGGCTGATGGAATCCGAACATGTAATACATATAAGAAATAAACAGTTTTGATGTCCATATGAAAAACAGTGCATGTATTTCCACCCCAATAGATAGTGAAAAATAGGGGCTATGAAGACTCACCGAACTTGTGATGGCAAAACGACGCGCAAAAATGCAAAAGTGCGTTGTTTGATGGGTGATGAAACCGGAGGTGTTTAACCGAGTCCTAAATGATGATAAGGACTTAATATCACTAATATATGATAATATGTATATTTATAGATTTTTATGTCTTAAATCACCCAACATTACAAGTTTATAAATAAGATTTGCTTAAAACGTCAAGTTTATATATATATATAATTTTCCAGCTTTTTCGGAGGTTTTTCGGCCTACTTTGAGGCTGTTTTTGACCAAGCTCCAAAATGTTTTAGACTTTGGTTTTCTAGGACATTAAACTACTATATACAAAGGATTTTTAGAATCAAGAACGGCCATTTTTCGAGTTGTTTAGGTTGGTGAAAAATCTCGTTAAAAACGCTATGTTGGCCATTTTTGAGCTGTCAAACTTTCGGTTTCTCAAATAATTTCTGGAGGTCTTAAACTTCAAAATAAATTATGAAAAATTGCAGATCTATAGTTAAGACATAGATCTAACTTTTGAGACAAGAATCAACTCATTTCGTTGAGTTATGAATTAGTTATGATTTTTCAAAGTCGATACAAATATTCTGCCGAAATTCCGTAGTTTATAAATTTAAAACAACTTATGATTCTTGTTGTTTATTTAAAGACAACTTGTTTAAAAGCCATAATAGTTATAAAACCACATATATAACACATGTTTTCATAATATTAACATGCTTATAATGTGTTCATATATTCATAAACACATTTAAAGAAACAACTTAAAAATAACAACTAGAAACTTATAAACTTGAGTTTTTATGAAACTTGTTGTTGTAGGTGATTATATATATTATGCAAGACTTATATAAACTTAAATATATGATGAAATAAGTTAGTATTTACTTACTTTGATGTATTTGGAGTATGAAATTGAGAAGAAGTTGGAACTCTTGCAAGATTTGAACCAAGAACACTAGAAGTTCACCAAGAACACTTGAATTTCACCAAGAACACTTGAATGAAAAGGTTTGTAGTGTGTGTGTGTGTTGGATCCGGTTTTGAGAGGAGAGAAAGAGATATTTTGGTGTGAAAATAATGAAAAGGAAGCCCTCTATTTATAGGCAAAGTCTTGGTCTTTCAAATTGAGGTGGAGTGTAAGATCATGTTGAAATGAAAGGAGAATGGGGTGTGAAAGATTTGATTATGAAAGGTTATGGAGTTGGGAATTAAAAAATTGAAATCAAATCTTGGGTAGTACTACCCTATGACCAGATTTTTATGGATTATTTTCATGTTATTATATATTTTTTTTTGTATAAAAGTATTTAGAATGTATTCTTGTATTTCCCTTTTCTTGTAAATTCATAAATACTTTTGAATGCATTGTTTTAATGAATTGTTTTAGTCTTGCATAATTAATGTTAAGTAATTGTATTAGTGTATGATTAGTGTCACTAATCATAATTTAATTATGTACTTAGTTGAATTAATCCCTCATATCGTAAATTGATCGAATTAATTGATTTCCCGATTCATCGCACCGATGAATTTGATTCTAATTGAGTTGAATTTTCTAATAAACCTTGTTAATCACTTGATTAATTTCTAATGACCACTGCTTAGGCTATAATTGACTATTAAATACATATTAGGTCATTGTTGCTATCATGGTTTAGTGCCGGATGTTACAGTCTCCCCCTGTTAAGGGAATTTCGTCCCGAAATTAGCTCGTGTTCTCCACTTCTTGAGTACTTGAGAACAGGTGTGGGTATTTTCCTCGGAACTGATCCTCGCGTTCCCACGTAAACTCAAGACCTCGCTTAGAGTTCCATCTGACTTTTATTATCGGGATCCGGCTGTGCTTTAGTTTCTTGACTTCGCGGTCCATTATTTCTACAGGTTGCTCAATGAAGTTCAACTTATCGTCTAACTCCAGCTCGTCCATGGGTATAACGAGTGATTCATCAGCCAGACACTTCTTAAGATTGGACACGTGGAAGGTATTATGAACGTTATTAAGCTCTGGGGGCAGGTCGAGTCGGTAAGCTACCGGGCCAATTCTTTTGGTGATCTTGAATGGTCCGATATAACGAGGATTGAGTTTTCCTCGTTTCCCAAAACGGATTACGCCCTTCCAAGGCGAGAGTTTCATTGGTACTCGTTCTCCTAATTAGAATTCAAGGGATTTTCTTCCTACATCTGCATAACTTTCTGACAATTGCGGGCAACTTTTAGTCAGTTCCGCAATCGTACTATCCTTTCGGTAATTTTGTGAATGATCTTAACGCCAATGATTTGGCCGTTTCCCACTTCTTCCCAATAAATTGGTGATCGACACTTTTGCCCGTAGAGGGCCTCAAACGGAGCAGCTTTAGTACTTGAGTGATAGCTATTGTAGTACGATAATTCCACTAAGGCAAATAAGTATCCATTACACAGGCTCTTAATGTACGTTCTAGGGTTTGGATCGTTCTATTATTCTGACCATTGGTCTGAGAGTGATATGTGGTACTCAGGTCCAGGTTTTTATCCACAGTTGGCTATAATAATTGCCAAAAGCTTAGCTGTAGATCTGCTATCCATATCAAAATGATTATAATAGGCACTCCGTGTCCGGAGACGACTTCCTTGAGGTACGTTTGGACTAGCTTATTCATCCTGATGTTCTTCTTGATTGGTAGGAACGCGCGGATTTTGTTAGGTTGTCGACTATTACCCAAATGGTTTCTGATGGTTTATCTTAACTTTGGAGCGTGTTAGGAATTTTCTGACCGATTTGGCAAGTCATTCTTCATGATAGGCCACCCGTATAGTTTCTTAAGGTCATGATACATTTTATTGGATCCGGGGTGAACGACATATCTTAATTTGTGTCCTTCATCCATAGCCAGCTTTCTTATTCCACCAAACAGAGTAATCAGATTCTATTCATGAATTATCGATTTTTATTAGCCCTTATTCTAAACTATTTATCCACTTGTACTCTTAACGGCTTAGCTCCTTAGTTTTCCTCAGGTGATAACGAATTTTCACGGTTGCCATTACATATTAGTTCCATCCAACGGTACTACTTCGTATTCGACTCTTTCTGGTTCAAGATGTGTTGGAGGCTCTTATGGTCTGTGAATACAATACACTTCATACCGTACAACTATTGTCTCCAAGGATTAAGACTACTGCTTCAAGATCCAGATCATGTGTTGTGTAAATCACCTAGTGAACCTTAAGTTTTCATAAAGTATAAGCTATGTCCCTATTTTTCTATATAAGCCCATTGTGTGAAGCGTCACAGTAATCTATAAATTTCTCGTTCCTCTTAAGTATGGACAAAATAGGCGCGCTGCACAGTTTGTGCTTTAATAACTGGAATGATGTCTCCTGATCCTTGCTCCAATCATACTTAATGTCTTTTCGGGTCAGTTTTGTTAGAGTTCTGGTGGTCTTTGAGAAAATTGCTTATAATAAGTGGCAAGTCTTAAGGACTGTCGTATCTCTATGGGGGTTCTAAGAGTTGACCAATTCCTGATAGCCTTGATCTTTGCGGGGTCGACTTGGATTCCTTTACTATTGTTCACGTGACCGAGGGATTTCACCTCTCCTAACCAAAAGTCAAATTTAGAAAGCTTAGCATATAGTTGTTCTTTCTCCGATAATTCCAGAATCAGTCTTAAATGTTGCTCATGCTCCTTCTCGTTTCGTGAGTAGATTAAAAGTCATTCATGAATACAATCACGAATTTGTCTAAATAAGGTTTGCACACCCGATGAGGTCCATGAGTACCGTTGGGGACACTGGTTAATCCAAACGGCATTAATAGGAATTTATGATGACCGAAACGGAATCTGAAAGCTGTCTTTGGAATATCTTTCTTGTGAACTCTAACCTGATGATAACCAGACCTAAGGACGATCTTCGAATAGAAGCTTAATTCTTGGAGTTTTGTCAAACAAGTCATTGATCCTTGGAAGTGGGTATTGGTTCTTTTAGCTTATTTAATTTCTCGGTAATTGATGCACATCCCGAAAGTTCCATCCTTCTCCATTATGAACAAAACTGGAGCTCCTCCAAAGCCAGGAACTCGGTTTGATAGGCCCTTTTGCTAAGAGCTCCTATAGTTGGTTGGACGATTCTTACACTATTGATGGGGCTAATCGGCATGGTGCTCGAGCCACTGGTACCGCACCTGATACTAGGCCTATTTTTGAATTTGACTTGCCTCGATGTTGGGAGTTCAGGTAAGTGTTCTGGAAAAACTTTGGGGTAACCATAAATAATAAGAATATTTTCGAGCCGCTTTCCCTTTGGCTCCCTCTCTATCAACACTTCAGGGTCCTAATGCTAGAGATGATGCTTACTTTGGTATTTCTTGCTTTGCGTTGGACGGTAAGGACCTTCTTATTGGCTAAAGGTATATGAACTATGTTCTTGTTGCATACTATTTCCTCACGATTTTCGATAGCCAATCCATGCCTATGACCACGTAAACACTTCCCAGTTTGATGGGTATCATGTCTGTTTCAAAGAGTCGGCCTACTAATTCTAAGGAGCATCCTCGACTTATATTATTTGTCTTAAGCGTCTCACTGTCATCAACCTCAATAGCATAAGTAGCACTTAATGGAATTTATCAGCTTCGTGAACTTAGTGGATATAAAGCTCTTATCAGCACCAGTATCAAATAGTAGAAATGCATAAGTGGTATCTAATGGGGTAAGAGGATAAGTCTACGGGTTTGAAATTTCTTAGGCAGATAGTCACAGCTTTATCTATTCCTACGCAGAGTTGTAGTTAAAACTTAATTCCTCATAAAAGTTCTTGATACTTAATCTTTGTATGTGATATGGTCAAAATTTTTTTGATAAATTCTTAAGCCTTATTTACCCTAAGATATATCAGATAGTAAAGCCTAGATAAATACTATAAAATGGTAGAAGGGTACTAGGTATGAGATGCCTCTGGGGTTTCCTCGTACTCCAGAGTGTTAAGTCGTTGGGTTAGTTCTGCATTGCGGGTTTTGTGCTCCGCTAGGCGTTGTCACAATTTGTTGATTCCGTCTGGTTGAATCGCCTGTTTATTCTGGTTGGCCTAAGGTTTATTGGTGGTTTGCATTGCCTCCTGCTTAATCCTTGCAAAGATCTCACTGACCTCTTGGTGGATTTTGTCGAAATTGGAGGTCAGGTCTGGCGGCCCTTGCCACCAACAGAGACATTGTTTGTTACGTAGGTTTCTGGGTAAGTGTCGGCACTTGAGAGGAAGATGGTGTTCTGACTTCAAACTGGATTTGGATCCCCTCTTCGTTTCTCCACTCTTGGAGAGTGTGAGGCATCCATCCCCACTGTCCTATGCTTGCCCGTTACTACTGCGGCGGGCTTGGCTGATGGGCAGGTACCGGGATAGACTCCCGTTGTGCTAGTCACACCCTTTCCCTAGGGGTGAATTTCGATATGTTATTGTCATCAGGGTCCATATATGTGTTCACAGTTCTTGAAGAAAGTTTAGTTTTTGTAACAGTTATAGTCTAGGTACTAATGCAACCTAGTTCACTATAACTATGGCTCTGATACCAATCTGTCACACCCTGCTACCTTGGTTGGCAGCGAGACGTGACGAGTGCGGAAGCGTAACCATAATTATAACGAACGACCACTATATGGACGTTTTCGAAATATTACGACATTAAAATTTAAAAATGTATTAATGTTTTACAAAATGAAAGGAATGAAGTTCGCGTAATACAGAGATTCTGAAACATAATTAATGCGTCCAAAAATAATGCAGTCAAATCTCCGTTAGTTTTCGAAATATGCATGCGACTCCATGAAATGCGGAAGCTTGAAAGTTGGTGTATCCGAAGGCACACTTGCCTTAATTACCTGAAAATACATACTAAAATACGTCAACAAAAATTGTTGGTGAGCTCATAGGTTTACGCGAAAAGACCAGTTGTATGGACATTATCAGATGAGTTGAATTTATAAAATCATAAATTCCGTGTATGTATTACATAAACCATCATGCAACCGAAGCTTAATTAGAATGAGTTTGCCCTGTGCAGTATTCCCATACGTAATACCGTGTGTTGAATATATATGCACTCGCTGTTAGCCGAACCGAGCTAACACGAATGGGGGACATGACTCCCAATAGATCTATCCACAATATACTCGCGCTTACAAATAAATGCAATTAACGGTTCATGATATAAGGGCTGATGGAATCCGAACATGTAATACATATAAGAAATAAACAGTTTTGATGTCCATATGAAAAACAGTGCATGTATTTCCACCCCAATAGATAGTGAAAAATAGGGGCTATGAAGACTCACCGAACTTGTGATGGCAAAACGACGCGCAAAAATGCAAAAGTGCGTTGTTTGATGGGTGATGAAACCGGAGGTGTTTAACCGAGTCCTAAATGATGATAAGGACTTAATATCACTAATATATGATAATATGTATATTTATAGATTTTTATGTCTTAAATCACCCAACATTACAAGTTTATAAATAAGATTTGCTTAAAACGTCAAGTTTATATATATATAATTTTCCAGCTTTTTCGGAGGTTTTTCGGCCTACTTTGAGGCTGTTTTTGACCAAGCTCCAAAATGTTTTAGACTTTGGTTTTCTAGGACATTAAACTACTATATACAAAGGATTTTTAGAATCAAGAACGGCCATTTTTCGAGTTGTTTAGGTTGGTGAAAAATCTCGTTAAAAACGCTATGTTGGCCATTTTTGAGCTGTCAAACTTTCGGTTTCTCAAATAATTTCTGGAGGTCTTAAACTTCAAAATAAATTATGAAAAATTGCAGATCTATAGTTAAGACATAGATCTAACTTTTGAGACAAGAATCAACTCATTTCGTTGAGTTATGAATTAGTTATGATTTTTCAAAGTCGATACAAATATTCTGCCGAAATTCCGTAGTTTATAAATTTAAAACAACTTATGATTCTTGTTGTTTATTTAAAGACAACTTGTTTAAAAGCCATAATAGTTATAAAACCACATATATAACACATGTTTTTATAATATTAACATGCTTATAATGTGTTCATATATTCATAAACACATTTAAAGAAACAACTTAAAAATAACAACTAGAAACTTATAAACTTGAGTTTTTATGAAACTTGTTGTTGTAGGTGATTATATATATTAAGCAAGACTTATATAAACTTAAATATATGATGAAATAAGTTAGTATTTACTTACTTTGATGTATTTGGAGTATGAAATTGAGAAGAAGTTGGAACTCTTGCAAGATTTGAACCAAGAACACTAGAAGTTCACCAAGAACACTTGAATTTCACCAAGAACACTTGAATGAAAAGGTTTGTAGTGTGTGTGTGTGTTGGATCCGGTTTTGAGAGGAGAGAAAGAGATATTTTGGTGTGAAAATAATGAAAAGGAAGCCCTCAATTTATAGGCAAAGTCTTGGTCTTTCAAATTGAGGTGGAGTGTAAGATCATGTTGAAATGAAAGGAGAATGGGGTGTGAAAGATTTGATTATGAAAGGTTATGGAGTTGGGAATTAAAAAATTGAAATCAAATCTTGGGTAGTACTACCCTATGACCAGATTTTTATGGATTATTTTCATGTTATTATATATTTTTTTTTGTATAAAAGTATTTAGAATGTATTCTTGTATTTCCCTTTTCTTGTAAATTCATAAATACTTTTGAATGCATTGTTTTAATGAATTGTTTTAGTCTTGCATAATTAATGTTAAGTAATTGTATTAGTGTATGATTAGTGTCACTAATCATAATTTAATTATGTACTTAGTTGAATTAATCCCTCATATCGTAAATTGATCGAATTAATTGATTTCCCGATTCATCGCACCGATGAATTTGATTCTAATTGAGTTGAATTTTCTAATAAACCTTGTTAATCACTTGAATAATTTCTAATGACCACTGCTTAGGCTATAATTGACTATTAAATACATATTAGGTCATTGTTGCTATCATGGTTTAGTGCCGGATGTTACAAGTGCTTCAGCTTGAGCAACTCGGATGTCTTCAATAAGATCAGAAGAGAATACTACAGGAGTCAGGGCATAACAGCACTTTTCCGGATAGACTTTCCTACTCAAAGCATCCGCGACAACGTTAGCTTTGCCGGGATGATATAGGATCTCGCAATCATAGTCCTTAATAAGCTCCAAGGACCGACGATGTTTCATATTCAGATCCTTTTGAGTGAAAAGATGTTTGAGACTCTTATGATCGGTGTAGAGCTGACACCGAGTCCCATAAAGATAATGCCGCCAGATTTTCAGAGCAAAGGTGACGGCAGCCAACTCAAGATCATGAGTTGGTGCACTTTTCTCGTAGTCTTTTAATTGCCTTGAAGCGTAAGCAATTACTTTTCCCCTTTGCATAAGAACACATCCTAAGCCAGTACCAGAGGCATCACTATAGACAACGAAATCATCATTGCCTTCTGGTAAAGCTAGGATCGGCGCTTGTATAAGTTTCTGTTTCAGTATGTCAAATGCCTCTTGCTGTTTATCGGACCAAACGAAAGGAGTATTCTTTCGTGTTAGCATCGTTAGAGGTACAGCAATCTTCGAGAAGTCCTTTATGAATCGCCGGTAGTAACCAGCCAATCCGAGGAAACTTCTTATTTCTGAGGCATTGCGAGGCGTTTGCCATTTCTGAACGGCCTCGACTTTAGACGGATCAACGGAAATCCCTTCGCCAGAAACAACATGGCCAAGGAACTGAATCTATAAGAATCAAAGTAGAAATTCAAGTTCTGATGTAAATTAAAGAATACTTAGGAAATAGCTCAAGACATATATAATAGAAATTATACCTGTCTGAGCCAAAATTCGCACTTAGAGAATTTTGCATAGACTCTTTCTTTTCTTAATAACTCTAGCAATTGCCGTAGATGAACGGAATGATCAGCCTCCGTTTCGGAGTAAATCAGAATATCGTCTATGAACACGATAACTGATTTATCCAACATTGGTCTGCACACGCGATTCATGAGATCCATGAACGCCGCTGGTGCATTTGTCAAACCAAACGGCATCACGAGAAATTCGTAATGACCGTATCTTGTACGGAAAGCTGTCTTCGATATATCCTCATCTTTAACTTTCAGCTGATGATACCCAGAACGGAGATCTATCTTTGAAAAATAACTGGCTCCTTGCAGTTGATCAAACAGATCATCAATCCTGGGCAGAGGATATTTATTCTTTATGGTGACTTTGTTCAACTCGCGGTAGTCGATGCACATACGGAAGGTTCCGTCTTTCTTTTTAACAAATAGAACTGGTGCACCCCACGGAGAAGAACTTGGTCGGATAAACCCTTTCTCTAACAGCTCTTGCAGTTGTTTTGACATTTCCTGCATTTCTGCAGGTGCAAGTCTGTATGGAGCTTTTCTGATAGGAGCCGCACCAGGAACCAAGTCAATACTGAACTCAACTTGACGTTCCGGTGGCACTCCGGAAATGTCATCAGGAAATACGTCTGGAAACTCACAGACGATAGGAATATCGGACAAAGATTTCTTTTCAGAGCTGGACTCAGATAGAGCATAACAAAGATAGGAGTCGTGACCTTTAGATAAATATTTGTAAGCTTTTTCTACAGAAATGTAGCAGTGAGCACCTTTACGCTTCTCGCCTTTGATCTCCAATACTCGACCGTCTGAGGACTTAATTCTGATGAGTCGGCGGTTGTAGACAATTGTAGCCTCGTTATTCATTAGTCAGTCCATGCCGATGATGACGTCGAACTCTTTCAATGGAATAGGAATAAGGTCGAGGTTGAATACGATGTTATCGACGAGTAAAGTGCAGTTTCGGTATACAGAATCAGCCATAACGTAACTATTACTGGCCGTCTCAATGTCAAGTACTACGGGAAGCTTCGATGGAAATTTATATAATCTTTGTGCAAAAGATGTTGATATGAAAGAATGACTAGCACCGGAATCGAATAATACGCGAGCAGGGATTGAGTTAAGCATGAACGTACCGGTAACCACGTCAGGTGTTTCTTTTGCTTCCTCGGCTGTTATTTGAAAAGCTCGAGTCTTTGCAGTCGGCGTTGCAGCAGAACTCTTAACTGTAGATCCTCCAGCTGATGACTGATACTGATAACGCGATCCGCTACGACATTGATACATGAAGTGTCCCCTTTTTCCACATTTTGCGCATCCACGTCCCTGCTGTGGACATTCTTCACTACTGTGACCGATCATGTTGCACGCAAAGCAAGTAACATCATCTGGATTGCACAATCCCATGTGTGATCTTCTGCATCGCTTGCAGAATCGTGGTTCGTTCGTGAGGGAGTAAACTTGTGCTTTCGGCTGTGAACTATGCTGATGAGATTGCTGAGATTGCGACTTATTTGGCTTGAAAAATCTGCCAAATCTTTGTTTCTTCGGAGGAGACGGATTCATTGGGTTAGTCGTTGGAGCGTATAGCTGATCGTCGTACTCTAGATATCCTCTCTCAATCTGTCTGGCTGCTTCTACCATTTCCAAATAACTCTTGTATTTGATAGCGCTCATCGGATGCCAGTATCTAGGATTGAGTCCTACACGGAATCTATTCATCTTTCTTTCTTCAGTAGCTACTTGGTATGAGGAGTAACCGCATAGTCGTGAAAACTCGTGTTCGTATTCGTCAACTGTCTTCGTTCCCTGAGTCAGCTGCATCAGTTGTACTTCCATCTTATTTTGTTGGTCGATCGGGCAGTACTTCGCATTGAACATATCAAGAAACTGGTTCCACTCTAGAGTCTGAATTATTTCTTCACCATAGATACTCCTCTGAGTTTTCCACCAGGCACGGGCAGCTCCCACAAATAGTGCAGACGCATAACTCACTTTCTTTGAATCTAAACAGTCAGAGATTCTAAAGATCTCTTCGGTATGACTGATCCAATCCATCGCTTGAATTGGATTCACTGTACCCTCAAAATTCAGGGCACCACTCGCTTTGAAATCTTTAAATTTGCATCCTTTGGCTGAGCAGTTTGGGTTTCTGGATTAGATTTATCAGAATCAGATTCATTTGTCTGGACTTGCTTTTCTTTTCTCTTATGTTTCTTTTCTTCACGTCTTTTAGCTTCGGCCTCAACTCTGGCCTGAAACAGTTCTTGCATTATTTTGGTTTGTTGTTCTGAGTGTTGGGCTAGAAGTTGTTGCATCATTTCAAACATTTGTTGTGGGTTCATGTTGCTGGGAATATCACCTGATCCTGATCCTGACATCTTCTACTGAAAATTACAAGCATTTAACTAGTAGTTTATAGACTTAGATCTATGTACCCTTTTTCCCATCCTAATAGTCTGTACATCCTATCTCAGTTCAAATCACCTAAATGATTGATACATATGTATTGCTTCAGTTTGAGACCAAGTATACTCACGTAATACTTGATTCACTCAAACTATGGGCTCTGATACCATCCTGTGAAGACCTTCCCTTCCGGGTCAGTCCTCAGAGTCTAGGTCCCACATCATGCAATACGATATCAACCATACCAAGATAGGGTAATTAATTGCGGAATTAAAAATTACATGTACATTACAGATTAGAATTTAAGTTACATATTTCAAAATAAAGTTATAAAAAGGGTAACATCTAATCTAGTCATAACATCATACATCACATCAAGTCTACCCAGAACCACCACATTCGCTGTCGTCCAATCAGTACCAGAAAGTTTGTTGAGTAGTGGTCTAAGAAAGCTTCAAAACTTGGATCTTGAATGACCTAAGTACTAGGTCCTGCAGGTGATTTTCTTTTGGCTTTTCCTGTAAAATATTAATGCAACATCTGTAAGCAACGCTTAGTGAGTTTATAGATTTTCAATATCAACATGCGTGTCAAGCGGAGTCATTAGTCTTAGCGTGATATGTCTTGGCTGCCGCTACAGCCCTCATGATTGAGATATAGAATCATAGAATCGGATGATGTTCAAGCCACACTCACGCTTAAATCGTGGGGATCAGCCACATACTGGGCTAGCTACCAGTAAGTCAATATGGCGGAACATCGAAGGTCATTACCAATTCATAAGAACTGGTGAAATAGCCGGGTCTAGAACAATAGACCATAAGGGCTAGTCAAGCTGAATCAATCTATCAAATGTCTGATCAATGATGTAAGCATATGTCTTAGAAGTCATGATAGCAATGAATCATAAAGCAAAGTCTGAAGCAATATTAAATGCAATATGAAAAGATAATCAAATAGCTATCATGATCCACTGGGCAACACCCATCCATGGTGTGCACAGGTTTCAATCCAGCTGATAAAATGAATGTCAATAAATCTATCAGCAGCAATATATCTCAACCGGAATCTATGCATGTTCAATCTGAATATCTATAACTCACAGGTCTGGGTCTTTATCAAACAGATATAAAAATCTGCCACCTGAGTTATCTCAGGATTTTATCTTTGTCAATCTGTAATCTGTCAATTCTTTTCAAATCAGAGACCCGCTGTCAAGTCTTTAAGTCTATAAATCTTTGTTCAGAATGTACTGAACCTGTTCAAAATCATTCATGATAATATCATGTAAATTTCATCATCTTTATCATCATCATTTTAGTCTTTAAATTCTTGTATTTTATCTGAGTCTGATATCTGATAACTTGTCTTATCAATGCCATCATCTTTTATCTTTTTAATCTTTATAATCTTGAATTTCATCTGATTCTGATAACTTATTTATTTCACAAACCATTCTTTGTCTCAATATTTCTCAAGAATCCTCTATATATATATTTAACACATGTATATATATAAATATAATCATTCATATTAAAAATATCAAAATAGATAAAATTGGGTTTTCGGATCATAAATTTCGGATCAGCCCGGAATGGGATCCGGATTCGGATCATCCGGATCCGGACACATCCGAATTGGGGACCCGAATTGGCTACTGAATTCGGACTTGGTACATCCGAATTAGCATTGGTTCCGAAATCAGGATCATTTTCAATATAGGCACCGAATTTCGGATCATTAAAACCCGAAATAGTGATATCCGAATTTGTGAAGCATCCGAATTGGACCCATCATCCGAATTCGGTTCTAACCGAATTCGGACTCAAGGACTTAAAATTTTTCCCAGAATTTTGTTCTTGGTGTTCTTCATTATGTTCATACGGATTTTCAACCATAATTCACAAAACTCATTTTAATTAACATGCAATGTAATATAAAGTTGTGTTAACATTATTTGAGTGTTATTATACATTTTTCCCCACTAAAAACATCATAATTTGTTCAAGATCATCCAAAATTATGAATTTTTGTCAAGAACATTATTTTTACAAAAATTCCGATTTCTATTTAACAAAATGATCCAATCCTCAAATTTAGTTTCTGTTACATCTAATAACCTAGATTTATCATAATCTATTAATATCTAAAACATGCAAACATTATTTTCACATTTAATCCTATGTTTTCGGTTTTTCAACCAAAACGAACCAAACATTGAAAATTTGGAAATTTAAGTCATGAATTACCTTCAATGCTTGTAACTTCTTGTTGTTGAATGTTTGTAGCAACTTGTACTTGATTAATTTTCAATTTAATGCTCTTTAATGGATTTCTTGAAGAATTGTTTGAGAATGCCGTAGGTTAGAGAGAGATTAGAGAGAGAATAATTTTTGTGTTAAATGATCTTAATGATCATTATTTAAGTTTATATATATTTCATTTATCATTTGAGTATTTAACCCACTAAACTTTTGTATTTTACATATCTTTTATTTAATCATCTTTAATAATTAAAATCATAAATTTATTTTACTTAATATTTTCATATTCAAAATAATTAATGTAATAAAATTACATTATTTTCTCAAAGTACAAAGATTATAACTAGATCAAAAGCTGGGTTGTTACAGAATGGGCTCCACCACGCACAAACTTCGTCCCCGAAGTTAGCTATGTTCGAACAGACTGGGATAAGTAGCTTTCATAACGTCTCTGGATTCCCAAGACTGATGCGAACCCTTGTGGTGTTTCCACCGGACGAGCACCATCTGTATCTCTTTATATCTAAGCTTCTTGGTTTTTGAGTCCAGAATACACTCCGGCTCTTCAACCACTCGAAGCTTCTCATCTATTTGCAGGTTAACATGTGGTATCTGCACTTCTCTTTCATCTGCTAGACTCTTTCGTAGATGACTAACATGGAATACAGGATGTATTCCAGCTAAGTCAGCTGGTAGTTCAAGACGATAAGATTGGTTTCCAATCTTTTCCACAATCTTGAACGGACCGATAAATCTTGGAGCTAGCTTGTTTCTTTTAATGAACCGCACCACATTCTTCATTGGGGATACTTTCAACATCACCCAATCGTTAACTGCAAAACTGATCGATCTGTGCCGGTTGTCATAATATGACTTCTGCCTGCATTGAGCTTCCAGAATATTTCTGCTAACAAGTTCCATGACTACTTGCATTGCTCTGGACCGCTGTGAGTGACAGATTGCATTACTTACTTGCATATGTTTCGGTACTTATTGGTGATTGTTACTGACTTGTATGGAAACATCTGATGCTGCCTGTTCCTTGATTACTTAATTCTATGTTAGGAACTATGACAAACACTACTGAAACTGGACAACTGCTGCTGCATGTTCCTTGATTACTTGCATTGTTCAAGATCGCGGTGAGTGACAGATTGCGTTACTTACTTGCATATGTTTCGGTACTTATTGGTGATTTATACAGACTTGTATGGAATCATCTGCTGCTGCTTGTTCCTTGATTACTTAATTGTATGTTAGGAATGTATGATAGACACAACTGAAACTAGACAACTGTTGCTGCATGTTCCTTGATTACATGCATTGCTCAGGACTGATGTCAGTGACAGATTGCATTACTTACTTGCATATGTTTCGGTACATATTGGTGATTGTTACTTACATATATGGAAACATCTGTTGCTGCTTGTTCCTTTATTAGTTAGTTGTATGTTAGGAACGTATCATAGAGACTGCTGAAACTGGACAACTGTTGCTGCATGTTCCATGACTACTTGCATTGCTCTGGACCGCTGTGAGTGACAGATTGCATTACTTACTTGCATATGTTTCGGTACTTATTGGTGATTGTTACTGACTTGTATGGAAACATCTGATGCTGCCTGTTCCTTGATTACTTAATTCTATGTTAGGAACTATGACAAACACTGCTGAAACTGGACAACTGCTGCTGCATGTTCCTTGATTACTTGCATTGTTCAAGATCGCGTGAGTGACAGATTGCATTACTAACTTGCATATGTTTCGGTACTTATTGGTGATTTATACTGACTTGTATGGAATCATCTGCTGCTGCTTGTTCCTTGATTACTTAATTGTATGTTAGGAACGTATGATAGACACAACTGAAACTAGACAACTGTTGCTGCATGTTCCTTGATTACATGCATTGCTCAGGACCGCTGTCAGTGACAGATTGCATTACTTACTTGCGTATGTTTCGGTACATATTGGTGATTGTTACTTACATATATGGAAACATCTGTTGCTGCTTGTTCCTTTATTAGTTAGTTGAATGTTAGGAACGTATCATAGAGACTGCTGAAACTGGACAACTGTTGCTGCATGTTCCTTGATTACTTGCATTGCTTAGGACCGTTGTGAGTGACAAATTGCATTACTTACTTGCATATGTTTCGGTACTTATTGGTGATTGTTACTGACTTGTATGGAAACATCTGATGCTGCCTGTTCCTTGATTACATAATTCTATTTTAGGAACTATGATAAACACTGCTGAAACTGGACAACTGCTGCTGCATGTTCCTTGATTACTTGCATTGTTCAAGATCGCGGTGAGTGACAGATTGCATTACTTACTTGCATATGTTTCGGTACTTATTGGTGATTTATACTAACTTGTATGGAAGCATCTGCTGCTGCTTGTTCCTTGATTACTTAATTGTATGTTAGAAACGTATGATAGACACAACAGAAACTAGACAACTGTGGCTGCATGTTCCTAGATTACATGCATTTCTCAGGACCGCTGTCAGTGACAGATTGCATTACTTACTTGCATATCTTTCGGTACTTATTGGTGATTGTTACTGACTTGTATGGAAACATCTGATGCTGCCTGTTCCTTGATTACTTAATTGTATGTTAGGAACGTATGATAGACACTACTGAAACTGGACAACTGATGCTGCATGTTCCTTGATTACTTGCATTGCTCAGGACCGTTGTGAGTGACAAATTGCATTACTTACTTGCATATGTTTCTGTAGTTACTGGTGATTGTTACTGACTTGTATGGAAACATCTGCTGCTGCTTGTTCCTTGATTACGTAATTGTATGTTAGGAACGTATGATAGACACTGCTGAAACTGGACAACTGCTGCTGCATGTTCCATGACTACTTGCATTGCTCTGGACCGCTTTGAGTGACAGATTGCATTACTTACTTGCATATGTTTCGGTACTTATTGGTGATAGTTACTGACTTGTATGGAAACATCTGATGCTGCCTTTCCTTGATTACTTAATTCTATGTTAGGAACTATGATATACATTGCTGAAACTGGACAACTGCTGCTGCATGTTCCTTGATTACTTGCATTGTTCAAGATCGCGGTGAGTGACAGATTGCATTACTTAATTGCATATGTTTCGGTACTTATTGGTGATTTATACTGACTTGTATAATGTTAGGAACGTATGATAGACACAACTGAAACTAGACAAATGTTGCTGCATGTTCCTTGATTAGATGCATTGCTCAGGACCGCTGTCAGTGACCGATTGCATTACTCACTTGCATATGTTTCGGTACATATTGGTGATTGTTACTTACATGTATGGAAACATCTGTTGCTGCTTGTTCCTTTATTAGTTAGTTGTATGTTAGGAACGTATGATAGAGACTGCTGAAACTGGACAACTGTTGCTGCATGTTCCTTGCTTACTTGCATTGCTCAGGACCGTTGTGACTGACAAATTGCATTACTTACTTGCATATGTTTCGGTACTTATTAGTGATTGTTACTGACTTGTATGGAAACATCTGATGCTGCCTGTTCCTTGATTACTTAATTCTATGTTAGGAACTATGATAAACACTGCTGAAATCGGACAACTGCTGCTACATGTTCCTTGATTAGTTGCATTGTTCAAGATCGCGGTGAGTGACAGATTGCATTACTTACTTCCATATGTTTCGGTACTTATTGGTGATTTATACTGACTTATATGGAATCATCTGCTGCTGCTTGTTCCTTGATTACTTAATTGTATGTTAGGAACGTATGATAGACACAACTGAAACTAGACAACTGTTGCTGCATGTTCCTTGATTACATGCATTGCTCAGGACCGCTGTCAGTGACAGATTGCATTACTTACTTGCATATGTTTCGGTACATATTGGTGATTGTTACTTACATGTATGGAAACATCTGTTGCTGTTTGTTCCTTTATTAGTTAGTTGTATGTGAGGAACGTATGATAGAGACTGCTGAAACTGGACAACTGTTGCTGCATGTTCCTTGATTACTTGCATTGCTCAGGACCGTTGTGAGTGACAAATTGCATTACTTACTTGCATATGTTTCGGTACTTATTGGTGATTGTTACTGACTTGTATGGAAACATCTGATGCTGCCTGTTCCTTGATTACTTAATTCTATTTTAGGAACTATGATAAACACTATTGAAACTGGACAACTGCTGCTGCATGTTCCTTGATTACTTGCATTGTTCAAGATCGCGGTGAGTGACAGATTGCATTACTTACTTGCATATGTTTCGGTACTTATTGGTGATTTATACTGACTTGTATGGAAACATCTGATGCTGCCTGTTCCTTGATTACTTAATTGTATGTTAGGAACGTATGATAGACACTGCTGAAACTGGACAACTGCTGCTGCATGTTCATTGATTACTTGCATTGCTCAGGACCGTTGTGAGTGACAAATTGCATTACTTACTTGCATATGTCTCTGTAGTTACTGGTGATTGTTACTGACTTGTATGGTAACATCTGCTGCTGCTTGTTCTTTGATTACGTAATTGTATGTTAGGAACGTATGATAGACACTGCTGAAACTGGACAACTGCTGCTGCAAGTTCCGTGACTACTTGCATTGCTCTGGACGGCTGTGAGTGACAGATTGCATTACTTACTTGCATATGTTTCGGTACTTATTGGTGATAGTTACTGACTTGTATGGAAACATCTGATGCTGCCTGTTCCTTGATTACTTAATTTTATGTTAGGAACTATGATAAACACTGTTGAAACTGGACAACTGCTGCTGCATGTTCCTTGATTACTTGCATTGTTCAAGATCGCGGTGAGTGACAGATTGCGTTACTTACTTGCATATGTTAAAATATTTATTGGTGATTTATACTGACTTGTATGGAAACATCTGCTGCTGCTTGTTCCATGATTACTTAATTGTATGTTAGGAACGTATGATAGACACTGCTGAAACTGGACAACTGGTGCTTCATGTTCCATGACTACTTGCATTGCTCTGGACCGCTGTGAGTGACAGATTGCATTACTTACTTGCATATGTTTCGGTACTTATTGGTGATAGTTACTGACTTGTATGGAAACATCTGATGCTGCCTGTTCCTTGATTACTTAATTCTATGTTAGGAACTATGATAAACATTGCTGAAACTGGACAACTGCTGCTGCATGTTCCTTGATTACTTGCATTGTTCAAGATAGCGGTGAGTGACAGATTGCATTACTTACTTGCATATGTTTCGGTACTTATTGGTGATTTATACTAACTTGTATGGAAGCATCTGTTGCTGCTTGTTCCTTGATTACTTAATTGTATGTTAGGAACGTATGATAGACACAACTGAAACTAGACAACTGGTGCTGCATGTTCCTAGATTACACGCATTGCTCAAGACCGCTGTCAGTGACAGATTGCATTACTTACTTGCATATGTTTCGGTACTTACTGGTGATTGTTACTGATTGTATGGAAACATCTGCTGCTGATTGTTCCTTGATTACTTAATTGTTCGTTAGGAACGTATGATAGACACTGCTGAAACTGGACAACTGCTGCTGCATGTTCCATGACTACTTGCATTGCTCTGGACCGCTGTGAGTGACAGATTGCATTTCTTACTTGCATATGTTTCGGTACTTATTGGTGATTGTTACTGACTTGTATGGAAACATCTGATGCTGCCTGTTCCTTGATTACTTAATTCTATGTTAGGAACTATGACAAACACTGCTGAAACTGGACAACTGCTGCTGCATGATCCTTGATTACTTGCATTATTCAAGATCGCGGTGAGTGACAGATTGCATTACTTACTTGCATATGTTTCGGTACTTATAGGTGATTTATACTGACTTGTATGGAATCATCTGCTGCTGCTTGTTCCTTGATTACTTAATTGTATGTTAGGAACGTATGATAGACACAACTGAAACTAGACAACTGTTGCTCCATGTTCCTAGATTACATGCATTTCTCAGGACCGCTGTCAGTGACAGATTGCATTACTTACTTGCATATGTTTCGGTACTTATTGGTGATTGTTACTGACTTGTATGGAAACATCTGATGCTGCCTGTTCCTTGATTACTTAATTGTATGTTAGGAACTAATGATAGACACTGCTGAAACTGGACAACTGCTGCTGCATGTTACTTGATTACTTGCATTGCTCAGGACCGTTGTGAGTGACAAATTGCATTACTTACTTGCATATGTTTCTGTAGTTACTGGTGATTGTTACTGACTTGTATGGAAACATCTGCTGCTGCTTGTTCCTTGATTACGTAATTGTATGTTAGGAACGTATGATAGACACTGCTGAAACTGGACAACTGCTGCTGCATGTTCCATGACTACTTGCATTGCTCTGGACCGCTGTGAGTGACAGATTGCATTACTTACTTGCATATGTTTCGGTACTTATTGGTGATAGTTACTGACTTGTATGGAAACATCTGATGCTGCCTATTCCTTGATTACATAATTCTATGTTAGGAACTATGATAAACACTGCTGAAACTGGACAACTGCTGCTGCATGTTCCTTGATTACTTGCATTGTTCAAGATCGCGGTGAGTGACAGATTGCATTACTTAATTGCATATGTTTCGGTACTTATTGGTGATTTATACTGACTTGTATAATGTTAGGAACGTATGATAGACACAACTGAAACTAGACAACTGTTGCTGCATGTTCCTTGTTTACATGCATTGCTCAGGACCGCTGTTAGTGACAGATTGCATTACTTACTTGCATATGTTTCGGTACATATTGGTGATTGTTACTTACATGTATCGAAACATCTATTGCTGCTTGTTCCTTTATTACTTAGCTGTATGTTAGGAACGTATGATAGAGACTGCTAAAACTGGACAACTGTTGCTGCATGTTCCTTGCTTACTTGCATTGCTCAGGACCGTTGTGAGTGACAAATTGCATTACTTACTTGCATATGTTTCGGTACTTATTAGTGATTGTTACTGACTTGTATGGAAACATCTGCTGCTGCTTGTTCCTTGATTACGTAATTGTATGTTAGGAACGTATGATAGACACTGCTGAAACTGGACAACTGCTGCTGCATGTTCGATGACTACTTGCATTGCTCTGGACCGCTGTGAGTGACAGATTGCATTACTTACTTGCATATGTTTCGGTACTTATTGGTGATAGTTACTGACTTGTATGGAAACATCTGATGCTGCCTGTTCCTTGATTACGTAATTCTATGTTAGGAACTATGATAAACACTGCTGAAACTGGACAACTGCTGCTGCATGTTCCTTGATTACTTGCATTGTTCAAGATCGCGGTGAGTGACAGATTGCATTACTTAATTGCATATGTTTCGGTACTTATTGGTGATTTATACTGACTAGTATAATGTTAGGAACGTATGATAGACACAACTGAAACTAGACAACTGTTGCTGCATGTTCCTTGATTACATGCATTGCTCAGGACCGCGGTCCTGAGAAATGCAAGTAATCAAGGAACATGCAGCAACAGTTGTCCAGTTTCAGCAGTCTCTATCATACGTTCCTAACATTCAATTAAGTAATCAAGGAACAAGCAGTAGCAGATGTTTCCATACAAGTCAGTAACAATCACCAATAAGTACCGAAATATATGCAAGTAAGTAGTGCAATCTGTCACTCACAGCGGTCCAGAGCAACGCAAGTAGTCATGAAACATGCAGCAGCAGTTGTCCAGTTTCAGCAGTGTCTATCATACGTTCCCAACATACAATTAAGTAATCAAGGAATGGCAGCATCAGATGTTTCCATACAAGTTAGTAAGAATCACCAATAAGTACCGAAACATATGCAAGTAAGTAATGCAATCTGTCACTCACAGCGGTCCTGAGAAATGCAAGTAATCAAGGAACATGTAGCAACAGTTGTCCAGTTTTAGCAGTCTCTATGATACGTTCCTAACATACAATTAAGTAAGCAAGGAACAAGCAGTACCAGATGTTTCGATACAAGTCAGTAACAATCACCAATAAGTACCGAAACATAAGCAATTAAGTAATGCAATCTGTCACTCACAGCGGTCCAGAGAAATGCAAGTAATCAAGGAACATGCAGCAACAGTTGTCCAGTTTCAGCAGTCTCTATCATACGTTCCTAACGTACAATTAAGTAATCAAGGAACAAGCAGTAGCAGATGTTTCCATACAAGACAGTAACAACCACCAATAGGTACCGAAACATAAGCAAGTAAGTAATGCAATCTGTCACTCACAACGGTCCAGAGCAACGCAAGTAGTCATGAAACATGCAACAGGAGTTGTCCAGTTTCAGCAGTGTCTATCATACGTTCCTAACATACAATTAAGTAATCAAGGAACAGGCAGCATCAGATGTTTCCATACAAGTCAGTAAGAATCACCAAAAGTACCAAAACATATGCAAGTAAGTAATGCAATCTGTCACTCACAGCGGTCCTGAGAAATGCAAGTAATCAAGGAAATGCAGCAACAGTTGTCCAGTTTCAGCAGTCTCTATCATACGTTCCTAACATACAATTAAGTAATCAAGGAACAAGCAGTAGCAGATGTTTCCATATAAGTCAGTAACAATCAACAATAAGTACCGAAACATAAGCAAGCAAGTAATGCAATCTGTCACTCACAGCGGTCCAGAGCAATGCAAATAGTCATGGAACATGCAGCAGTTGTCCAGTTTCCGCAGTGTCTATCATACGTTCCCTACTTACAATTAAGTAATCAAGGAACAGGCAGCATCAGATGTTTCCATACAAGTCAGTAAGAATCACCAATAAGTACCGAAACATATGCAAGGAAGTAATGCAATCTGTCACTCACAGCGGTCCTGAGAAATGCAAGTAATCTAGGAACATGCAGCAACAGTTGTCCGGTTTCAGTAGTCTCTATCATACGTTCCTAACTTATAATTAAGTAATCAAGGAACAAGCAGCATCAGATATTTCCATACAAGTCAGTAACAATCACCAATAAGTACCGAAACAAAAGCAAGTAAGTAATGCAATCTGTCACTCACAGCGGTCCAGAGCAATGCAAGTAGTCATGGAACATGCAGCAGGAGTTGTCCAGTTTCAGCAGTGTCTATCATACGTTCCTAACATACAATAAAGTAATCAAGGAACAAGCAGCAGTAGATGTTTCCATACAAGTCAGTATCAATCACCAATAAGCACCGAAACATCGGCAACTAAGTAATGCAATATGTCACTCATAACGGTCTTGACCAATGCATGTAATCAAGGAACATGCAGCAGCAGTTGTCCAGTTTCAACAGTGTCTATCATACGTTCCCAAATTACAATTAAGTAGTCAAGGAACAGGCAGCATCAGATGTATCCATACAAGTCAGTAAGAATCACCAATAAGTACCGAAACATATGCAAGTAAGTAATGCAATCTGTCACTCACAGCGGTCCTGAGAAATGCAAGTAATCAAGGAACATGCAGCAACAGTTGTCCAGTTTCAGCAGTCTCTATCATACGTTCCTAATATTCAATTAAGTAATCAAGGAACAAGCAGTAGCAGATGTTTCCATACAAGTCAGTAACAATCACCAATAAGTACCGAAATATAAGTAAGTAAGTAATGCAATCTGTCACTCACAGCGGTCCAGAGCAATGCAAGTAGTCATGAAACATGCAGCAGGAGTTGTCCAGTTTCAGCAGTGTCTATCATACGTTCCTAACATACAATTAAGTAATCAAGGAACAAGCAGCAGTAGATGTTTCCATACAAGTCAATTTCAATCACCAATAAGCACCGAAACATCGGCAACTAAGTAATGCAATCTGTCACTCATAACGGTCCTGACCAATGCATGTAATCAAGGAACATGCAGCAGCAGTTGTCCAGTTTCAACAGTGTCTATCATACGTTCCCAACATACAATTAAGTAATCAAGGAACAGGTAGCATCAGATGTATCCATACAAGTCAGTAAGAATCACCAATAAGTACCGAAACATATGCAAGTAAGTAATGCAATCTGTCACTCACAGCGGTCCTGAGAAATGCAAGTAATCAAGGAACATGCAGCAACAGTTGTCCAGTTTCAGCAGTCTCTATCATACGTTCCTAACATTCAATTAAGTAATCAAGGAACAAGCAGTAGCAGATGTTTCCATACAAGTCAGTAACAATCACCAATAAGTACCGAAATATAAGCAAGTAAGTAATGCAATCTGTCACTCACAGCGGTCCAGAGCAACGCAAGTAGTCATGAAACATGCAGCAGGAGTTGTCCAGTTTCAGCAGTGTCTATCATACGTTCCTAACATACAATTAAGTAATCAAGGAACAAGCAGCAGTAGATGTTTCCATACAAGTCAATTTCAATCACCAATAAGCACCGAAACATCGGCAACTAAGTAATGCAATCTGTCACTCATAACGGTCCTGACCAATGCATGTAATCAAGGAACATGCAGCAGCAGTTGTCCAGTTTCAACAGTGTCTATCATACGTTCCCAACATACAATTAAGTAATCAAGGAACAGGTAGCATCAGATGTATCCATACAAGTCAGTAAGAATCACCAATAAGTACCGAAACATATGCAAGTAAGTAATGCAATCTGTCACTCACAGCGGTCCTGAGAAATGCAAGTAATCAAGGAACATGCAGCAACAGTTGTCCAGTTTCAGCAGTCTCTATCATACGTTCCTAACATTCAATTAAGTAATCAAGGAACAAGCAGTAGCAGATGTTTCCATACAAGTCAGTAACAATCACCAACAAGTACCGAAATATATGCAAGTAAGTAGTGCAATCTGTCACTCACAGCGGTCCAGAGCAACGCAAGTAGTCATGAAACATGCAGCAGCAGTTGTCCAGTTTCAGCAGTGTCTATCATACGTTCCTAACATACAATTAAGTAATCAAGGAACAAGCAGCAGTAGATGTTTCCATACAAGTCAGTAAGAATCACCAATAAGTACCGAAACATATGCAAGGAAGTAATGCAATCTGTCACTCACAGCGGTCCTGAGAAATGCAAGTAATCTAGGAACATGCATCAACAGTTGTCCAGTTTCAGCAGTCTCTATCATACGTTCCTAACATACAATTAAGTAATCAAGGAACAAGCAGTAGCAGATGTTTCCATACAAGTCAGTAACAATCACCAATAAGTACCGAAATATAAGCAAGTAAGTAATGCAATCTGTCACTCACAGCGGTCCAGAGCAACGCAAGTAGTCATGAAACATGCAGCAGCAGTTGTCCAGTTTCAGCAGTGTCTATCATACGTTCCCAACATACAATTAAGTAATCAAGGAATGGCAGCATCAGATGTTTCCATACAAGTTAGTAAGAATCACCAATAAGTACCGAAACATATGCAAGTAAGTAATGCAATCTGTCACTCACAGCGGTCCTGAGAAATGCAAGTAATCAAGGAACATGTAGCAACAGTTGTCCAGTTTTAGCAGTCTCTATGATACGTTCCTAACATCCAATTAAGTAAGCAAGGAACAAGCAGTACCAGATGTTTCGATACAAGTCAGTAACAATCACCAATAAGTACCGAAACATAAGCAATTAAGTAATGCAATCTGTCACTCACAGCGGTCCAGAGAAATGCAAGTAATCAAGGAACATGCAGCAACAGTTGTCCAGTTTCAGCAGTCTCTATCATACGTTCCTAACGTACAATTAAGTAATCAAGGAACAAGCAGTAGCAGATGTTTCCATACAAGACAGTAACAACCACCAATAGGTACCGAAACATAAGCAAGTAAGTAATGCAATCTGTCACTCACAACGGTCCAGAGCAACGCAAGTAGTCATGAAACATGCAACAGGAGTTGTCCAGTTTCAGCAGTGTCTATCATACGTTCCTAACATACAATTAAGTAATCAAGGAACACGCAGCATCAGATGTTTCCATACAAGTCAGTAAGAATCACCAATAAGTACCAAAACATATGCAAGTAAGTAATGCAATCTGTCACTCACAGCGGTCCTGAGAAATGCAACTAATCAAGGAAATGCAGCAACAGTTGTCCAGTTTCAGCAGTCTCTATCATACGTTCCTAACATACAATTAAGTAATCAAGGAACAAGCAGTAGCAGATGTTTCCATACAAGTCAGTAACAATCAACAATAAGTACCGAAACATAAGCAAGCAAGTAATGCAATCTGTCACTCACAGCGGTCCTGAGAAATGCAAGTAATCTAGGAACATGCAGCAACAGTTGTCCAGTTTCAGTAGTCTCTATCATACGTTCCTAACTTATAATTAAGTAATCAAGGAACAAGCAGCATCAGATGTTTCCATACAAGTCAGTAACAATCACCAATAAGTACCGAAACAAAAGCAAGTAAGTAATGCAATCTGTCACTCACAGCGGTCCAGAGCAATGCAAGTAGTCATGGAACATGCAGCAGGAGTTGTCCAGTTTCTGCAGTGTCTATCATACGTTCCTAACATACAATTAAGTAATCAAGGAACAAGCAGCAGTGGATGTTTCCATACAAGTCAGTATCAATCACCAATAAGCACCGAAACATCGGCAACTAAGTAATGCAATCTGTCACTCATAACGGTCCTGACCAATGCATGTAATCAAGGAACATGCAGCAGCAGTTGTCCAGTTTCAACAGTGTCTATCATACGTTCCCAACATACATTTAAGTAATCAAGGAACAGGTAGCATCAGATGTATCCATACAAGTCAGTAAGAATCACTAATAAGTACCGAAACGTATGCAAGTAAGTAATGCAATCTGTCACTCACGGCGGTCCTGAGAAATGCAAGTAATCAAGGAACATGCAGCAACAGTTGTCCAGTTTCAGCAGTCTCTATCATACGTTCCTAATATTCAATTAAGTAATCAAGGAACAAGCAGTAGCAGATGTTTCCATACAAGTCAGTAACAATCACCAATAAGTACCGAAATATAAGCAAGTAAGTAATTCAATCTGTCACTCACAGCGGTCCAGAGCAACGCAAGTAGTCATGAAACATGCAGCAGGAGTTGTCCAGTTTCAGCAGTGTCTATCATACGTTCCTAACATACAATTAAGTAATCAAGGAACAAGCAGCAGTAGATGTTTCCATACAAGTCAATTTCAATCACCAATAAGCACCGAAACATCGGCAACTAAGTAATGCAATCTGTCACTCATAACGGTCCTGACCAATGCATGTATTCAAGGAACATGGAGCAGCACTTGTCCAGTTTCAACAGTGTCTATCATACGTTCCCAACATACAATTAAGTAATCAAGGAACATGTAGCATCAGATGTATCCATACAAGTAAGTAAGAATCACCAATGAGTACCGAAACATATGCAAGTAAGTAATGCAATCTGTCACTCACAGCGGTCCTGAGAAATGCAAGTAATCAAGGAACATGCAGCAACAGTTGTCTAGTTTCAGCAGTCTCTATCAAACGTTCCTAACATTCAATTAAGTAATCAAGGAACGAGCAGTAGCAGATGTTTCCAAACAAGTCAGTAACAATCACCAATAAGTACCGAAATATAAGCAAGTAAGTAATGCAATCTGTCACTCACTGAGGTCCAGAGCAACGTAAGTAGTCATGAAACATGTAGCAGGAGTTGTCACGTTTCAGCAGTGTCTATCATACGTTCCCAGCATACAATTAAGTAATGAAGGAATAGGCAGCATCAGATGTTTCCATAAAAGTCAGTAAGAATCACCAATAAGTACCGAAACATATGCAAGTAAGTAATGCAATCTGTCACTCACAGCGGTCCTGAGAAATGCAAGTAATCAAGGAACATGCAGCAACAGTTGTCCAGTTTCAGCAGTCTCTATCAAACATTCCTAACATTCAATTAAGTAATCAAGGAACAGGCAGCATCAGATGTTTCCATAAAATTCAGTAACAATCACCAATAAGTACCGAAACATAAGCAAGTAAGTAATGCAATCTGTCACTCACAGTGGTCCAGAGCAATGCAAGTAGTCATGGAACATGCAACAGCAGTTGTCCAGTTTCAGCAGTGTCTATCATACGTTCCCAACATACAATTAAGTAATCAAGGAACAGGCAACATCAGATGTTTCCATACAAGTCAGTAAGAATCACCGATAAGTACCGAAACATATGCAAGTAAGTAATGCAATCTGTCACTCACAGCGGTCCTGAGAAATGCAAGTAATCAAGGAACATGCAGCAACAGTTGTCTAGTTTCAGCAGTCTCTATCATACGTTCCTAACATACAATTAAGTAAGCAAGGAACAAGCAGTAGCAGATGTTTCCATACAAGTCAGTAACAATCACCAATAAGTACCGAAACATAAGCAATTAAGTAATGCAATCTGTCACTCACAGCGGTCCAGAGAAATGCAAGTAATCAAGGAACATGCAGCAATCAGTTGTCGCAGTTTCAGAAGTCTCTACTCAAACGTTCCTAACATTCAATTAAGTAATCAAGGAACAGCAGTAGAGTGTTTTCCTATACAAGTCAGTAACAATCACCAATAAGGTACGGAATATATAAGAAAGTAAGGTTATGCAATCTGTGACTCACAGGTCCTGAGAAATGCAAGTAATCAAGGAACATGCAGCAAGCAGTTTGTCCAGTTTCAGCTAGTCTCTATCAAACGTTCCTAACATTCAATTAAGTAATCAAGGAACAGGCAGCATCAGATGTTTCCATAAAAGTCAGTAACAATCACCAATAAGTACCGAAACACAAGCAAGTAAGTAATGCAATCTGTCACTCACAGTGGTCCAGAGCAATGCAAGTAGTCATGGAACATGCAACAGCAGTTGTCCAGTTTCAGCAGTGTCTATCATACGTTCCCAACATACAATTAAGTAATCAAGGAACAGGCAGCATCAGATGTTTCCATACAAGTCAGTAAGAATCACCAATAAGTACCGAAACATATGCAAGTAAGTAATGCAATCTGTCACTCACAGCGGTCCTGAGAAATGCAAGTAATCAAGGAACATGCAGCAACAGTTGTCAAGTTTCAGCAGTCTCTATCATACGTTCCTAACATACAATTAGGTAAGCAAGGAACAAGCAGTAGCAGATGTTTCCATACAAGTCAGTAACAATCACCAATAAGTACCGAAACATAAGCAATTAAGTAATGCAATCTGTCACTCACAGCGGTCCAGAGAAATGCAAGTAATCAAGGAACATGCAGCAACAGTTGTCCAGTTTCAGCAGTCTCTATCATAAGTGCCTAACATTCAATTAAGTAATCAAGGAACAAGCAGTAGCAGATGTTTCCATACAAGTCAGTAACAATCACCAATAAGTACCGAAATATAAGCAAGTAAGTTATGCAATCTGCCACTCACTGAGGTCCAGAGCAACGTAAGTAGTCATGAAACATGCAGCAGGAGTTGTCACTTTTCAGGAGTGTCTATCATACGTTCCCAGCATACAATTAAGTAATCAATGAACAGGGAGCATCAGATGTTTCCATAAAAGTCAGTAAGAATCACCAATAACTACCGAAACATATGCAAGTAAGTAATGCAATCTGTCACTCACAGCGGTCCTGAGAAATGCAAGTAATCAAGGAACATGCTGCAACAGTTGTCCAGTTTCAGTAGTCTCTATCATACCTTCCTAACATACAATTAAGTAATCAAGGAACAAGCAGTAGCAGATGTTTCCATACAAGTCAGTAACAATAACCAATAAGTACCGAAACATAAGCAAGTAAGTAATGCAATCTGTCACTCACAGTGGTCCATAGCAATGCAAGTAGTCATGGAACATGCAACAGCAGTTGTCCAGTTTCAGCAGTGTCTAGCATACGTTCCCAACATACAATTAAGTAATCAAGGATCAGGCAGCATCAGATGTTTCCATACAAGTCAGTAAGAATCACCAATAAGTACCGAAACATATGCAAGTAAGTAATGCAATCTGTCACTCACAGCGGTCCTGAGAAATGCAAGTAATCAAGGAACATGCAGCAACAGTTGTCCAGTTACAGCAGTGTCTATCATACTTCCTAACTTATAATTAAGTAATCAAGGAACAAGCAGCAGCAGATGTTTCCATACAAGTCAATAACAATCACCAATAAGTACCGAAACATAAGCAAGTAAGTAATGCAATCTGTCACTCACAGCGGTCCAGAGCAATGCAAGTAGTCATGGAACATGCAGCAGCAGCTGTCCAGTTTCAGCAGTGTCTATCATACGTTCCTAACATACAATTAAGTAATCAAGGAACAAGCAGCAGTAGATGTTTCCATACAAGTCAGTATCAATCACCAATAAGCACCGAAACATCGGCAACTAAGTAATGCAATCTGTCACTCATAACGGTCCTGACCAATGCATGTATTCAAGGAACATGCAACAGCAGTTGTCCAGTTTCAACAGTGTCTATCATACGTTCCCAACATACAATTAAGTAATCAAGGAACAGGTAGCATCAGATGTATCCATACAAGTAAGTAAGAATCACCAATAAGTACCGAAACATATGCAAGTAAGTAATGCAATCTGTCACTCACAGCGGTCCTGAGAAATGCAAGTAATCAAGGAACATGCAGCAACAGTTGTCCAGTTTCAGCAGTCTCTATCAAACGTTCCTAACATTCAATTAAGTAATTAAGGAACAAGCAGTAGCAGATGTTTCCAAACAAGTCAGTAACAATCACCAATAAGTACCGAAATATAAGCAAGTAAGTAATGCAATCTGTCACTCACTGAGGCCCAGAGCAACGTAAGTAGTCATGAAACATGCAGCAGGAGTTGTCACGTTTCAGCAGTGTCTATCATACGTTCCCGGCATACAATTAAGTAATCAAGGAACAGGCAGCATCAGATGTTTCCATAAAAGTCAGTAAGAATCACCAATAAGTACCGAAACATATGCAAGTAAGTAATGCAATCTGTCACTCACTGCGGTCCTGAGAAATGCATGTAATCAAGGAACATGCAGCAACAGTTGTCCAGTTTCAGTAGTCTCTATCATACGTTCCTAACATACAATTAAGTAATCGAGGAACAAGCAGTTGCAGATGTTTCCATACAAGTCAGTAACAATCACCAATAAGTACCGAAACATAAGCAAGTAAGTAATGCATTCTGTCACTCACAGTGGTCCAGAGCAATGCAAGTAGTCATGGAACATGCAACAACAGTTCTCCAGTTTCAGCAGTGTCTATCATACGTTCCCAACATACAATTAAGTTATCAAGGAACGGGCAGCATCAGATGTTTCCATACAAGTCAGTAAGAATCACCAATAAGTACCGAAACATATGCAAGTAAGTAATGCAATCTGTCACTCATAGCGGTCCTGAGAAATGCAAGTAATCAAGGAACATGCAGCAACAGTTGTCCAGTTTTAGCAATCTCTATCATACGTTCCTAACATACAATTAAGTAAACAAGGAACAAGCAGTAGCAGATGTTTCCATACAAGTCAGTAACAATCACCAATAAGTACCGAAACATAAGCAATTAAGTAATGCAATCTGTCACTCACAGCAGTCCAGAGAAATGCAAGTAATCAAGGAACGTGCAGCAACAGTTGTCCAGTTTCAGCAGTCTCTATCATACGTTCCTAACATTCAATTAAGTAATCAAGGAACAAGCAGTAGCAGATGTTCCCATACAAGTCAGGAACAATCACCAATAAGTACCGAAATATAAGCAAGTAAGTAATGCAATCTGTCACTCACTGAGGTCCAGAGCAACGTAAGTAGTCATGAAACATGCAGCAGGAGTTGTCACGTTTCAGGAGTGTCTATCATACGTTCCCAGCATACAATTAAGTAATCAAGGAACAGGCAGCATCAGATGTTTCCATAAAAGTCAGTAAGAATCACCAATAAGTACCGAAACATATGCAAGTAAGTAATGCAATCTGTCACTCACAGCGGTCCTGAGAAATGCAAGTAATCAAGGAACATGCTGCAACAGTTGTCCAGTTTCAGCAGTCTCTATCATACCTTCCTAACATACAATTAAGTAATCAAGGAACAAGCAGTAGCAGATGTTTCCATACAAGTCAGTAACAATCACCAATAAGTACCGAAACATAAGCAAGTAAGTAATGCAATCTGTCACTCACAGTGGTCCAGAGCAATGCAAGTAGTCATGGAACATGCAACAGCAGTTGTCCAGTTTCAGCAGTGTCTATCATACGTTCCCAACATACAATTAAGTAATCAAGGAACAGGCAGCATCAGATGTTTCCATACAAGTCAATAAGAATCACCAATAAGTACCGAAACATATGCAAGTAAGTAATGCAATCTGTCACTCACAGCGGTCCTGAGAAATGCAAGTAATCAAGGAACATGCAGCAACAGTTGTCTAGTTTCAGCAGTCTCTATCATACGTTCCTAACATACAATTAAGTAAGCAAGGAACAAGCAGTAGCAGATGTTTCCATACAAGTCAGTAACAATCACCAATAAGTACCGAAACATAAGCAATTAAGTAATGCAATCTGTCACTCACAGCGGTCCAGAGAAATGCAAGTAATCAACGAACATGCAACAACAGTTGTCCAGTTTCAGCAGTCTCTATCAAACGTTCCTAACATTCAATTAAGTAATCAAGGAACAAGCAGTAGCAGATGTTTCCATACAAGTCAGTAACAATCACCAATAAGTACCGAAATATAAGAAAGTAAGTTATGCAATCTGTCACTCACTGAGGTCCAGAGAAACGTAAGTAGTCATGAAACATGCAGCAGGAGTTGTCACGTTTCAGGAGTGTCTATCATACGTTCCCAGCATACAATTAAGTAATCAAGGAACAGGCAGCATCAGATGTTTCCATAAAAGTCAGTAAGAATCACCAATAAGTACCGAAACATATGCAAGTAAGTAATGCAATCTGTCACTCACAGCGGTCCTGAGAAATGCAAGTAATCAAGGAACATGCTGCAACAGTTGTCCAGTTTCAGCAGTCTCTATCATACCTTCCTAACATACAATTAAGTAATCAAGGAACAAGCAGTAGCAGATGTTTCCATACAAGTCAGTAACAATCACCAATAAGTACCGAAACATAAGCAAGTAAGTAATGCAATTTGTCACTCACAGTGGTCCAGAGCAATGCAAGTAGTCATGGAACATGCAACAGCAGTTGTCCAGTTTCAGCAGTGTCTAGCATACGTTCCCAACATACAATTAAGTAATCAAGGAACAGGCAGCATCAGATGTTTCCATACAAGTCAGTAAGAATCACCAATAAGTACCGAAACATAAGCAAGTAAGTAATGCAATCTGTCACTCACAGCGGTCCTGAGAAATGCAAGTAATCAAGGAACATGCAGCAACAGTTGTCCGGTTACAGCAGTGTCTATCATACTTCCTAACTTATAATTAAGTAATCAAGGAACAAGCAGCAGCAGATGTTTCCATACAAGTCAATAACAATCACCAATAAGTACCGAAACATAAGCAAGTAAGTAATGCAATCTGTCACTCACAGCGGTCCAGAGCAATGCAAGTAGTCATGGAACATGCAGCAGCAGCTGTCCAGTTTCAGCAGTGTCTATCATACGTTCCTAACATACAATTAAGTAATCAAGGAACAAGCAGCAGTAGATGTTTCCATACAAGTCAGTATCAATCACCAATAAGCACCGAAACATCGGCAACTAAGTTATGCACTCTGTCACTCATAACGGTCCTGACCAATGCATGTATTCAAGGAACATGCAGCAGCAGTTGTCCAGTTTCAACAGTGTCTATCATACGTTCCCAACATACAATTAAGTAATCAAGGAACAGGTAGCATCAGATGTATCCATACAAGTAAGTAAGAATCACCAATAAGTACCGAAACATATGCAAGTAAGTAATGCAATCTGTCACTCACAGCGGTCCTGAGAAATGCAAGTAATCAAGGAACATGCAGCAACAATTGTCCAGTTTCAGCAGTCTCTATCAAACGTTCCTAACATTCAATTAAGTAATCAAGGAACAAGCAGTAGCAGATGTTTCCAAACAAGTCAGTAACAATCACCAATAAGTACCGAAATATAAGCAAGTAAGTAATGCAATCTGTCACTCACTGAGGTCCAGAGCAACGTAAGTAGTGATGAAACATGTAGCAGGAGTTGTCACGTTTCAGCAGTGTCTATCATACGTTCCCAGCATACAATTAAGTAATCAAGGAACAGGCAGCATCAGATGTTTCCATAAAAGTCAGTAAGAATCACCAATAAGTACCGAAACATATGCAAGTAAGTAATGCAATCTGTCACTCACAGCGGTCCTGAGAAATGCAAGTAATCAAGGAACATGCAGCAACAGTTGTCCAGTTTCAGCAGTCTCTATCAAACGTTCCTAACATTCAATTAAGTAATCAAGGAACAGGCAGCATCAGATGTTTCCATAAAAGTCAGTAACAATCACCAATAAGTACCGAAACATAAGCAAGTAAGTAATGCAATCTGTCACTCACAGTGGTCCAGAGCAATGCAAGTAGTCATGGAACATGCAACAGCAGTTGTCCAGTTTCAGCAGTGTCTATCATACGTTCCCAACATACAATTAAGTAATCAAGGAATAGGCAGCATCAGATGTTTCCATACAAGTCAGTAAGAATCACCAATAAGTACCGAAACATATGCAAGTAAGTAATGCAATCTGTCACTCACAGCGGTCCTGAGAAATGCAAGTAATCAAGGAACATGCAGCAACAGTTGTCCAGTTTCAGCAGTCTCTATCATAAGTGCCTAACATTCAATTAAGTAATCAAGGAACAAGCAGTAGCAGATGTTTCTATACAAGTCAGTAACAATCACCAATAAGTACCGAAATATAAGCAAGTAAGTTATGCAATCTGCCACTCACTGAGGTCCAGAGCAACGTAAGTAGTCATGAAACATGCAGCAGGAGTTGTCACTTTTCAGGAGTGTCTATCATACGTTCCCAGCATACAATTAAGTAATCAAGGAACAGGCAGCATCAGATGTTTCCATAAAAGTCAGTAAGAATCACCAATAACTACCGAAACATATGCAAGTAAGTAATGCAATCTGTCACTCACAGCGGTCCTGAGAAATGCAAGTAATCAAGGAACATGCTGCAACAGTTGTCCAGTTTCAGTAGTCTCTATCATACCTTCCTAACATACAATTAAGTAATCAAGGAACAAGCAGTAGCAGATGTTTCCATACAAGTCAGTAACAATAACCAATAAGTACCGAAACATAAGCAAGTAAGAAATGCAATCTGTCACTCACAGTGGTCCATAGCAATGCAAGTAGTCATGGAACATGCAACAGCAGTTGTCCAGTTTCAGCAGTGTCTAGCATACGTTCCCAACATACAATTAAGTAATCAAGGAACAGGCAGCATCAGATGTTTCCATACAAGTCAGTAAGAATCACCAATAAGTACCGAAACATATGCAAGTAAGTAATGCAATCTGTCACTCACAGCGGTCCTGAGAAATGCAAGTAATCAAGGAACATGCAGCAACAGTTGTCCAGTTACAGCAGTGTCTATCATACTTCCTAACTTATAATTAAGTAATCAAGGAACAAGCAGCAGCAGATGTTTCCATACAAGTCAATAACAATCACCAATAAGTACCGAAACATAAGCAAGTAAGTAATGCAATCTGTCACTCACAGCGGTCCAGAGCAATGCAAGTAGTCATGGAACATGCAGCAGCAGCTGTCCAGTTTCAGCAGTGTCTATCATACGTTCCTAACATACAATTAAGTAATCAAGGAACAAGCAGCAGTAGATGTTTCCATACAAGTCAGTATCAATCACCAATAAGCACCGAAACATCGGCAACTAAGTAATGCAATCTGTCACTCATAACGGTCCTGACCAATGCATGTATTCAAGGAACATGCAGCAGCAGTTGTCCAGTTTCAACAGTGTCTATCATACGTTCCCAACATACAATTAAGTAATCAAGGAACAGGCAGCATCAGATGTTTCCATAAAAGTCAGTAAGAATCACCAATAAGTACCGAAACATATGCAAGTAAGTAATGCAATCTGTCACTCACAGTGGTCCTGAGAAATGCAAGTAATCAAGGAACATGCAGCAACAGTTGTCCAGTTTCAGCAGTCTCTATCAAACGTTCCTAACATTCAATTAAGTAATCAAGGAACAGGCAGCATCAGATGTTTCCATAAAAGTCAGTAACAATCACCAATAAGTACCGAAACATAAGCAAGTAAGTAATGCAATCTGTCACTCACAGTGGTCCAGAGCAATGCAAGTAGTCATGGAACATGCAACAGCAGTTGTCCAGTTTCAGCAGTGTCTATCATACGTTCCCAACATACAATTAAGTAATCAAGGAACAGGCAGCATCAGATGTTTCCATAAAAGTCAGTAAGAATCACCAATAAGTACCGAAACATATGCAAGTAAGTAATGATATCTGTCACTCACAGCGGTCCTGAGAAATGCATGTAATCAAGGAACATGCAGCAACAGTTGTCCAGTTTCAGCAGTCTCTATCATACGTTCCTAACATACAATTAAGTAATCGAGGAACAAGCAGTAGCAGATGTTTCCATACAACTCAGTAACAATCACCAATAAGTACCGAAACATAAGCAAGTAAGTAATGCATTCTGTCACTCACAGTGGTCCAGAGCAATGCAAGTAGTCATGGAACATGCAACAACAGTTGTCCAGTTTCAGCAGTGTCTATCATACGTTCCCAACATACAATTAAGTAATCAAGGAACGGGCAGCGTCAGATGTTTCCATACAAGTCAGTAAGAATCACCAATAAGTACCGAAACATATGCAAGTAAGTAATGCAATCTGTCACTCATAGCGGTCCTGAGAAATGCAAGTAATCAAGGAACATGCAGCAACAGTTGTCCAGTTTTAGCAGTCTCTATCATACGTTCCTAACATACAATTAAGTAAACAAGGAACAAGCAGTAGCAGATGTTTCCATACAAGTCAGTAACAATCACCAATAAGTACCGAAACATAAGCAATTAAGTAATGCAATCTGTCACTCACAGCAGTCCAGAGAAATGCAAGTAATCAAGGAACATGCAGCAACAGTTGTCCAGTTTCAGCAGTCTCTATCATACGTTCCTAACATTCAATTAAGTAATCGAGGAACAAGCAGTAGCAGATGTTTCCATACAAGTCAGGAACAATCACCAATAAGTACCGAAATATAAGCAAGTAAGTAATGCAATCTGTCACTCACTGAGGTCCAGAGCAACGTAAGTAGTCATGAAACATGCAGCAGGAGTTGTCACGTTTCAGGAGTGTCTATCATACGTTCCCAGCATACAATTAAGTAATCAAGGAACAGGCAGCATCAGATGTTTCCATAAAAGTCAGTAAGAATCACCAATAAGTACTGAAACATATGCAAGTAAGTAATCCAATCTGTCACTCACAGCGGTCCTGAGAAATGCATGTAATCAAGGAACATGCAGCAACAGTTGTCCAGTTTCAGCAGTCTCTATCATACGTTCCCAACATACAATTAAGTAATCAAGGAACAAGCAGCAGGAGATGTTTCCATACAAGTCAGTAACAATCACCAATAAGTACCGAAACATAAGCAAGTAAGTAATGCAATCTGTCACTCACAACGGTCCAGAGCAATGCAAGTAGTCATGGAACATGTAGCAGCAGTTGTCCAGTTTCAGCAGTGTCTATCATACGTTCCTAACATACAATTAAGTAATCAAGGAACAAGCAGTAGTAGATGTTTCCATACAATTCAGTATCAATCACCAATAAGCACCGAAACATCGGCAACTAAGTAATGCAATCTGTCACTCATAACGGTCCTGACCAATGCATGTAATCAAGGAACATTCAGCAGCAGTTTTCCAGTTTCCGGAGTGTCTATCATACGTTCCCAACATACAATTTGTAACATCCGGCACTAAACGAGGTTAGCAACAAAACCCTAATCCACATTTAATTGTCAATTATAGCCTAATCAATAGTCATTAGAACTTAATCAAATGATTAACAAGGCTTATTAGAAAACTCAACTCAATTAGAATCAAATTCATCGGTGCGATGAATCGGGAAATCAATTAATCCGATCAATTTACGATATGAGGGATTAATTCAACTAAGTACGTAATTAAATTATGATTAGTGACACAAATCATACACTAATACAATTATTTAACCTTAATTATGCAAGACTAAAAACAATTCATTAAAACAATGCCTTCAAAAAGTATTTTGAATTTACAAGAAAAGGGAAATACAAGAATACATTCTAAATACATTTATACAAAAAAAAAATGAAAATACACAACAATATCTTCACATGGCCGGCCTTGATGGCTAGTACATGTGAGGATTTGATTTCAATTTTTTTAATCAACATCCCATGCACCATCTACATCAAACACCTCCATGCTTTGAAAGATTTTTACTCAACCTTCACATCTATCATCATTTCAACCTCCAAATTTTGGCTATAAATAAGACCACCCTCCTCATTTCATTTCCACACTTACAACAAAGAAAACCTCCTCTTTTCTCTCTTTCTTGAAACCGGCCAAGAGCCACAACCAAGGCCAAGACTTAGAAAATTTTGTTCTTTCAAATATTTCAAGAGTTTTGGTGAAAAGCTTGCAAGGGTTTCAACTTCTTCTCAAAATCAAACTCCTAACACATCAAAGTAAGTAAATTCTAGCTTATATCATCTTATATTTATGTTTATATAAGTCTTGCATAATATATATAATCACCAACAAAAACAAGTTACATAAAAACTCAAGTTTATAAGTTTCTAGTTTTATTTTAAGTTATTTCTTTACATGTGTTTATGAATATGTAAACACATTATAAAAGTGTTAATATTATGAAAACATGTGATATATATGTGTTTTTATAACTATTATGGCTTTTATACAAGTTGTCTTTAAATAAACAACAAGAATCATAAGTTGTTTTAAGTTTATAAACTACGGAATTTCGGCAGAAAATTTGTATCGACTTTGAAAAATCATAACTAATTCATAACTCAACGAAATGAGTTGATTCTTGTCTCAAAAGTTAGATCTATGTCTTAACTATAGATCTGCAATTTTTCATAATTTATTTTGAAGTTTAAGACCTCCAGAAATTATTTGAGAAACCGAAAGTTTGACAGCTCAAAAATGGCCAACATAGCGTTTTTAACGAGATTTTTCACCAACCTAAACAACTCGAAAAATGGCCGTTCTTGATTCTAAAAATCCTTTGTATATAGTAGTTTAATGACCTAGAAAACCAAAGTCTAAAACATTTTGGAGCTTGGTCAAAAACAGCCTCAAAGTAGGCCGAAAAACCTCCGAAAAAGCTGGAAAATTATATATATATAAACTTGACGTTTTAAGCAAATCTTATTTATAAACTTGTAATGTTGGGTGATTTAAGACATAAAAATCTATAAATATACATATTATCATATATTAGTAACATTAAGTCCTTATTATCATTTAGGACTCGGTTAACCACCTCCGGTTTCATCACCCATCAACCAACGCACATTTGCATTTTTGCGCGTTGTTTTGCCATCACAAGTTCGGTGAGTTCTCATAGCCCCTATTTTTCACTATCTATTGGGGTGGAAATACATGCACTATTTTTATATGGACATCAAAACTGTTTATTTCTTATATGTATTACATGTTCGGATTCCATCAGCCCTTATATCATGAACCGTTAATTGCATTTATTTGTAAGCGCGAGTATATTGTGGATAGATCTATTGGGAGTCATGTCCCCCATTCGTGTTAGCTCGGTTCGGCTAACAGCGAGTGCATATATATTCAACACACGGTATTACGTATGGGAATACTGCACAGGGCAAACTCATTCTAATTAAGCTTCGGTTGCATGATGGTTTATGTAATACATACACGGAATTTATGATTTTATAAATTCAACTCATCTGATAATGTCCATACAACTGGTCTTTTCGCGTAAACCTATGAGCTCACCAACAATTTTTGTTGACGTATTTTAGCATGTATTTTCAGGTAATTAAGGCAAGTATGCCTTCAGAAGTAACCACTTTCAAGCTTCCGCACTTAAGGAGTCGCATTCTTTTTCAAACCGACGGAGATTTTTTGCATTATTTTGATAATTTAATTATGTATTCAAATCTCTGTACCTTGCGAACTACTCATTATTATTTACGGGTTATGTAAAACATTTCTACCTTTTAAAGTTATATCGATGTATTTTTTTTGAAAACGTCCATATAGTGGTCGTTCATTATGATTATGGTCACGCTTCCGCGACGTCACGCTTCGCTGCCAACCGGGGTAACGGGGTGTGACACAATTAAGTAATCAAGGAACAGGTAGCATCAGATGTATCCATACAAGTCAGTAACAATCACCAATAAGTGCCGAAACATAATCAATTAAGTAATGCAATCTGTCACTCACAGCGGTCCCGAGAAATGCAAGTAATCATGGAACATGCAGTAACAGTTGTCACGTTTCAGCAGTCTCTATCATACGTTCCTAACGTACAATTAAGTAATCAAGGAACAAACAGTAGCAGATATTTCCATACAAGTCAGTAACAATCACCAATAGGTACCGAAACATAAGCAAGTAAATAATGCAATCTGTCACTCACAGCGGTCCAGAGAAATGCAAGTAGTCATGGAACATGCAGCAGTAGTTGTCCAGTTTCAGCATTGTCTATCATACGTTCCCAACATACAATTAAGTAATCAAGGAACAGGCAGCATCAGATGTTTCCATAGAAGTCAGTAAGAATCACCAATAAGTACCAAAACATATGCAAGTACGTAATGCAATCTGTCACTCACAGCGGTACTGAGAAATGCAAGTAATCAAGGAACATGCAACAGCAGTTGTCCAGTTTCAGAAGTCTCTATCACATGTTCCTAACATACAATTAAGTAATCAAGGAACAAGCAATAGCAGATGTTTCCATACAAGTCAGTAACAATCACCAATTAGTACCGAAACATAAGCAAGTAAGTAATGCAATCTGTCACTCACAGCGGTCCTGAGAAATGCAAGTAATCAAGGAACATGCAGCAACAGTTGTCCAGTTTCAGCAGTGTCTATCATACGTTCCTAACTTATAATTAAGTAATCAAGGAACAAGCAGCAGCAGATGTTTCCATACAAGTCAGTAACAATCACCAATAAGTACCGAAACATAAGCAAGTAAGTAATGCAATCTGTCACTCACAGCGGTCCAGAGCAAGCAAGTAGTCATGGAACATGCAGCAGCAGTTGTCCAGTTTCAGCAGTGTCTATCATATGTTCCCTACATACAATTAAGTAATCAAGGAACAGGCAGCATTAGATGTTTCCATACAAGTCAGTAAGAATCACCAATAAGTACTGAAACATATGCAAGTAAGTAATACAATCTGTCACTCACATCGGTCCTGAGAAATGCAAGTAATCAAGGAACATGCAACAGTTGTCCCGTTTAAGCAGTCTCTATCATACGTTCCTATCATACAATTAAGTAAGCAAGGAACAAGCAGTAGCAGATGTTTCCATACAAGTCAGTAACAATCACCAATAAGTGCCGAAACATAAGAAATTAAGTAATGCAATCTGTTACTCACAGCGGTCCAGAGAAATGCAAGTAATCATGGAACATGCAGCAACAGTTGTCCCGTTTCAGCAGTCTCTATCATACGTTCCTAACGTACAATTAAGTAATCAAGGAACAAGTAGTAGCAGATATTTCCATACAACTCAGTAACAATCACTAATAGGTACCGAAACATAAGCAAGTAAGTAATGCAATCTGTCACTCACAGCGGTCCAGAGCAATGCAAGTAGTCATGGAACATGCAACAGCAGTTGTCCAGTTTCAGCAGTGTCTATCATACGTTCCCAACATACAATTAAGTAATCAAGGAAGAGGCAGCATCATATGTTTCCATACAAGTCGGTAAGAATCACCAATAAGTACCGAAACATATGCAAGTAAGTAATGCAATCTGTCACTCACAGCGGTCCGGAGAAATACAAGTAATCAAGGAACATGCAGCAACAGTTGTCCAGTTTCAGCAGTCATCATCATACGTTCCTAACATACAATTAAGTAAGCAAGGAACTAGCAGTAGCAGATGTTTCCATACGAGTCAGTAACAATCACCAATAAGTACCGAAACATAAGCAATTAAGTAATGCAATCTGTCACTCACAGCGGTCCAGAGAAATGTAAGTAATCAAGGAACATGCAGCAACAGTTGTCCAGTTTCAGCAGTCTCTATCATACGTTCCTAACGTACAATTAAGTAATCAAGGAACAAGCAGTAGCAGATGTTTCCACACAAGTCAGTAACACTCACCAATAGGTACCGAAACATAAGCAAGTAAGTAATGCAATCTGTCACTCACTGCGGTCCAGAGCAACGCAAGTAGTCATGAAACATGCAGCAGGAGTTGTCCAGTTTCAGCAGTGTCAATCATACGTTCCCAACATACAATTAAGTAATCAAGGAACAGGCAGCATCAGATGTTTCCATACAAGTCAGTAAGAATCACCAATAAGTACCGAAACATATGCAAGTAAGTCATGCAATCTGTCACTCACAACGGTCCTGAGAAATGCAAGTAATCAAGGAACATGCAGCAACAGTTGTCCAGTTTCAGCAGTCTCTATCATACGTTCCTAACGTACAATTAAGTAATCAAGGAACAAGCAGTAGCAGATGTTTCCATACAAGTCAGTAACAATCACCAATAGGTACCGAAACATAAGAAAGTAAGTAATGCAATCTGTCACTCACAGCGGTCCAGAGCAACGCAAGTAGTCCTGAAACATGCAGCAGGAGTTGTCCAGTTTCAGCAGTGTCAATCATACGTTCCCAACATACAATTAAGTAATCAAGGAACAGGCAGCATCAGATGTTTCCATACAAGTCAGTAAGAATCACCAATAAGTACCGAAACATATGCAAGTAAGTAATGCAATCTGTCACTCACAACGGTCCTGAGAAATGCAAGTAATCAAGGAACATGCAGCAACAGTTGTCCAGTTTCAGCAGTCTCTATCATACGTTCCTAACATTCAATTAAGTAATCAAGGAACAAGCAGTAGCAGATGTTTCCATACAAGTCAGTAACAATCACCAATAAGTACCGAAAGATAAGCAAGTAAGTAATGCAATCTGTCACTCACAGCGGTCCAGAGCAACGCAAGTAGTCATGAAACATGCAGCAGGAGTTGTCCAGTTTCAGCAGTGTCTATCATACGTTCCTAACATACAATTAAGTAATCAAGGAACAAGCAGCAGTAGATGTTTCCATACAAGTCAGTATCAATCACCATTAAGCACCGAAACATCGGCAACTAAGTAATGCAATCTGTCACTCACAGCGGTCCTGAGAAATGCAAGTAATCAAGGAACATGCAGCAACAGTTGTCCAGTTTCAACAGTCTCTATGATACGTTCCTAACATACAATTAAGTAAGCAAGGAACAAGCAGTAGCAGATGTTTCGATACAAGTCAGTAACAATCACCAATAAGTACCGAAACATAAGCAATTAAGTAATGCAATCTGTCACTCACAGCGGTCCTGAGAAATGCAAGTAATCAAGGAACATGCAGCAACAGTTGTCCAGTTTCAGCAGTCTCTATCATACGTTCCTAACATTCAATTAAGTAATCAAGGAACAAGCAGTAGCAGATGTTTCCATACAAGTCAGTAACAATCACCAATAAGTACCGAAACATAAGCAAGTAAGTAATGCAATCTGTTCACTCACAGCGGTCCAAGAGCAACGCAAGTAGTCATGAATCATGCAGCACGGAGTTGTCCAGTTTTTCCAGCGTGTCTATCAATACGTTCCTAACATACAATTAAGTAATCAAGGAACAAGCAGCAGTAGATGTTTCCATACAAGTCAGTATCAATCACCAATAAGCACCGAAACATCGGCAACTAAGTAATGCAATCTGTCACTCACAGCGGTCCTGAGAAATGCAAGTAATCAAGGAACATGCAGCAACAGTTGTCCAGTTTCAGCAGTCTCTATGATACGTTCCTAACATACAATTAAGTAAGCAAGGAACAAGCAGTAGCAGATGTTTCGATACAAGTCAGTAACAATCACCAATAAGTACCGAAACATAAGCAATTAAGTAATGCAATCTGTCACTCACAGCGGTCCAGAGAAATGCAAGTAATCAAGGAACATGCAGCAACAGTTGTCCAGTTTCAGCAGTCTCTATCATACGTTCCTAACGTACAATTAAGTAATCAAGGAACAAGCAGTAGCAGATGTTTCCATACAAGTCAGTAACAACCACCAATAGGTACCGAAACATAAGCAAGTAAGTAATGCAATCTGTCAGTCACAGCGGTCCATAGAAATGCATGTAATCAAGGAACATGCAGCAGCAGTTGTCCAGTTTCAACAGTGTCTATCATACGTTCCCAACATACATTTAAGTAATCAAGGAACAGGTAGCATCAGATGTATCCATACAAGTCAGTAAGAATCACTATTAAGTACCGAAACGTATGCAAGTAAGTAATGCAATCTGTCACTCACAGCGGTCCTCAGAAATGCAAGTAATCAAGGAACATGCAGCAACAGTTGTCCAGTTTCAGCAGTCTCTATCATACGTTCCTAACATTCAATTAAGTAATCAAGGAACAAGCAGTAGCAGATGTTTCCATACAAGTCAGTAACAATCACCAATAAGTACCGAAATATAAGCAAGTAAGTAATGCAATCTGTCACTCACAGCGGTCCAGAGCAACGCAAGTAGTCATGAAACATGCAGCAGGAGTTGTCCAGTTTCAGCAGTGTCTATCATACGTTCCCAACTTACAATTAAGTAATCAAGGAACAGGCAGCATCAGATGTTTCCATACAAGTCAGTAAGAATCACCAATAAGTACCGAAACATATGCAAGGAAGTAATGCAATCTGTCACTCACAGCGGTCCTGAGAAATGCAAGTAATCA
>JAANYP010001846.1:0-15598 GCA_020465985.1 Centrapalus pauciflorus | reverse complement strand
TTTTTCAGGAAAAGCTGATAAAGGCAAGACCATAGCAGGTAGTTCGTCCCATGCTAAGTGAATCTGGACTTTGATGAATAGCAGACTTTTGGACTTTTGATGACGCCTATTTTGAAAAGATGTTGCGGTCTCGGGTAGCTTGTTCAGTCTTCCGCACTCTGATTGAAGATTTAGAAGCTAGTTTAGACCACCATTAATCTTTAATATATTGTTGTTATTAAGTATTCATGCTGATGGACCTGTGGTATCAAACAATTAGTAATATTTATTACTTAATGAAATGAAACATTATGACGTGTACTGTTTGTGGAAACTTGGATGTTACAAAGTTGGTATCAGAGCAGCAGTTTAATCATCGGATTGGCCACCCGATACTTAAACTACTGGTATGGTATGGACTATGTGACTCTGAATTCCCGAACAAGTCACCGAGGCCTAGGGTAACCTAATTAGTAAAGGACTGCCCACACAACTTGACCTAAGATAGGCAAATGATGACTGATAGGATGGGGGAGGGATTGACTGCTTGATACTGACTTGACTTTGACTTGACTTTGACTTGACTTTGTGAGCCTGACTGACTGCCTTCATATCTATGAATTTAGATATGATTATCTGACGTAGGTATTATGACTCGATATGTGCTTAATTGAATCAGGAAATAATAGTTATTTCCTTTATATTTTCAGCCAATGGCTGATAAGAATCCAAATGTTGCTGGTACCTCGACTGTTGGTAAAGCTGCTGATGCTGCAGCTTATCAACACAAAGAATCTGTTCATATAGAGGACCTAGGCACTGACCCTGAAAATACTGCTAATGACTCAAGCAGTACTGCCACGCCTATGCCTCCCCAGCAGGCTCAATTGATTGACCTCGTTCATAAGTTGAATGAGGATAACCGTAGGCAGATGCAGCTTATGATGGATAAGAACCGGCTGCAGACTGATATGGCAGTTGAAGACCGATTTAAAGAGATTAAGGACTTGCTGACCAAGGGTAAAGCAGTGATGCAGACTGACGAAGTAAACCAGCGTGAAATTGAATTTAAGCGCCGGGAAGAAGAACTTAGGTTGAGAGAACTTAAGTTACAGGAGCTAGAGTTGAAATATAGGGAAGAGATGTTGGCGAAGCCCAAAAAGGATCGGAAGAGGAAACTTAGACAGGAGCCCTCTGATGACAGTGAGACTGACTCTTCCGACCATCACGTTAAGGTAGGACGTGAGTGTACGTTTGTTGATTTCAAGAAGTGTGGAGCTCGTACGTTTGCAGGGTCATCTGATCCTGTTAAAGCTATGGACTGGGTCGCGAATGTGGAGAAAGCGTTTAAACTCTCCAAGTGTGGTGAAAAAGATAAGGTGACATTTGCGACGGGAATGTTGGAAGATGGAGCTGGCCGTTGGTGGAAGTCAATTACGAATCCCATGTCTGAAGCAATGGAGAAATCCATTACTTGGGATCAATTTAAGATTCATCTGAAGGAAAAATACTGCCCCCCGGATGTTAAGCGCCAGATGGAGAAAACCCTGCTATCTTTTCAGCAAGGTACAAGATCCGTGACGGACTATGAGCTGGAATTTACCAGGCTCTCGCTATTATCTGATCACCCTGTCGATACTGACGAAAGACGAAGGGATTTGTTTGTGGATGGTCTGGATAGAGAAATCCGGAAGTTTGTGAAGTCTGGCAGACCAAGAAGTTATATTGAGGCGGTTGAAATTGCTAGGGTAGGTGAACTTGAAATCTATCCTGAGCGAGCATGTCATTTTATTGCTAAATCTAATAAGAAGGAAAAATCTGAGAGAGCGGAAAAGAAGAGTGAAAGTTCGAAGAAGGGAGATAAGCAGTCTTCCAAGAAAGCTAAGTCGTATGCAGTGACCTCGGCACCAAAGCCTGCTTGTCCTCGCTGCAAGCAAATTCATGAAGGGAAATGCGATCCTGCGTTCGTTAAATGTTACTGCTGTAGACAGAGCGGTCACGATAGGTCAGAATGTCCCAGGCGCAGTGAGGCTTGTCGAAACTGCATTACGTTGGGGCACCATGCTAAAGACTGTACCCGACCTCGGTTTGTTCCACCACCTGCATCTTCACCTCAGCAATCAGTCAAAGGTTCTTCTGCCCCGAGGAATCAGCCAAGATCTTTCCAGATGACAGCCGAAGAGGCAAAAGAGACTGCTGACGTCGTCACGGGTACATTTCTTGTTAATGATATGCCTGCCTTAATCTTATTTGACTCTGGCTCTAATCTGTCGTATGTGTCTGAAAAGTTTGCTAAACAGTTTGATTTTGCCCCTGTGATGTTACCTGCACCCTTAGACATAGAAACTGCTAGCTCCAATTTTGTGACTGTGAATAGAATCTTTCGTTCCTGTAAGCTAGTGATTGATGACCTCTCCTCGGACGTTGACCTGATACCGATGTGGATTAGAGAATTCGATGTTATTATAGGAATGGACTGGCTTATGACGAATAATGCTGAAATCCTTTGTGCTAAAAGGATAATTAGAATTAGAACCCCCGAAGGAAGTGAACGTTATGTTTATGGCGATAGAAAGACTCGAAATTTAGGTCTCATTTCTGTAATGAAAGCCCGAAAATGCCTAACCAAAGGTTGTTCCGCCTATTTAGCATATGCCATAGATGCTAAGGAAGATAAAAATACCGTGTCTGATGTACCTGTAGTTCGAGATTTCCCTGACGTATTTCCGGATGACATCTCTGGTTTGCCACCAGATCGTCAAATCGAATTCCATATTGACCTTGTACCGGGTGCTGCTCCTATCGCAAAAGCCCCTTACCGACTTGCTCCGAATGAAATGAAGGAAATGATGAGTCAGTTGCAGGAATTATTGGAAAAAGGGTTTATTCGTCCGAGTACTTCTCCTTGGGGTGCTCCGGTTCTTTTTGTTAAGAAGAAGGATGGTACCTTTCGCATGTGTATCGATTATCGGGAGTTAAATAAGGTAACTATTAAGAACCGATACCCGCTGCCTAGAATTGATGACTTGTTTGATCAACTGCAAGGGGCTAGTTATTTTTCAAAGATTGATCTCCGATCTGGATATCATCAACTCAAAGTATTTGAGTCTGACGTACCGAAGACTGCATTTCGTACTCGATATGGCCATTTTGAATTCCTTGTAATGCCGTTCGGTCTCACAAATGCCCCGGCAGCATTTATGGACCTCATGAATAGGGTATGTAGACCAATGCTAGATAAATCAGTGATAGTCTTCATTGATGACATCTTGATTTACTCCAAGTCTGAATCTGATCATGCGATGCATTTACGAGAATTGCTAGAATTGTTACGAAAGGAGCGACTCTATGCAAAATTCTCCAAATGTGAATTCTGGTTACGCCAGGTGCAATTTTTAGGACATATTGTCTCGGGTGAGGGAATAGCCGTGGATCCATCAAAGGTTGATGCGGTTCAGAAGTGGGAAGCGCCGAAAAACGTATCTGAAGTTCGAAGTTTCTTGGGTTTAGCGGGCTATTACAGAAGATTTATCCGTGATTTCTCCAAGATTGCGGTGCCTTTAACCAGTCTAACGAAGAAAGAAGTTAAGTTTGAATGGAATGAATCTCAAGATCGAGCCTTTGAGACTCTGAAACGTAAGCTAGTAGAAGCACCGATTCTGGCCTTACCTGAGGGTAATGATGATTTTGTAGTCTATAGTGATGCTTCTAAGATGGGATTAGGCTGTGTGTTGATGCAAAGGGATAAAGTAATTGCCTACGCATCAAGGCAGCTAAAGGCGCATGAGAAGAATTATCCGACGCATGATTTAGAACTTGCAGCCGTGACCTTTGCACTGAAGATTTGGCGGCATTATCTGTATGGGACTAGATGCAAGTTATATACAGATCGCAAAAGTCTGAAGTATATATTTGACCAGAAAGAGCTGAATATGCGACAAAGGCGATCTATGGAATTGATTAAAGACTATGACTGTGAGATCCTTTACCATCCAGGTAAAGCAAACATAGTAGCAGATGCCCTAAGCCGGAAAACCGGACCAGACCATTATACCCGATGTTATGCTTTGACTTCTGTTGTTTTGGAGTCTGCCTTGCCTGAGTCGATTATTGCCGCTCAAACCGAAGCCATTCGGGATGAGAACTTGAAATCTGAACGTATGGTTACATATGTGACCCAGCTGACCCTTGATAATCGTGGTCTTAGACGGTTCGTGGATAGAATATGGGTTCCCAGACTAGGAGGTATTCGTGATCAAATTCTGTCGGAAGCTCATATGTCGAAATTTTCGGTACATCCTGGTTCTACTAAAATGTACCAGGATTTGAAAACGGATTATTGGTGGCCTGGAATGAAGAAGGACGTAGGACGATATGTAGAAAATTGCATGACTTGTTTACAAGTCAAATCGGAACATCAGAAGCCGTATGGGGAACTACAACCATTGCCAATCCCGGAATGGAAGTGGGACCACATAACCATGGACTTTGTGACGAAGCTGCCCAGGACAAAGCGGAATCATGACTCTATATGGTCAATAGTGGATCGACTTACTAAGTCAGCCCATTTCCTACCCATACGTGAAGATGAACGCCTCGAAAAGTTAGCTGAATTGTACGTAAAGGAAATCGTGACTAGACATGGTGTTCCATTGTCTATAGTATCGGACCGTGACAGCAGATTTACTTCTCGTTTTTGGAAGGCTTTTCAGAACGGACTAGGAACTGAACTTAAGATGAGCACCGCCTATCATCCTGAAACTGACGGGCAAAGTGAGAGAACGATTTTGACCTTAGAAGATATGTTACGTGCCTGTGTGATTGATCTCGGTGGAAGTTGGGATACTCATCTGCCGTTTGTGGAGTTTGCTTATAACAATAGTTATCACTCTACTATTGGAATGCCTCCATATCAGCTTTTGTACGGACGTCGATGCAGAACTCCAACCTGTTGGAGGGAAACAGGTGAACGGCCGATCTCTGGACCAGCGATTTTGCAAGAAGCCCATGACCAACTACAGTTGATTCGACAGCGGATTCAGACTTCTCAAGACAGACAAAAGAAGTATCATGATAAAAGACGGAAACCAATCGCGTTTGAAGTTGGAGATAAAGTGTTGCTGAAGGTCTCGCCAAGAAAAGGAATAGTAAGGTTCGGCAAACGGGGGAAGTTGAGCCCTCGATTTGTGGGTCCTTTTGAAATTCTCGAGCGTATAGGATTGCAAGCCTACAGATTAAAGCTGCCTACCGAAATGACTGGGATTCATGATGTATTTCATGTGAGTAATCTTCGAAAGTGTTTAGCTGACGCTGAAGCTGTGATTCCTTGGAAAGACGTGCAAATTGATGAGCAGTTGCGATACGAAGAAGAGCCCGAGCGTATAATCGATCATAAGGTTTCGAAATTGCGCAGCAAGGAAATTCCAATGGTGTTAGTCCAATGGAAATACCATAAGGGATCTGCGCAAACTTGGGAACGAGAAGACGAGATTAGGTAGAAATATCCGAAGTTATTCCTGTCTTAGTCGATTCCGAGGACGGAATCAATTTAACGGGGGAAGATTGTAACAGCCCGTAATTTATTAAATATAAATTACAGCATCAGACTTTGGATAATAAAGCAATTTTATCCAAATATTAGTAATTAACTGAAAACATGAATCTTAAATAGTTAATTATATTAAGTTATAATTAATTATGAAAAGTTGCCCAAAATTAGCTGAAATAAAATTAATAATTAAAATTTAGCTAAATGACAAATTAAAGACTGAAAATGACGAAACGGACTAAAATGAATAAAAATGTGACTAAAAGACAAATATGCAAATCGGATTGTTGGGAAATAAAGTTGGTCAATTCCGGATAATTCAGTAGAAAATCTGATTTTCTCCCTATTTTCCTATAAATAGGGCAGCCCTCCTCATTTCTTAGGTTTGGAAAACTAGAACTCTCTCTCTCTCTCTACAACCTCACCTTCTCTCTAGCTTTTCTTCTAATCGGTTCATCGGATTCTCGTGATTTTTACGTCAACGGATAGAGATCGTCGAGCTCTACAAGAATCTATTATTGCATGTTTGATTTCGTCCTGATTTAAGGTAAGATCGATCCCTTTTCTGTCTTTTGGTTCGGTTTTGAAAGAGCAAACTCGAGTTTGCTCAAATTCTGTTCATTCGAAGCTGATTTGCTCTCATTTAGGACTTGTTTTTGCTTGGAAATCATCTATAGTCGAAGGATATAGCTTGGACGAAGGTTAGTGTCTATTTTCCGTCATTTATGTTCCTGTTTAGTAGCTAAAACCTGGAAAAAACGATGAACAAGTAGAACAAATTCGAGACATTCATGTATAGACTCGAGGGTGAGGATTTCGAATCTAATCCCTAGACTCGAAGGGGTGAGGATTTCGAATCTAATCCCTAGACTCGAAGGGGTGAGGATTTCGAATCTATTCCCCTAGACTCGAAATGGTTGTCTTCGAATCTGATTACCTAGATTCGAAATTGTTGAATTCGAATTTGATAAGTTAGACTCGAACTTGTGGCCTTCAAATCTATCTCCCCTGGACTAGAACTTGTTGTATTCGAATCTGATTAGATAGACTCGAATGTAGGCTGTTCGAATCTGACTCCTTAAATTTGAATCTGGTTTAGTTCCTAGCCAAATATAAACAACCTAATGAAATTGAAAGTATCGTTTAATTATGATAAAAATCATAAGTTTTGCATAAACTATTTTATGCACAAATGAATTAACAGACTCTGTACGAACCCTTAGAATGTGTATGTCCTGTTTCACCTTGCTAAGTAATACGATACATCTGTAATTAGATAGATCATATTAATCTGATAAAATAGACTCACCTTGGGACGATAGGAACTACCTCAGACTCGATAACCAGAATTGACAATAACCTGAATATATAATTAGGGTTATATAGATTATGACACAGACTTGACATTAATATGCCAGACTTGAAACTGAACTGCAGGAACCCGCCGATTTGACAGAGTAAACTGAACCGCTTAATTCGTTAAGCATTATCTGACTACGGACCACTGTGAGTGACAGATTTCATTAATTACTTGCATATATTTCGATACTTATTAGTGAATGTATTGACTGTATGGAAACTTCCGATTGTTGTTGCATGTTTCTTTAATACTATATTGTATCATAGAAACGTACTTTTGACATTACTGAAGCTAGACACTTGAATTGCCTTGATTGCATGTTCACTTTTACATTTATGTAATACGTATCATGCTTACTGCTTACTTGACTGTTTATATACTTGCCGCTGCATACTGCATTATCCGACAGGACCGAATGTGAGATCTCCATTCACAGGAGGGAATTCTGCAGATTCCTTTCCTATTTGACTTGTTTCCATACACTTCCCGTAGGGCTTCGGCCTTACACATGGGAATACCGACTGGGTTGTCTCCCAACCTTTTTGACGTCTCTGACGTAGTGACTTGCCGACAGGAGCTGATAGTATGTTATATGTGTGTGGTAACTAATGGAACTCTGTTTACTCACTAAGCATTGTTAGCTTACTCTGTCATGACAACTCTTTTTCAGGAAAAGCTGATAAAGGCAAGACCATAGCAGGTAGTTCGTCCCAGGCTAAGTGAATCTGGACTTTGATGAATAGCAGACTTTTGGACTTTTGATGACGCCTATTTTGAAAAGATGTTGCGGTCTCGGGTAGCTTGTTCAGTCTTCCGCACTCTGATTGAAGATTTAGAAGCTAGTTTAGACCACCATTAATCTTTAATATATTGTTGTTATTAAGTATTCATGCTGATGGACCTGTGGTATCAAACAATTAGTAATATTTATTACTTAATGAAATGAAATATTATGACGTGTACTGTTTGTGGAAACTTGGATGTTACAAGCTGGGTCACATATGTAACCATACGTTCGGATTTCAAGTTCTCATCCCGAATGGCTTCGGTTTGAGCGGCAATAATCGACTCAGGCAAGGCAGACTCCAAAACAACAGAAGTCAAAGCATAACATCGGGTATAATGGTCTGGTCCGGTTTTGCGGCTTAGGGCATCTGCTACTATATTTGCTTTACCTGGATGGTAAAGGATCTCACAGTCATAGTCTTTAATCAATTCCATAGATCGCCTTTGTCGCATATTCAGCTCTTTCTGGTCAAATATATACTTCAGACTTTTGTGATCTGTATATAACTTGCATCTAGTCCCATACAGATAATGCCGCCAAATCTTCAGTGCAAAGGTGACGGCTGCAAGTTCTAAATCATGCGTCGGATAATTCTTCTCATGCGCCTTTAGCTGCCTTGATGCGTAGGCAATTACTTTATCCCTTTGCATCAACACACAGCCTAATCCCATCTTAGAAGCATCACTATAGACTACAAAATCATCATTACCCTCAGGTAAGGCCAAAACCGGTGCTTCAATTAGCTTACGCTTCAAAGTCTCAAAGGCTCGATCTTGAGATTCATTCCATTCAAACTTAACTTCTTTCTTCGTCAGACTGGTTAAAGGCACCGCAATCTTGGAGAAATCACGGATAAATCTTCGGTAATAGCCCGCTAAACCCAAGAAACTTCGAACTTCAGATACGTTTTTCGGCGCTTCCCACTTCTGAACCGCATCAACCTTTGATGGATCTACGGCTATTCCCTCACCCGAGACAATATGTCCTAAAAATTGCACCTGGCGTAACCAGAATTCACATTTGGAGAATTTTGCATAGAGTCGCTCCTTTCGTAACAATTCTAGCAATTCTCGCAAATGCATCGCATGATCAGATTCAGACTTGGAGTAAATCAAGATGTCATCAATGAAGACTATCACTGATTTATCCAGCATTGGTCTACATACCCTATTCATGAGGTCCATAAATGCTGCCGGGGCATTTGTGAGACCAAACGGCATTACTAGGAATTCAAAATGGCCATAACGAGTACGAAATGCAGTCTTCGGTACGTCAGACTCAAATACTTTGAGTTGATGATATCCAGATCGGAGATCAATCTTTGAGAAGTAGCTAGCCCCTTGCAGTTGATCAAACAAGTCATCAATTCTAGGCAGAGGGTATCGGTTCTTAATAGTTACCTTATTTAACTCCCGATAATCGATACACATGCGAAAGGTACCATCCTTCTTCTTAACGAAAAGAACCGGAGCACCCCAAGGAGAAGTACTCGGACGAATAAACCCTTTTTCCAATAATTCCTGCAACTGACTCATCATTTCCTTCATTTCATTTGGAGCAAGACGGTAAGGGGCCTTTGCGATAGGAGCAGCACCCGGTACAAGGTCAATATGGAATTCGATTTGACGATCTGGTGGCAAACCAGAGATGTCATTCGGGAATACGTCAGGGAAATCTCGAACTACAGGTACATCAGACACGGTATTTTTAACTTCTTTAGCATCTATGGCATAGGCTAGATAGGCGGAACAACCTTTGGTTAGGCACTTTCGGGCTTTCATTACAGAGATGAGACCTAAATTTCGAGTCTTTCTATCGCCATAAACATAACGTTCACTTCCTTCGGGGGTTCTAATTCTAATTATCCTTTTAGCACAAAGGATTTCAGCATTATTCGTCATAAGCCAGTCCATTCCTATAATAACATCGAATTCTCTAATCCACATCGGTATCAGGTCAACGTCCGAGGAGAGGTCATCAATCACTAGCTTACTGGAACGAAAGACTCTATTCACAGTCAAAAAATTCGAGCTAGCAGTTTCTATGTCTAAGGGTGCAGGTAACATCACAGGGGCAAAATCAAACTGTTTAGCAAACTTTTCAGACACATACGACAGATTAGAGCCAGAGTCAAATAAGACTAAGGCAGGCATATCATTAACAAGAAATGTACCCGTGACGACATCAGCAGTCTCTTTTGCCTCTTCGGCTGTCATCTGAAAGGATCTCGGTTGATTCCTCGGAGCAGAGGAACCCTTGACTGATTGCTGAGGTGAAGATGCAGGCGGAGGAACAAATCGGGGTCGGGTACAGTCTTTAGCATGGTGCCCCAACGTAATGCAGTTTCGACAAGCCTCACTGCGCCTGGGACATTCTGACCTATCGTGACCGTTCTGTCTACAGCAATAACATTTAACGAACGCAGGATCGCATTTCCCCTCATGAATTTGCTTGCAGCGAGGACAAGCAGGCTTTGGCGTCGAGGTCACAGCATACGACTTAGCTTTCTTGGAAGACTGCTTATCTCCCTTCTTCGAACTTTCACTCTTCTTTTCAGCTCTCTCAGATTTTTCCTTCTTATTAGATTTAACAATAAAAGGACATGCTCGCTCAGGATAGATTTCAAGCTCACCTACCCTAGCAATTTCCACTGCCTCAATATAACTTCTTGGTCTGCCGGACTTCACAAACTTCCGGATTTCTCGATCCAGACCATCCACAAACAAATCCCTTCTCCTTTCGTCGGTATCAACAGGGTGATCAGATAATAACGAGAGCCTGGTAAATTCCAGCTCATAGTCCGTCACGGATCTTGTACCTTGCTGAAAAGATAACAGGGTTTTCTCCATCTGGCGCTTAACATCCTGGGGGCAGTATTTTTCCTTCGGATGAATCTTAAATTGATCCCAAGTAATGGATTTCTCCATTGCTTCAGACATGGGATTCGTAATTGACTTCCACCAACGGCCAGCTCCATCTTCCAACATTCCCGTCGCAAATGTCACCTTATCTTCTTCATTACACTTGGAGAGTTTAAACGCTTTCTCCACATTCGCGACCCAGTCCATAGCTTTAACAGGATCAGATGACCCCGCAAATGTACGAGCCCCACATTTCTTAAAGTCAACAAATGTACACTCTCGTCCCACCTTAACGTGATGGTCGGAAGAGTCAGTCTCACTTTCATCAGAGGACACATGCCTATGTTTCCTCTTCCTGTCTTTCTTCGGCTTCGCTAACATTTCTTCCCTATATTTCAACTCTAGCTCCTGTAACTTAAGTTCCCGCAACCTAAGTTCTTCTTCCCGGCGCTTAAATTCAATTTCATGCTGGTTTACTTCGTCAGTCTGCATCACTGCTTTACCCTTAGTCAGCAAGTCCTTAATCTCCTTAAATCGGTCTTCAACTGCCATATCAGTCTGTAATCGATTCCTATCCATCATAAGCTGCATCTGCCTACGGTTATCCTCATTCAACTTATGAACGAGGTCAATCAATTGAGCCTGCTGGGGAGGCACAGGCGTAGCAGTACTGCTTGAGTCGTTAGCAGTATTTTCAGGGTCAGTGCCTAGGTCCTCTATATGAACAGATTCTTTGTGTTGATCAGCTGCAGCATCAGCAGCTTTATCAACCCTTGAGGAACCGGCAACAGTCGGATTCTTATCAGCCATTGGCTGAAAATATAAAGGAAATAACTATTATTTCCTAATTCAAATAAGCACGATTCAAGTCATAATTCCTACGTCATATAATCACATCTAAATTCATAGATATGAAGGCAGTCAGTCAGGCTGGCATAAAGTCAAGTCAAAGTCAAGTCAGTATCAAGCAGTCAATCCCTCCCCCATCCTATCAGTCATCATTTGCCTATCTTAGGTCAAGTTGTGTGGGTAGTCCTTTACTAATTAGGTTACCCTAGGCCTCGGTGACTTGTTCCTAGCATACAGTTAAGTAATCAAGGAACAACAGCAGCAGATGTTTCCATAGAAGTCAGTAACAATCACCAATAAGTACCGAAACATATGCAAGTAAGTAATGCAATCTGTCACTCACAGCGGTCCTGAGCAATTCAAGTAATCAAGGAACACACAACAACAGTTGTCCAGATTCAGCAGTGTCTATCATACGTTCCTAGCATACAATTAAGTAATCAAGGAACAAGCAGCAGCAGATGTTTCCATACAAGTCAGTAACAATCACCAATAAGTACCCAAACATATGCAAGTAAGTAATGCAATCTGTCACTCACAGCGGTCCTGAGCAATGCAAGTAATCAAGGAACATGCGACAACAGTTGTCCAGTTTTAGCAGTGTCTCTCATACGTTCCTAGCATACAATTAGGTAATCAAGGAACAAGCAGCAGATGTTTCCATACAAGTCAGTAACAATCACCTATTTCTACCCAAACATATGCAAGTAATTAATGCAATCTGTCACTCACAGCAGTCCTGAGCAATGCAAGTAATCAAGGAACATGCAACAACAGTTGTCCAGTTTCAGCAGTGTCTATCATATGTTCCTAGCATACAATTAAGTAATCAAGGAACAAGCAGCAGCAGATGTTTCCATACAAGTCAGTATCAATCACCAGTAAGTATCGAAATATATGCAAGTAAGTAATGCAATCTGTCACTCACAGCGTTCCTGAGCAATGCAAGTAATCAAGGAACTTGCAACAACAGTTGTCCAGTTTCAGCAGTGTCTATCATACGTTCCTAGCATACAATTAAGTAATCAAGGAACAAGCAGCAGATGTTTCCATACAATTCAGTGACAATCACCAATAAGTACCCAAATATATGCAAGTAAGTAATGCAATCTGTCACTCACAGCAATCCTGAGCAATGCAAGTAATCAAGGAACATGCAACAACAGTTGTCCAGTTCTAGCAGTGTCTATCATACGTTCCTAGCATACAATTAAGTAATCAAGGAACAAGCAGCAGTAGATGTTTCCATACAAGTCAGTAACAATCACCTATTAGTACCCAAACATATGCAAGTAAGTAATGCAATCTGTCACTCCCAGCAGTCCTGAGCAATGCAAGTAATCAAGGAACATGCAACAACAGTTGTCCAGTTTCAGCAGTGTCTATCATACAAACCTAGCATACAGTTAAGTAATCAAGGAACATCAGCAGCAGAAGTTTCCATAGAAGTCAGTAACAATCACCAATAAGTACCGAAACATATGCAAGTAAGTAATGCAATCTGTCACTCACAGCGGTCCTGAGCAATTCAAGTAATCAAGGAACACACAACAACAGTTGTCCAGATTCAGCAGTGTCTATCATACGTTCCTAGCATACAATTAAGTAATCAAGGAACAAGCAGCAGCAGATGTTTCCATACAAGTCAGTAACAATCACCAATAAGTACCCAAACATATGCAAGTAAGTAATGCAATCTGTCACTCGCAGCGGTCCTGAGCAATGCAAGTAATCAAGGAACATGCGACAACAGTTGTCCAGTTTTAGCAGTGTCTCTCATACGTTCCTAGCATACGATTAGGTAATCAAGGAACAAGCAGCAGATGTTTCCATACAAGTCAGTAACAATCACCTATTTCTACCCAAACATATGCAAGTAATTAATGCAATCTGTCACTCACAGCAGTCCTGAGCAATGCAAGTAATCAAGGAACATGCAACAACAGTTGTCCAGTTTCAGCAGTGTCTTATTCATATGTTCCTAGCATACAATTAAGGTAATCAAGGAACAAGCAGCGCAGATTGTTCCATACAAGTCAGAACATTCAACCAATAAGTACCCAAAAACATATTGCAAGAAGTAATGCAACTGTCACTCACAGCGGTCCTGAGCATGCAAGCATAGGAACATGCACAACAAGCTTGTCAGTTTCAGCAGTGTTACCATACGTTCTAGCATACAATTAAGTAATCAAGGGAACAAGCAGCAGTGTTTCCATACAAAGTCAGTAACACATTCACCTATTTCTTACCCAAACATTATGGAAGTAATTTTAATGCAATCTATCACTCACGCAGTCCTGAGCAATGCAAGGTAATCAAGGAACATGCAACAACAGTTGTCCAGTTCAGCAGTGTCTATCATATGTATTCCTAGATACAATTAAGTTAATCAAGGAACAAGCAGCAGCAGATGTTTCCATAGAAGTCAGTAACAATCACCAATAAGTACCGAAACATATGCAAGTAAGTAATGCAATCTGTCACTCACAGCAGTCATGAGCAATGCAAGTAATCAAGGAACATGCAACAACAGTTGTCCAGTTTCAGCAGTGTCTATCATACGTTCCTAGCATACAGTTAAGTAATCAAGGAACAGCAGCAGCAGATGTTTCCATAGAAGTCAGTAACAATCACCAATAAGTACCGAAACATATGCAAGTAAGTAATGCAATCTGTCACTCACAGCGGTCCTGAGCAATTCAAGTAATCAAGGAACACGCAACAACAGTTGTCCAGATTCAGCAGTGTCTATCATACGTTCCTAGCATACAATTAATTAATCAAGGAACAAGCAGCAGCAGGTGTTTCCATACAAGTCAGTAACAATCACCAATAAGTACCAAAACATTTGCAAGTAAGTAATGCAATCTGTCACTCACAGCGGTCCTGAGCAATGCAAGTAATCAAGGAACATGCGACAACAGTTGTCCAGTTTTAGCAGTGTCTCTCATACGTTCCTAGCATACAATTAGGTAATCAAGGAACAAGCAGCAGATGTTTCCATACAAGTCAGTAACAATCACCTATTTCTACCCAAACATATGCAAGTAATTAATGCAATCTATCACTCACAGCAGTCCTGAGCAATGCAATTAATCAAGGAACATGCAACAACAGTTGTCCAGTTTCAGCAGTGTCTATCATATGTTCCTAGCATACAATTAAGTAATCAAGGAACAAGCAGCAGCAGATGTTTCCATACAAGTCAGTAACAATCACCTATTAGTACCCAAACATATGCAAGTAAGTAATGCAATCTGTCACTCCCAGCAGTCCTGAGCAATGCAAGTAATCAAGGAACATGCAACAACAGTTGTCCAGTTTCAGCAGTGTCTATCATACAAACCTAGCATACAGTTAAGTAATCAAGGAACAGCAGCAGCAGAAGTTTCCATAGAAGTCAGTAACAATCACCAATAAGTACCGAAACATATGCAAGTAAGTAATGCAATCTGTCACTCACAGCGGTCCTGAGCAATTCAAGTAATCAAGGAACACACAACAACAGTTGTCCAGATTCAGTAGTGTCTATCATACGTTCCTAGCATACAATTAAGTAATTTAGGAACAAGCAGCAGCAGATGTTTCCATACAAGTCAGTAACAATCACCAATAAGTACCCAAACATATGCAAGTAAGTAATGCAATCTGTCACTCACAGCGGTCCTGAGCAATGCAAGCATAAGGAACATGCAACAACAGTTGTCCAGTTTCAGCAGTGTCTACCATACGTTCTTAGCATACAATTAAGTAATCAAGGAACAAGCAGCAGATGTTTCCATACAAGTCAGTAACAATCACCTATTTCTACCCAAACATATGCAAGTAAGTAATGCAATCTGTCACTCACAGCAGTCCTGAGCAATGCAAGTAATCAAGGAACATGCAACAACAGTTGTCCAGTTTCAGCAGTGTCTATCATACGTTCCTAGCATACAATTAAGTAACAAGGAACAACAGCAGCAGATGTTTCCATACAAGTCAGTAACAATCACCAATAAGTACCGAAACATATGCAAGTAAGTAATGCAATCTGTCACTCACAGCGGTCCTGAGCAATGCAAGTAATCAAGGAACACACGACAACAGTTGTCCAGTTTTAGCAGTGTCTCTCATACGTTCCTAGCATACAATTAAGTAATAGTGGAAAAAGCAGCAGCAGATGTTTCCATACAAGTCAGTAACAATCACCTATTTCTACCCAAACATAT
>JAANYP010001845.1:0-315837 GCA_020465985.1 Centrapalus pauciflorus | reverse complement strand
CAAAAGCCCTCAACAAAGGTAGTGATCCTCAAGACGTCAGCTCATCATATCTTCTACAGAATGGATTCAAGAGAGGCACTCTGGACAAAACACTCTTCACTAAATCCATCAAAGCTGAGATTCTACTTGTCCAAATCTATGTTGATGACATCATCTTTGGCTCAACTAATGATAGTTTGTGCAAAGAATTTGAGGCCCTAATGCACAAAAAGTTTCAAATGAGTTCAATGGGGGAACTCACATTCTTTCTAGGGCTGCAGGTTAAACAGAGGCCTACTGGTCTATTCATAAGTCAATCAAAGTATGTCAAAGACATATTGGAAAAGTTTGGCTATCAAGACACAAAGGTTGCAAGGCACTCCAATGGATCCTCATAAACAGCTCCATACAGACAAAGATGGCATAGATGTGGATATTCATCTATACAGATCCCTTATAGGATCTCTCATGTATCTAACATCTTCAAGACCTGATATTATGTTTGCTGTCTGTGTGTGTGCTAGGTTTCAATGCTCTCCAAAGGATTCTCACTTGGTTGCTGTTAAGAGAATCTTTAGATATCTTAAAGGCCAACCACATTTAGGTCTATGGTATCCTAAAGACTCTCCTTTTGAACTAACTGCTTATTCTGACAGTGACTATGGTGGATGCAACATTGACAGAAAATCCACAACTGGTGGATGTCAATACTTAGGAGCAAGACTGGTCTCTTGGCAATGCAAAAAGCAGACAACAGTGTCCACATCATCTACTGAAGCAGAATATGTAGCAGCTGCAAGTTGCTGCTCACAGGTAATGTGGATCCAAAATCAGCTTAGAGACTATGGTATGAATTTCTTATCCACTCCAATTTTTATTGACAACTCAAGTACAATCAGCATTGTGCAAAACCCAGTGAAATTCCCAAAAACCAAGCATATAGAAATCAGATTTCATTTTATCAGAGATTGTAATGAAAAGAAGTTAATCCAAGTTACCAAAATACATACAGATGATCAGTTAGCTGATCTATTCACAAAACCTTTTGATGTAGGAAGGTTCACTTTCCTAGTATCAAATATTGGTATGGTAAACATGGATTAATTGATTTTCATTATTATCTACTCAGTATGCTTATTTAAGGGGGAGATACTGTTTCATTGAAAAGTTGCATAATTTCTAACTAACAGCTTGAGTATTTTCTCAAGCTGCTAGTTCATTTTCTCATGCTGTTAGTTGTTTTCACTTGATCTGTCAAAGTGTGCAGGGTATTTGGGTAATTTCTCAAATGTGTGCGCGGGACCCAACCTTTTCGAAACCTTTAAAGGTCCCAGCTTCGTTCAGTTGTAACTACCAGTTACATATTCTTCTTCCACGGCCTCTTGCTTTCTCTCTGAACGAATCACACATTCTTCTTTCAAACCCTAAACCATCGTTTCTTCATCAATGGAGTTTGTAAAAGAGCATAACTGCCTTCCATACACCCTAAAACACTCTGAACTTCAATCGTTTCATGCAATGATGGATTTCCTCAGGCACTCCCATATTCATTATGCCCTAACCATAAACCCTACTATATACATCTCCCATATTGAACAGTTTTGGAATCATGCATCTGTTCAAACCATCAATGGAGTGCCTACTCTCATATCCAAGATTGATGGAACTGTCATCAATATTACTGAGGAATCCATCAGACATCACTTGCATCTTCAAGATGCCTCAGGTATGACCGACCTATCCCTTCAAGCTTTACATTTTGGTCTTCAAAATATTGGTTATAGGGGCCCTGCTGATTCTTTTACTTTTCTTAAGGCACATTTTTCTCCTAAATGGAAATACCTTGTGCACATTATTCAGCAATGTTTAAGCCCCAAAAGAACTGGTTGGTCTGAGTTTTCTTCAAATATTGCCACTGCCTTAGTGTGCTTTTCTACTGGCCAACAGTTCAATTTTTCTAACATGATTTTTCAGGGGATGTTAAGGCATCATTCCCTAAAGAATGGGAAATTTTTGATGTATCCTAGGTTTTTGGCAGAAATTATTGCACACACCTGCACATCTTCACATTTACATAAACGGATACATGTTTCCCATAGGCACTCACTGTCTTCAATCAAAAGGCTATTAAAGCCAAGTGCCAATTTTGTAAGTATAGATGTTCCATTGCCTTCTGCAATGATGAACATCATTCCACGAAACAGAGGAGAGGGTCTTGAGCAGGCTCAGCCTAACATTACTGCTACAACCCCAAGACCCCAACCCACTCCTCATGATACAAATATTCCCTCTGATCCTTTTGTACAGCCAACACGCCCACTCAGAAACATATACAAAAGAAAAAGGGGACCAGGAGCTCCTTCCTCCTCCTCCCATCAGCAAGAGCCATATATCCTTGTGCAGGAGGATACTCCTGCACAGCATATCCAAAGGGAACCACTTGAGGAAACTCCCATCCTCACTCAGGAGGTGAACATCTCTTCAGAGATGGTTCATATGGGTTCTGTGGCTGGCACTACTGATGTCTCTGCACAAGAGGCACAGGACAGTGCCAACATAGCTAAGACCACGCCCATGGCAACAGCAAGTGTGCAAACACAAGCTGGAAGTTCCCAGAACCAAGAAAAGAGGGGCCCAGAAGTTTCTACCTCTGGTCTTAATGTGAGTGATATATCACAAGCACCTCAGGTGTTCTCTGATCTTGAGGCTAGTCTGCAACAAATGCTCTTAACGGATCCCAGACTCAAACCTGTTGTAGCTATGTTGGACCATCAAATGTCCATCATTGCTGCACAGGGGGCTCAAATTTTTGCTCTCAAGCAGGCAGATGCTGCTCAAAATAAGCGAATGGATTATCTTCACAAGGGGTTCACCCTCCGTGGAAATAAAATTATGAAATTAGAGCAGATGATTCAAACCCAAGGGGTAAAGGTTGTAGGTCCTTCTGACCAAACCAATGCTTCCAAAAAGGGGGAGAATCAGGAGGTTCCCACATCAGTCCAAGCAGCTCCAACAACAACAGTCCAAGCAGCACCAACAGTTCCAGTTTCTAGGCTAGCAGTCCCAACAGCTTCTCAACCTGTTAGCCTAGAAACTCAAGTTGTTCCTTCAAAACCCACTGGAGTTGTGATCAGAGAAGAAATTCAAGCTCCATCAAGCACAGTCCAAGCTACAACATCTGCTACAAAAGACAAGGGCAAGGGCATTCTCATTGAGTCTCCAAAGCATAAATATTCCTCAAAAGAAGCCCAAATTGCCTTTGATGCTAAAGTTGCCAGAAAAATAGCAGAAGAACAAGACAAAGAATTAGAGCAGCAAGCCCAAACCCCAATGGATGATGATGAGACTTTAGGTGATTACTTAAAGGGGTTTGTGGTCAAGCAAGGAGCAAGGAAAAGAAAGATGCCAACAGGGCACTCCAAGGCTGAGCATAGAAGATTTCTTATCAATTTTGCCTTTGCAGCAGGTATTCCAGAGAAAATGGCTCAGTCCATGTCTACTGAAAGGCTGCAGGAGATTCATGATAAGGAGATGGACAAAAGACAGAGAACAACAGTCTCTCCAGAAGCTCAACCATCCCAAGAAGTCCAACCAACAACCCAATCAGTCCAAACTGAAGCTGGTGCCAGTGCACCTACTCCCACTGATCAAGCAGTTGTCCCTATTCCTTCATCGGTTAAAAGAGTGCTCTTTGAGCAACATTTTCAAAAGGCTATGGAGATAGAGAAGTTGATTGATCAACATGATTTCACAAAGCCTCAAATCAACTACTGTTTGCTAAGTCACTGGATGAAAGAGATTTAAGGGTCAAGTTTGTGATAAGGAGAGAGTCTGGACCAGAAGAGGAGTTTGATACATTCTGTCAAATGGATGAACTGATAAAGATGTACAACATAGGATCTGTATCTCAAGTTAGATCTGCTCTTCCACAAGTAAAACAACTCATCATAGATCTAAGTTCAGTTGCTGATCCTGAATTTGCAAAAGAAGAAATAGAAGATGCTGAGAAGAAAGGGAAAAAGGTCAAGGAAGTTCATATTTTTGTCAAATCCAGAACTTACAGAATCAAATTCACAGATGGGTTTGGTATTTTCTTCAATCTCGAGTTTTATAATTTTTCAAAAGATATGCTGCTCCAAATAAAATCAGTTAGGATATCTTGTGATAAAGAAGAGATGAAGAGAGAATTTTTGAAGGCTATAGATCATAAACTTGCACAGTTGTAAGTTTTTGAAAGCCTTGGTTTGTAAATAACAGTTTACTTATTTATTTCCATGTTTTTATAGAACTTAAAGTCTTGTAAAGAATTTAAGTTAGGGGGAGATTGTTGGGAAATAGTTTAAGTACATTCAAGCTGTTAGTTTAGACTTCTCAGACTGTTAGTAGATTTTACATGTAAATACAAAGATCGTGCTGCTAGTTGAAGAAACTCGAGCTGCCAGTGTAAAAGTTCAAGCTGCCAGAGCAAATCAACTCGAGCTGCTCAGTTCATGCTGTCAAGAGATTCAAGCTGCTCAACAGTTTCATAAACAGAAAGTGCTGATTTTCAGGAAAGATATCTACACGAAGATTCCAGCATATCTACTATCAGAGAAGTCATAGTCCTTCAAGGAAACAAGTCCAAAAAGCAATATAAATAGACAGAATAGGTTTTCTATTGTATAGAAGTTTTCTGCATATTTTTGAGTCTGTAATTGCTTCGTTGGTTAAGTTTTCATAAGCCTCTAAGGTTGTAAAACCCTAAGAACAGTCTGTGTTCTTCGTCTAATCAAACAGATTAGAGGTGATTGTAATCATTGAATTCAGCAATACAAACAGTCTTGATTACTTCTTATGTTTTATGCTTCATTGGTTCTGAAAGTTTTTGTTAAAATAATTAAGTGTTATTCCGCAAACTTCTTAATTAAACTTTGATTCAAAGCAAGATTATTGATTTATACTCTGATAAATTTCAAATCAGTTAATCTTGGTTATTCAGTTTTAGATCCTGACAACCACCTAAGTTGTGGTTTAAAGTTCGAATAATGTTGTAAAAAGAGAAGTTAAAAGTAGAGCTTTCAAGCTCTCAGAAGCTTCATACAAAACTTATCTATAAATACTAATAAAAAACTAACCATACTCAATTTTTGTGTAGCCATATGTCATCACTATGAATCGATACGTGTCATTTATAGTTTTTAAAAATAATAAATAAATTTAAACTAAATCTATCCAAATTTAGTATAATCTACTTTTAAATTCAAATCAAAACATAATCTAATACTTTAAAAACTTATTAATTATAATATAATATAATAAAAGTTTAAAAAAATATAATAAAAAATATAATTTTCATTCATATATATCTAGAAATATATAAAATAATAGGTCATATACACACACACACACACACACACACATAATATGGTTCGAAAGAGTACCACCCATTATGCAGCGCACCAGAAGGTACCATCTTTTAAAAAAAACTTTTTAGAAAATTTTTTTCATAAACATGTTTTAATTAACATTATGAATATCATATGTAAATTTCACATACATTCACATCTCCTAGCTCCTAAAAAAATATGTGAACGCACACTTATATAATTTTGAATGTGTGTGACCGTGCATTAATGTGATGCGTGTTTTCATGCACTTAGATTGTTCGGATTTGCGTGAAATTTACTTGTGATCTGTGTAATGTTAATTAAAACATGTTCATGAAAAAAATTTCCAAAAAAATTACTTTTAAGGGTGGTACCTTCTGGTGCGCTGCATAATGGGTGGTACTCACTTGAACCTAAATCCACATACATACATACATAAATACATACATACATACAAACATACATACATACATACATACATACATATATATATATATATATATATATATATATATATATATATATATATATATATATATATATATATATATATATGATATTTAGAAGTTTAAAAAGATATATATGTAATAAGGAAGTTTGCAAGAATACATGCATAATATTTAAAGTTTACAATGATATATATGATATTTTTCCATTTTTATTTTCTAACATATAGCATGTGGCTCATATCAAAGGTTATTGTCTTCTTATATGTACCTAAAGAATGATAACAAAACTCATGAACACGATTGTGTAATAATTTCACGACTAAGAAACCCAATTTGAAAACGCTCCCAAAAGCGACACGACAAAAATTGATAACTTTTGTATTATCATTCGACTTGCAATAAAGGTACTAATATTACTTTTTCATTGTTTCAATAAGGCACATGAAAGACAAATACATACATTGGCATACATATAAACAAAAAGAATACACATCAAGATTGCAAGGTTCTCTTATATATCTACCTAAAGGTCCTCTTTATAAGACTATAAACCAACTACATTAAATGACTATTTTACCCTTGATTTTCAATGTTCTAATTCCTAAAGAAACACATGAGGGAAGATTTTGATAACTCTCAACATTTCATGTTTTTAACAAAAACCCAAGCCAATTTAGGAAAGTTAAGAAAACAAAAAAAAAAAAAAAAAAAAACTTTCTAAACCAAAAGATCTTGTCCATGCTTTGGGTAAGTTCTATCTTTATCAGTTCTTTTAGGTTGAAGAAAAACAACGGAAGATGACGATGTTTGGTTATGTGACGAGTCTCGTGGGAATTCTGATAACATTTGAACAACCTCTCTCATTGTTGGTCTTTCAACACTGTTTTCTTGAATGCATAGCATGGCGATAAAGAACAAGTGCATCGCTTCATCTTGGGGAACGTTAACCAGTCTTGGATCGATGATGCAATTGACTTCTTCTTTACGACATCTAGTTGATGTTCTAGCCCACTGTACAATATCTACACCGTCACCAAATCCTCCTACTGGACGCTTTCCAGTAATCAACTCAAGAAGCACAACCCCAAAGCTATAAACATCACTCTTTTCATCCACCCGTAATGTATAAGCATATTCTGCAAAACCATGTAAAATGTCTGTTATATTTTACTTAACTTTAAACTCCCAAAATTTAAAAATTCAACATATAATTGTATGTATTCCTGAAAAAGAGCAATTTAAGATTATATTGATTAAACGTCTAGAAGTTACCTTGATACATATAAAATTTAAAAATTATTATTTTTAAATAATTATTAATTGGCAATAAATGTTAAAAATAATACTTAGTTTCTTTTATCAACTTTTTTAAGGCAATTAAAAAAATCAAAGGTGTTAATATCTTTTTGACCCAAGAGGATTATTATCTATCTATACTATTAAAAGAGTAACTAAATGCCACATGCATGCTCTCATTGAATTTGCCACATGGCATGCTCTCATTGATTTTGCCACATGTCGCTCTCTCCTTTTGCCACGTCATTTACTGATTTTATATTTAAATTTTAAAACAAATCAAATCTATGTAAATCTAATATGAATTAATTTAATAACTAACTAACTAAAATTAAACAAACTTTATTATTCATATAATTATTATATTATACATATATATAAATATCAATTTCTAAAATTAACTCATGTAATACATGGGTAATAACCTAGTTTTGAATAATACTATTATATGTTATTACGTGGAGGATGACGTGGATATGGCCAGCTTTCGCAACAAACGAAGCTGTGACTAGAGACGTGGATCTGTTATCAGATCTTGTGTTGAGTTGCGGTCTGTGTCAGATTTTGACCTCAACGGATCCCACCGTCCATTTTCTCTGACTTTTTGTGCAGTGACTCGGTGCGGTTACCCATAAAATTCTCTTACCATGTACCTACAGATCCTACGCTCCCTGTTTATTTCATCTCTGTACCATAAATCACGGGTGTATTTTTCATACGACACGTCACTTTCACAAACCGGAGCTACAATTCCCTACACTCACTACCGCTTTTTTTAAACTCTACAACCGGTTCAAAAAATAAAAACTTGTTTTAGGGAATTTTAATGAGATAATTAATAAAAAAAAAAAAAAAACCTTTTTACTTAAGTTTTACCCCATAAAATGTCAGATTACCAAAATACCCGATGTTTTCGTTATCACATCTACGTGATGACCAATATTTACGTTACTTACATTTTTTATTATTATTTTAATGAATTTTCGCTATAGAAGATGAATAATTATCACGTGAAGTAACTTTACTTTACGTTATCAAATCTTATTGTATGCAATATTGCTTTTTGTAACGTAAGTGAACTTAATTTACGTGATAATTCACATTTTGTAACGAAATGAATTAATATAATAATAAAAAGTACAGGTAACGTAAAATATTGATCGTCACGTAGATATGATAACGAAAATGTTGGTTATTTTTGTAATTTGACCTTTATTTGGGTAAAATTTATTAATGGGGTTGCCTTTTTGACTATTTTTGTAATTATCCTAATTTTAATAGGATATAATTTGTGTATTATTTATTTTAAAAACGTAATTAACGTTATGCTCACTACCGCTTTTATTAAACTCTACATCCGGTTTAAAAAATAAAACTTGTTTTAGGGAATTTTAACGCGATATAATTTGTGTATTATTTACTTTAAAAACGTAATTAACGTTAATTAATACGTACCGGGAGCGATGTAACCGTAGGAACCCGCGATCGCCGACATACATTCGGATGCGCCACCATCGACTAGGTACTTTGCTAGACCGAAATCGGCTACGTGAGCTTCGTAGCTCGAGTTCAACAAAATATTATTGGACTTTACGTCTCGATGGACGATCAACGGAGAACAATCGTGATGTAGGTAGCACAAACCTCGAGCGGCTTCGATCGATATTTTGTACCGCAAATTCCACCCGAGAATCCCACCTTTCATTTTCGCGTGTAACGCCTCTCCTAAACTACCGTTTCGCATGTACTCGTACACGAGAAGGTTCGTGTCTTTGTTTGAGCAGAACGCCAAGAGTCTCACGATGTTTCTATGACGAATGTTGCCTAGGGTTCTGATTTCAGCTCTGAAGCCGTGGTCGTGGGTAGTGTTGCCGAAACCGAGTAGCTTTTTTACTGCGATTTCGGTCCCGTTTGGCATTTTACCATGGTACACGATTCCGGCTCCACCTCGGCCTATCACATTACCGTCTTTGATGCATTCAAGAACGTCGGAAACGGAAAATTCAAGTTTTTGGAAGGATGTCATTTTCCAAGCGTCCGAACCCGATCTTCTAAATGACTTTGCTTTGAACATAGCCGCGACCGCAAAAACTAGCGAGCATATAAGAAGGCCGAGAGCGAATATCAGTTTGAACCTTGTTGGTTTTTTATCAGCGGAATCAGTGATTCCGCTGATATTACAAGGATTGTTCAACAATTGACCACAAAGTTGAGGGTTACCCACAAACGAAGAAGCATTGAAAAACGAGAATTGACCAGATTCGGGTAGTTTACCCGACAGATCGTTGAACGAGAAATCAGCGATCGTGAGACTTTTCATGGTACCGATAGACTTAGGAATGGAATCATTCAAATGGTTTCTTGAAACATTCAAGTAGTTCAAGATTCGAATATTCGAAATTTCGAATGGAATCGAGCCAGAAAGATTATTCTGGCTCAAGTCAAGATAAGTGAGATGGAGACAGTTTCCAATATCTGGTGGGATTTCGCCAGAAAGCGAATTCCCACGTAAATCGAGCTTTAACACTTGGTAGAGTTGACCGATCGTAACCGGAATCGGGCCTGAGAATCTGTTTCCGGCAACTAAAAGGTTTTGGAGGGAAGTGAAATTTGAAAGGGAAAACGGCAAAGAACCCGAAAGTTGATTATTTGATAAATTCAACTGAGTTAATTTAGCCGGTTTCGAAGATGGATTCCGGTTATCGGATAGATTACCGGACAAGTAATTGTTCTGCAACTCGAGTAAATTCAATTCCGGCAAGTAAATAAGCCCATTCGGAATGCTACCATTCAAGTAATTCTCCCCTAATCTCACTCTAACAAGACTCGAACACGTCCCCAAATCCTCCGGAATCGTTCCAAACAAGAAATTCTTCTGAAGAATCAAGATTCGTAGCTGATTGGAAGCGCAAAGATCGCGAGGGATAGTACCCGTTAGCTTATTAGACGACAAATCAAGCTCACGAAGATTCCGATTTCGGCCAAGATTCTCCGGTATCACCCCAGTGAAATTGTTACCCCAAAGACCAAGAGTTCGCAAGTCGGGAAACTCCGCAACAAAATCTGGTATCGACCCATGTAATCTATTCATAAAAAGATTCAAAAGCTCAAGACTTTTGAGATTTCCGAGCTCATTCGGGATTTCTCCGGACATTTCATTGGCAGAGAGATCAAGATTCACTAGACTCGTTAGATTCCCGAGCTGCTTCGGAATTGGACCGGATATGAAATTGATGTGCAGGAAAATGGTGTCGAGGGAATGCAAATTCCCGAGTTCGGGTGGAATTGGTCCGTATAGATTACATGAAGAAAGATCCATGTGAACTAAACTGACCAATTTCCCGAATTCCTTCGGAATCCCACCTTCAAACACATTGTAATAACCCATGTAAATCTCTTTCAAATTAGTAAGATTTCCCAATTCCGCCGGAATCTTTCCATGGAGATCGTTTCCGGCGAGCGATAAGTATTCCAAACTAACCATTTCGCCGTAACTTTCCGGGATTTTCCCGTAAAAGAAATTCCCACCCAAGTCTAAATACTTGAGTTTCTTGAGGCTTGTGATTCCGGTAGGCAATGGAAAGGAGAAATTATTGTTGTACACATCAAGAACTTCTAAATTCTGTAAGTTCGAGTAATTCCATTCCAACCCACCTCCGAACGCATTATTCGATAAGTTAAGAAACCGAAGAGAAGTCAAATTGGAGAGATTGATTTCTCCGGTGAAGTTGTTTCCATCGAGGGAAAGCTCGGAAAGACTGTCGAGAGACGAAAGAACAGGTGAAACAGAGCCTTGGATTCTCAAATTCGACAAATCGAGTGAAACAACTCGGTTTTGAAAGCACTTGATTCCGACCCATGAGCAAATTGAAGTAGGGTTAGAGGAATTCCATGTTTGTAAAGCAAAAGGAATGGAATCAAACCCTTGTTTGAGAGTGACCAAAGCATCAAAATCAGTGGAGGAAACAGAGGAAGGAATTGAGAAACAGATTGTTGTGATTATGACAAGAAGCAAAGACAACATTTTTAGTGGGTGTAAGTGGTAAGTTTTTGTTAATTTCTAAGTGTTATAGTTTGGAAGGATTTGTAGAAGAAACAAAAGGATTTATGGGGTGGAATGGAATTGGATTTCTTGAAAAGGAATAGAAAAGTGAAAGGAATCTGAGAAACTTGAAGAGTGAGTAGGAGGATCAAAGAATCAAACATCTTCAAAGAGAGTCTTGAAATTCAAGGAAGAAGCTAAACCCCTCCTTTTTTCCTTTCTTTCTCTCTCTAAAAAAAGTGGCATGAAATACAAAAAAGGAATGGAATTGGTAATTCCTGTGTCTATCAAGAGTTTCTTTTAAGCAAAGATGAAAGAGAGTGAGGGGAAATTGAATGAATAAAAAAAATATGAAATGAAACAGCCGTTGGATAACAGAAATTTAAAGTTTGAGAGTGGCAAAATCCATCTAGTTTACCATAAAATCAATAGTACATCATGCATTAAAAGTTGTACTTTGTGCATGAAAAGTTGTACATGTGTTTGGATGTTGGGGTTTGGGTTTAAGATTTGAGAAAGAGATGGATGGGTTTTTCATTTTTGGGATTAGGAGGAAAGATAAAGTTGATGATTCTCTCTATCTTTATACTTTAAAGTGACAAAAATACCCTTTAGCTTTAATCAAAGGATAGCCCATCTTTACTTTGAATGAGAGGGTAGGCTAGGAAAAAGAAGATGTGATGAAATTTGCACTTTGGGTCATGAACAATGGTTGAATTGTCACTTTTTATGTTATGATTGATGATCATGATCATGATCATGGGTATTTGGTGACTCACATAGATAATGTACATAATTTAAAAGTGTGTTCCAAGGTTGATGAATAATGATGATGAAATCAGTGGCGGATCCAGAAAAAAATTTCGTTGGGGCCATGAGGTCGTTGTACAAGGTATACGTTGTGTTAATTTTTCGGAACACATTGGCTAAAATTCGTTAAATTTACGCAAATCATTGGAGCCTTTCCCCCGCTTCTCTCCATATGGCTCCGCCCATGATGATGATCATGGTACATATGCAATATGTATCATTTGGCCATGTTTGTCTCAACTCATCATCAAGAAATTAATTATCGAGGTAAATCATTTCTTTTAAAAAACAATCAAAGGATTATATAGTATCGCTTACGTCATTTCTTTGTTTGCATCTGAAATTCTATTTAAAGTCTGTTGTTAGGTTAATTACATTTTGTCTCCCAATCTCTTATTAACCAGATCTTTTTTTAGATTCACATGAGTCTGTCATTCTTTTTAACCAAACATCACTTTGGATTTGAATGTTTTCAATATCATACTTTTCTACTGCTTTATTTAAGACAGAATATGACTGATTATACATCAAGTAGAGGTTGTGCGCAACAATGTTAAGTTGGCTTGGCGGTCTTTAAACCAATCATTATAAACACGATCAAAATCATCTACGGTTTTTTTTTTATTTCTTAATGTCTTACCCGTATCTTTTTGTAGCCCCAACTAATGATTAAACACGATCTTACTCCTGATGTTTGTCAACGTATCTTTCTTTACTCGTCAGCAAATCATTAAAAAACGACATAACTCCTAACCTCTTTAAGTATCTTTATCGAGCCCTAAAGCAATTATGACAACGATTTTGTATCCATTTTACTTCAATCCTGCATCTTTATGTAGCCCTAAGTAATTATTATGAACGAAGTTGATTATCGATTTTCGTTAAGTATACTTAGTGATTAGTGTAGTCCCAACTAATTATCAAGATTATGAAAAGATAAAGGTACAATGTAGATTTACTCTATGAATAAATATTGAAAGGCCTAGTAAAGCAAAGTACAACTTTCAAAGCGTGTTGTGTGTGTGTGTTTGTGCATTGCACATGTACCCCAACTATTTGGCTATAGAGACAGAATTTTGTGTATTTATAGGTAGTGACATAATGCAAGAATAAACCATTATTAATGGGTGTTACTTTTGAAATAGATTTGGGTAATCTTTGAGGAAATATATAATTACAATATTATATAATTATAATGTAATGATATAATGAATTTTTATAATAATTATTTTACTATGATGTATCTCTGAATAAAAGTTTCTCAATAATGCATGTGACATCTGGAATTTATGTAAATAGAATGATATTTATGTTAAATGAAACAAACCTGAAGATTTCGTTCGGAAAAAACCAAGTTTAATCAGAAAAAATGGGGTGAGCGAAGATGGTCGGAAATATCCCAAGTGGTGGCCGGAGATGGTAGCAACCGTTGAGGCCGGAGATAATCGATGAGAGAAAGAGATCATGAGAGTTGGGAAAAAAAAAAATTTAGGAGTGAAATCGTGAAAAATGGTGATGCTAGGGTAAACGAAGAGAAGCCTTTTCGCGGTGACATGGTGTCGTCGCGGATACCCTAAAAAGTCGTCGCAATAGACTCGAAAAAATGCGGCCTTTTCACAGAATATTGTAATTTTGGTGCCAAAAAAAAGTTATTGATTTTGGTTTTTTACTGAGCTTAGTCAAAAACCAACTTATTATTGTCTTCTAATGGCCTTTTTGCGACGACACATATCTCTGCAAAAAGCTTCGGTCGAATTTAATAAATTTTCTTGTAGTGGATCTTAACATGTTTTTTGTAACCATGTCTGGTAACTTATATTTTATATTAAAAATCTCATAAACAATATCTAAATATGAAAATCTTTTGCCTATTTAAATTAGATTGGTAACAACAAAATATGAGAATCATATTGAAAATCAATACATAATTTTAACCAAAAGTATATTCATGAAGTTAGTAAACTCAAAGTTGGGAAAATGAAGTAATTAACTAAACTTCGTTTAATAAAATACTAGAATTAAGCCTGAATTTATCTTGTAAAAAAATATACCAAAATACCGTCTAAAATATCATTAAGTTTGAGATATCTATATATAGTGTCGTATTTACATGTTAACAACTTTAATTGCTAAACTATAAAGATACGTTACATGTAAAACGACAAGTCATGAAATATACCAGGTTTCTCGATTACGTACTTTGAAACAAACATTTAAAAGATTGTTGTTCATAAAATCCACAATTTGTGAATTTAGTTTGTAAAAGCTCGTTTTCAGGATCCAAAAAACCAGTTACGGCTGGTTACTTAAGTTTATGTTTCCAATGTTTTGGATCGAAAACACATACTTTTTTCAACCCATGATGTCTTACACGTAAAGTATGTTATCCAAATGAATCTTAACGTAAAGTACATTACATATTTATGTAATTTTTCTATATAAAATTGATGTTTAGGGTATATGGAATTAAAGATGTGCATAGACTGCAAAAAACAATGTGAGTGGTGACAGTGGAAGTATGTGTAAGAAGTTAAAAAAGATGATTATAATTCATTTATCATTACAATGTTTTTTCATCCTTCACTTCATGTTACTGCAAAAGAAGTGCATGGAACATGTAATCAATTAAGAACCCACCCACCCCCCATCCACCCACCCACCCCAACTCTCTATCTATATAGATACAATATGTGTATCTATACATAAACATTTGTGTGTGTAGAGTAGAGAGAGCATGAATGGGACCAAGAGTGTTGTTTATTTGGAGAAGAGAGATGGAATAGTCTAAAAGAGAAGACTGAAAAGCAAAAGAAAGATTTCAATTTCCACTTACAAAAAGAAAAAGAAAAAGAAAACTCACATCCACCCTTTCACATGGAAAAGAGTGCTCTTGTATTCATGTTTATTTTGTAATTTTATTATTATTATTATTATTTATTTTAGTTATATATCCCGCGTGATACATCAAATTCATCGCGTGATGCATCAAATTCCCGCGTGATACATCGACTTTCTGTGTGATGCATCACCTGATCCAATGGCTATAAAGTGATTCCCGGATTTTCCGATGCATATAGGTTTTCCATTGAACTCACCCCTACATATATATATATATATATATTTGTATGTTGTTGTTTTTCTATTTGAATCTAAAAATAATTTATTTGACAATTTTTCTCGTATGCAATAATTTATTTAACGTTATTCAAAGTTAAAGTAACATAATTAGCGATAACCAGTAGGCAATAGTAGATCTAGAAAAAAATATTCATCAATATCTTTTTGACAAAAAAAGATTAATAGGCATTAATTATGTATCTTATGTAAACTCTAAGAAAATTATAAAATATTACATATTAACGATAAAATTTATCGTTATCACGTGATATCGGTGTTAATACACTAGATCCGCCTCTCACAATAATGTCATAACCCTATGATTTTTCATGATTGAGCTTATATATATCAGTTTTAAAGATTATACTTATTTATATAGCTAAATACTTGTCATGTCAACATTTTTTTATTTAGGTTATGTTGTTTGAAATAAATAGTTTTGGTGTATATATATATATATTTATGTGAAGAACAAATTTATAATATCTAAAATAGATTTTCAATAAAAATTTGGGATTTAATAAAGGTGTTGTTTTTAAAATGATGGTGAAATATATTTGCATATGTTTCATTAATAACTCTATAATAATAACAACAACAATAGATGAATATACATATAAATTTTATGGATTATATATATATATATATATATATATATATATATAAAAGATGAGTTATGTTCAAGAAAGTATCTCTAAATATCCAGAATGTTACAAATATAAAAAAAAAATTCAATATTTTTATATATACATGTATAAATCAATATCATAAAATTATATCAAAGAACCATACATTTATATATTAAGATACTAAAAATAAATTATGTGAATGTATGAAAAATTATATAAATAAACCGATCATCCACAAAAATTTACCGTACATGATCAATCATTCACATATTTTTTTACATAGTTTTAAGGTATGTTTGTGTGTGATTTTTTAACAATTAGCATTGTATTGTTAATTAACAGGATTATGAAAAAAAAAATTTGTAAATGTGATACATTATAAATATATAAAGATATTATTTTAAATCCAAGCATATAAAACATAATATATACCAATGGGGTTTAGTCCATTTGATAAGAGAGTTGTGATGTAAGCGTGAGGTCACCTCCCGTTGAAAACAAGTTGGAATTTAGGTGGTGAAAGTAAGTTCTGAATTCACAACTTGGGACAAATGAGCAGGTTAGTTTGCGGTTCAAAAAATATATAAAACATAATGTATGGAATAAAAATATTGATTGGAAAAGTAGGAAAACTAATTTGATGAAAGCAAGAATTTATATAAGGCTATTTCTTTATGCACCACCTATAATTTCTCATACACCACCTCTATACATTTGACCTATAAATACTTATCTTTTGATTGGACAAAAAAGTATAAACAAATAAAATATAATGATGAGTTATGAAAAAAAGGCATGTTTTAGGTCAATTGTAGATATAGATATGGTGCATGAAGTAACACCCTTTATATAAGGGCATGAGAAAAGAGAAGCCTGTAAAGGCCCATGCATGGGAAAGAGTGCTCTTGTATTAATATGAACATTAACATTTCTTTATTTCTTTCCCATATTCTATGACCTGTCTTGTCTACCCTTTTCATGCCACATATTTACATTTACTAAATTACATCCTATTTAATAATAATATAAAATATAAATATAACAAAGATATTTATGCAAAAAAATCTTCAAGTTGAACTATTTTTGCGATTAAAACTATCAATCTTTTTTCATTGCATAAAAAATATCTCAACTGAAAAATCTCATAAAAATGAGATAATACCGATTGTAACCAGTTAAAAGTCACTTGCCACCTTTAAAGAGATAAAACACAGACAAGTCACTCAAAAGAAGTTTCTTAAGAGACGAATGGTTGGTCATATTGTAACCGGTTTATCAGGTTGAAGTTCATTTTTTTGAAAAAAAGCCCCCTGAGTTTGATAAGTTTTAGTCAGTTGGAGGTATTTTGTGCAATGAAAAATGATAGAGAGTTTTAATCGCAAAAATGATTCAATTTAAAGGTTTCTTTTTGCAAAATTTTCAATATAATAAATCTCCTTCCACTTTCAAGCATTATTGTACTTGGATATGGTACCTTTTTTCTCTTGGTATTAAATATAATGATATATTGTAATACAAAATGACTCAAATTATGAGTTGAAATTATAAGTTTAAGTAATCATTAATATTTTCTTAGAATTTACATAATTAAATTGTACTTGAAATAACAAACACCAACATGAGTACTTGAAATAACAATCACAACAATCTAGAATAACTTAAAAAGAGACACGTTCAAATGTTATACGAATTACCCTTAATGACTTCATTAGGATATAAACAAAACATCATGTTAGAGGGTGTCGGGGATTGAGTAATTACGAGTTTTATTCAACAAATTCAATCACTAAAAATATCTTCTTATTTAGTTTTCAAAACTAATAAACAAAACCAAACGTTATTTTTCAACAAGTTTTGTATATCTTTATTAGTTTATAAAACTTATAAACTATTTCAAAGGACAAGCCAAAACACTCCTTACTGTTTTGGATAAGGCAAATTATTTAAGAACATATTTATAAAATATTTTTTAAAAATGTCATAGTTTGAAATACGGTTTAAATTTAACATAATGAAACAAAAATTACATTTAAGGTTTTTTTTTTAATTTTTAACTGATTTCTTGTTTTTGGATTCAAAATCATACCTTTCTCTACCATGATTCCTTAATAAATATTTTTAAAGTATTTTATCTTAAAATAAACTTTGATACAAAGTATATATTATATGTAGATGACATTTTTCCAAAAAACTTCTAAAAATTATTTGAAGGGTGCATATTGCATAAGATGAATATGTATGGTATGAAACAAAAGAAAATTGAAAGCCTGGATTTTTGTTGTTGTAAATTTTATGTTTTTGTATTAACACACGGTTTTATGTATTTCCATAATAAAAAAAAATTAGTAAGAACAATATAGTCATTTTAAATGTAACTATTGTGTAAATGTTGTTGTATACAAATCACTTCACTTTTATAAAAGCCTAAACTTAAAGATCTTCTTTAGAACATCTTTTTCAGGTACCATCCATGTAACCATTTATATCTAGACTTAATTCCACAACCATTTGATTTGGACAACATCTTGAAACCTTTAGACGATTTTTGATTTTTTTTTTTTTTAAACACACTTTGTTAAATCATAAATCCATTATTTAATACATTTGTTTGGTGTCATTTTTCAAAATTTGTTAATTGGATATATTATACTTTAAACATAAAAATTGTGAAAATAATAAAGTGAATTATATATTTCTTGAATTGAAAGATAAAGTTTTTTTTTTTGTTTTTTTTTTTAAATATAAAATTATAAATTAGAGTAATAATTAAAAGGGTGGGGGTAGGGTAGGAGGGAGTGATTGTGTCGACATGTATATATAATGATATATATTGGAATTAGAGGTGTCCCTATATATACACATGATGATTTAGGGTACTCTTTTTGAAGGGTCATTATCGTCTACTTATGGTCGCTACCATTGACCCATTTTCATGTTCAAATTTGTACATCAATGGCATCATTATATGTCCTAAAGTCAAAAGTCTACACTTCTCATACCTATTTTTTAACAACAAAACACGACGTTTAATCCTACTCATAAATCTACATTTTTGTCCACAAAAAAACTTGAACCCTCAATCTTAAGATCACCTTTAACACTTGAAACTGCTAGACTAGAGGTGATTTAGTTCATCACTTACATTACATTCATCCATCATTTTCTAATAAATTATTAATTCTATAACTAGTGTTTTAATTACAAGGATTAAAGCCACACAACAACGATCTTTCTTAAATGTATCTATATGATACATGAACTTGTTTTTACCCACATGATACATGTACCTTAATTATCTATTTTAATATAATACATTTCGATAGAGTCTGACTTTTTTTTTTATAACTAGGCTATGGTTAAAAAATCGTGGTCTATGTAGAAATGTACCATATTAAAATGGGAAACTAAAGTACGTGTATCATATGGGTAATAAAAAATGTTAATGTGACACATTTAAAAAATATGTTGCTGTTATATGACCTTAACCCTAATCACAAATGAAAATTATTACTGTTTTACTATTATAATAGTACGCTCTATATAATAATATACTTGTACAACACACCAAATAAATAGTAACTTCTGTTCACGTACCATATTGTTATTTTTATATGTCGTAAACATAAAAGAAGTTCGTATTTAAACCACAAAATCACATGCAATTTGATCAACTTCTTCTATATAACTTAAAATGTTATTCACAAAATAATGATGCGATTTAATAAATTCGTTGAGGATCAAAATATCATGAGGAATGTTCATTAAGGTTGTGTTCCAGTTGAAGGAAATAAGAAGAAAGAAAAGGGAGGAAGTGGAAAAGAAAGCTTTATAATACAAATCAATCATTTTCTTTCCAATCTTGAGATGATGAAAATAGTGTAAAATGAATGATATTTCCATCATTTTCTTTCCTAAAAGAATTTGTGGAACACAAACTTTGTGAAGTTTCTTATGTTCCATTCCTTTCCTTTATTAAGTGGGGTTGTGTAACACACCCTAAGGGGGCGTTTGGTTCGCAGATTTTTTTCCTTGGGATTTGCATTTTGCCAAAGGATTTGCATTATGCAGCATTTGCATTTGTCAGGATTTTGACAAAGAATCTACATTATCTTTTAGGAAAAAATTGTTAATCTGAAAAATGCAAGGTAACTGGGATTTAAAATCTTAGGGGGGAGGCTGGGTTTTTAAATAACAAAGAATGAAGTGATTTCAGAAATCCTGGATTTTAAATCATTACTGAAATCTGCGAACCAAACACAGGATTTTAAATTCAAATCCCAGGAAATCCACGAACCAAACGCCCCCTAAGAGTATCAAAAGAGGAAAACAATGTGTCACGTTATGAACCTTTTTTATAATGACATTTTATGATAATATTAATAAATATTATTTATAAAAAGAAAAAAAGATATGAAATAGTTATCTACTTCCAATAATGTTATGATATAGGTTGCGTTCTTTTTTGGTATTTATATATTTAGATTGTGTACTTTTAAAGTGTTTTGATTAGGGAAAATAACCAAGAAAGTTAACATTAAATACAAAAATTGACAATAAAGATAATGTGAAATTTTTTAGGACAAGAAAGGTAATATAAAATTTAATTTTGTCAAAAAAAGGTATTGATGACCAATTAAGAAGGTAAAATTTTAATTTTATGATCTTTTTTTTTTTGGTAAAAGAATAAATTTTGATTATCTTTCTTGGCCTAAAATTTGAATTTCATATCATTTCTCGGTCAAACTAGAATTTTACGTTATCTTTCTCGGCCTAAAAAATTATACAATACCTTTATTATCAAATTTCATATTTTATATTACTTTTCTTGATAATGTCCCTTTTGATTATAAATTTGACAACCTGAGAACCGGTACTTTCAAAATGTTTCAACCCATGTTGACATGTATTTTGTCAAAAAAGAATTATTTAGGTTGTATATTTTTAAAAGTGTTTCGATTTTGTAGTTGAACAACTTAATAATTGGTACCAACTTGCATTGATGTTCCATTCATCGATGTCTTCATTTGGATCACTCTTACATGATTTTTCAATTACTTTTTCAAGAGATTGGCTAAAGGATAACAATGCTTCGTACATTGCCGATTTCATTCCGATCACTCTTACTCCACTTTTTTATGAATAACTAACTCAAATTTAGTAGATTTTATATGATCTTACAAGTTCACTAGTTCAAAAAGTACATACTCACTCTATCTAGTGCAAAAGTAGGTTGTGATTTTTTATCGTCAAAATTATCTTTTTTCTGATATAATCTTTATCATTCAAGTTTACCTTCTTTCTAATAAATTGTGCAGGTTCGATATGATGGTCTTTGCTAGGCATGTGCATGGTTTGGGTTCCCTGGTTTAATTTGAACATAAAATCTCAGTTTAACCGTATCCCCAGTTTGACATTTTTTCAAACCAAACCGGTCAAATTGTTTTTGCAAACCAAACTAGCCAAACCAACAAACTTGTTTGGCTCTGCGAGTTTCACAGACCATTTTTCACTTTCTCTAACAATATATTTATTAATTATTAACATACGTATAACTGATAGCAACGTTATGTAAATAAAACTAAACAGTTTAAACATATTTTCTTATAAAATGATTTTTGGCTATTCTAAAAAAATTATCACGACGAACATTTCACATCTAATTTACTCAATCAAGTTAGTTATTAATTGAAAATTGGTGAAAGCAAGATTAGAAAGGAAGGCACCGATGGATGAAGCATTGCTTTCAGTTACAAGGCTGCTCAACAACCAACCATTTTAGAATTTAATCAGAAAGTAATACAAGAGTAATCCAAAAGGTGTGTGTCGATAAATGAAATATTAAAGCAAGTTGATAACAACTATCAATTTGTTCAACTATCAAACCAAAACAATTTAAAAAATACACAGTCTAAATCGAAGCAAAGTTAAGGGTACACAATTGAATTCATCCATATTTAATTTCCTTTAAACTTACTTTCCTTTGACATATTTCATTTCATTAAAAAGATATTTCGTTAACCAAACAACACGTTAGAGCGCATTCAAATAAGCTAAATGCAAGTATGTAAAAAAGAGATAATTACAAAAAAATGGTAAAATATACTCACTTTTTTTCTAATTTGGGTAACACATTAATATTCTTTTCAATTATGAAAATATACTAATGAAAACACATCAATTAATGTAACAGATTGCTAATAATTTTTAAAAAGTGCACAGTTAAATGAGACGTCGAAAAGCTTTGTTGCCTGGATGAAAAACTATCATTTCAACACAATTTACCGGTAATATTAACTAAATTGATGTGTTTTTATTAGTATATTTTCCTATATATATATATATATATATATATATATATATATATATATATATATATATATATATATATATATATATATATAAAATCTTTTTTTGGTAATTAAACCTAAAAAAATTATATCAATTAGAGATTCTAGCTTCTAATGACATAGGTGCACAATAATATCAGCCGAATAAGTGTAGAATGTGTTTTGAATAATTTAAAGGTTTTTTGTGAAATAGATATTTAATGAAAAGCATTTTTACATTGACATTATATATTTTTTAATTTATCGTGTTAATTATGATTAGCGTACTTTAAGACAAAGCGACGTAGGAAATTAGATTGGTGCAATTAGTTTAACGATTCATTACTGGAGAGCATATTTTTACTGGGCCCAATAAAATATGTAATTATGATTAATGATCCAATAAATTTGATTATTTCACAGAGTTTTGAGTATTGGATGTTGAGTACACTTATCACATCCTTATTAAGAATAACATTAGATTAAGAAATTTATACTATTTAAACGCTGACAATTTTATAGGGTGTATGACTTACGGAATGTAATTTGAAGAAATTGAAATGTAACTTATAGTATATATAGTAGCTAATTGATTGAGGTGTTGAATGATATTTAAGGCTAACCAAGAGTACGTAGTGTGTGAATTGTTAAGAATCTAAATTCATTTATAAATAGTAAAGAATGATGAATTTCTTTAACAATAAACATTGATGGAATCTAAACACATTTGTATTCGTGCTTTTTGTGATCCAGATTTTAAAATACGGTATAAACAAATTACAATTCTTTCAAATATCATTCCGTGAGACAAACATCTCATTAGTCAAATCATGTAAACTGCCCAAACAGAGACATAATGTACTGTCTTTAATAGGCTCAACACCAACTTAACCATGAACGTCATCATGATTTATACATGTATTATAGTCTCTCTTAAACATGTATTCCTAGAACATACATGCATACATATGTATGTATAATGCTCAAAAGCAAAAGAGAAATAATAGACAAAGACACAAAGTTCATGAATACAAGTAAAGTGTAGCTCTTTATCTTATAGGCAAAATGAAGAAGCAAAAGTTTCAATAAGGTCCATATAAAAATACAAGTGTTATGAAAAAAGGTTTAACCAAAACTTTCGACGGTCTGTAAAAAGTGACGAGTACAGACCTTTTACGAGTGGGTTTCACTAAGAAATAAAGATACTACATGCATTATCACATTATGCATCTTTATCTATTTTAGAGAAGGAAATATGGTTAAAAACAATTTGAAAAAAAGGGTAATACATGTATCTTTATATTAATGAATATAATTCATAAATATCTATATAAATCATACATAAACTAAATATTAAATAATTTAGAAGAAATATGTCACATTAGATTTGACTCATACAAGCTTATTAATCATTGACATGAATTGGTCCACTAACTAAAATTGGAGGTCCTTGTGGTACCAAAGAAAAAACATGAACAAATATGAGATGATATGAAAAAAGATAAATTTGTCAGAAATGGAAAGATTTGGCCCCCACAAATATCAATAATTACAACTATCATTGCAATGTAGTTTGATCAAAGAAACATGACTTGCACAAAATCACATACTAGCACTTCTTGAGTTCTTATCATTCTTTTTTTTTTTAATATACATTTTATTGATGATACAACAAGCATTATGATATGACATTAGCATTTCATATTTTCATGTTGTTTATATAAAATCATATAGTTTTTATCAAACAGCATAGATTAGTATTCTTTAGAAAAAAAATGTTCGAAACGATATTCCATTCTGTATGCCTTGAGATACGTGCATTAGACCCCAGACATCAGAGCTGTAAAGATCTTTTTAGAGATTTACACGCAAAGCAACGCCTCTTCACATACAAAGAACACTTATGGAGTTTTATGTTATTGATAGAAATTATTATTATATTATATCGAAAGTCATGTTTTTGGACATGCTAATTTATAACGGTTTTTTTCACATATATATTTAGGAGCTAAAGAACAATTATAATATATTACTGAACTTATATTGACCATATGATAATTAAGGGTGGAGTTTAGGTCTAAGGATCAAGCGATCCCATGAAATTGAGATTGATGATATTTTAAACTTAACTCTCATATCCTATTTAATTTTTTGAAAACCTAGACGAGATAAATCTGTTGAAATATATAAAATTGAACACTTTGTTACCTATTTATAAAGAAGGACAATAATAATAAATATGCAAAACTAGAAGAGAGACTAGAGTATGCTAGTCGGCTTGTTCTTTGACGAGTTAGAGGTTTGGAGGACTTTAGGTTTCTACTCGTTGATGGAAACGAGAAGGATACAGAAAAATCAAAGGAATGAAAGAAAAAGCGGCAAGCGTTGTAAGACAAAGGCATATATAAACAATAAATTCCCTACTTTCCTACGCAACACGAGTATACGACATCGTCTTGGCCTCACTGATAGGGGTGAGCTTGGTACTGGACCGTACCGTACCGAACCGGTACCGAAACCGAAAATCCCGAAACCGAATTAAGAGTTGTGAAAGAACCGAATCAAACCAATTAATTTTATATGGTACCGGTTCGGTTCCGGTTTCCTGGATCGGGTTTTCGGTGTCAATCACGTATTGGGACCGAATTAGGAAAAGGTACCAAATACCAAATTAAAGACTGCTTTTATGCGTCATTATGACGAGGAACAAATTGATAGATTATCCGAGACCGAATACCGAATAAGGGCTAAGGCGGTACCCATATTCGCCTAAATCCCAAGCGGTACCAAATATCCAATTGAACACATATATTCGGTTCGGGATCGGGATATTCTGTATAAATATGGTACCGAAACCGTGAGTACCGAATACCGAATTTTAAGTAATTTAAAACCCGAGTACCGGACAATATATTAATTCGGTATTGGTCGGTACCTTTTCTACCTGTCGGGTTCGGAAAACCGGCTCCGTCGCTCACCCCTACTCACTGACACAAGACAGTCGCCGACACCTTGCCTATGGGCTATGGCCCACTAGCTCCTACTCCGACCCTTTGCTTTGCTCTCGCACCCTGGCCTATCAATCTTCCACATTTTCTTTATAGACTCCAAAGTCTAAAATTAAAACTATATTTCTCCATCCTGAAATGTAGAAAGAAAAAGGCACGCTAGGCCCGTCTCAGCCAGTATAAAAAGGCCCCGCTGAGAGCTATCGATCGAGGTTGTTATGATTCATAACGAGTAATGACATTGTTCTTTGTTGCTTTCAATTATTATTTTATCTATACATACATGCATATATCCTCAAGTGGATATCACTTGCTATGCAACGCACCAGAAGGTACCGCTCTTAAAAATAGTTTTTTGAAATGTTTTTTCAAAAACATGTTTTAATTAACATTATAAAGATGATATATAAATTTCACGCATATTCACACATTCTAAGTGAATGAAATCATGCATCACATAAATGTACGTTCACATTTATGTAAATTTATATAGCTGGTTAACATCATTTTTAAGGAGCTAAGAGATGTGAATGTATGTAAAATTTATATATTATATTTATAATTTTAATTAAAACATTTTTATGTATAAAAAAGTTAAAAAGTTTTTTAAAAGCGATACATACGGATGCGCTACATAATAAGTGGTACCCTTCCGTAATAAGGATAACGCAAATAATAAGAAAAATTTTCAAAAATTGTCATTTGTTCTTAAAAAGACTAAATTATCATTGACTTAACATTATCTTCTAACGAATTCTGTTAGAAAAAAACCATTCTTGTAACTTTTTGGTAATTAAAACATTATTATTATAGCTTTTTAAAAACAAATATCAAACATATAGTTCGCTGTTAGTTAAAAAATCATCAATACAATTAACTCTTTAATCTATGAAGGTTTTTCATAATATTAATTATTAAAACAAGTAAAATAATGGTTATGTCGTTATAAACAAACTCGTGACTATATAGTCAAATGAAAGAAAACGACACTGACCAAAGAGTCACATCAATTGTTAATGTCATAATTTGATGTGGCTCAAAACTTTCTTTCATGATAATTTAAAATGGGGTGTTTATTTAATAAAATATGGGTTTAATATGAAAAAAACCAACATATTTTATATTTTTTGCGATTTAATCTTTTCGTGTTATTCTTTTCTAAGAAAATCATCAAGTTATTGTTTTCAATCCGATTTTCAGAAAAATTTTATTTTTTTTTCATAATCAACTCTGACTTTTTTCACAAAAAATCATTATGTTTTCACTATTATTTTCCAAAAAGTCCACAAACTTGAAGACTTTTTTTGAAAAAATAAAGAAAAATTTCAAAAAGCACAAACAAATATATTACTTAAGGATTTTATTGGTAAAAAATAACACGTAGGGACTAAATCACAAAAAAACGCGAGAAACATGTTAGTTTTTTTTCATGTTAAACCCATAAAATATTAGTGTACTATTGTAATTTCTTACCTTTAATAAAATTCTTCGTTTGGTACAATAAAATTATAAAGAATAAAATTATTTAATCTTATAAACGTTTTTAACTAATGATAATTACATATGGATAATGATTGGCAGTAGAATTAATGAAAATATATAAAATTGCATTATTTTTTTATATTTTTTATTCTTTCAGTATTATTAAGGTAATGATATAAATTACAAATTTAGTTTTTTATTTTTTTTCCATTGAAAATCAAAGGTCTTGTTGAATGATAAAAAAAATTATTATGAAAAAAATCAACATATGTTCACTTTATTTACGTTTTCATCACTCAATGTTATTTTTTTTTAAATAAATTCTCAAGTTAATTTTTTAATATGGAAGCAAACTTTAAAGTTTTAAAAAGTTTATCATCAAAATTTAAATACGTAAAATAAATATATTAAAGAATAAATTATAGAATGGTCCCTGTGGTTTGTTCAAAATTATGGAAACGGTCCCTCAACTTTCAAAGTTGCAGTGGCGGTTCTTCAAACCACTTTTTAATTGCAGATTGGTCCTTCTATTTCTAAAATTTTTAAAGATGACGATTTTGCCCTTATTTCAATTACAAGTTTGGTAATTTCAATTTTGGTCCCTTTTCGTATTTTTTCAGTTTTGCTTTTAAATTTGAAATATTAATTTAATAAATTATGATTTGATTCATTATTAATTATGTTATTATTATTATTATTATTATTATTATTATTATTATTATTATTTGTACCTATTTATTTTGTAAAATAAATCTATATTTCTTTACAAAAAATTATTCATAATTAAATACTTAATTAGTTAAGTTATGCATCTTTTTATATATTCAATTTATTTATAAAAATTTTATTTATTTTATTTTATTGGTTAAACTATTTGTATAATTTTATTACTTATACTTTTTCATCAAACTATTTCATTACTTTTAATAATTTTTGAATGTGTGTATATTTTGATTTAAATTTGCTAATTCATTCGTTTTAATTTAAGTTTTCTAATTTATTATTTTTGATTTGAATATTTTGTTACGCACTTAGGCAAATATGTTTTCATTTAAATTTATTATTTTATTTTTTTGGATTTAAATAATTTTTTATGCCAGTACGTTTTGATTTCAATTTATTATTTTATTTGTTTTGGTATAAAATTTTTCTACGTTAATACTTAAATGAAAATTAAAATATTTAAGTGAAAATGAATAAAACATATTAATGTATAAACTTGTAAATCAGAAAGATTAAAATACTATATTGAAATCAAAACGTGGCATAACAAAATAATAAAATAACTAAAATAAAATACTAAATTTAAATCAAAACGTATTAACGTAACAAAATATATTATTTTAAAACAAATAAACTAAAAGATAAATATAATTCATTCTTTCTAATATCTATAAAGATTAATAAATATAAAATACATATACAATATATATCTTCTTACATCTTTGAATTTAATAAATAGATAGAATTTAAATCTATATTCAAATTATATTATATGTATTTTATCTATAAATCTAATTAAAAAATATATTATTTGTTTATTTATAAAATGATTTGTAAAATTATTTATATTTAATATATATTAGTAATTTAATAACTTTTAAGGCATTTTTTAAAAACCAAAAAAATAAAATAATAAATATAAATCCAAACGTACTGGCATAACAAAATATTTAAATCCAAACAAATAAAATAATAAATTTAAATAAAAACATATTAGCGTAACAAAGTATTTTTAAACTTAAATCAAAACGTAATGAATTAGTAAATTTAAATCACAATTTACATAAACTCAAAATTTATTAACGTAATGTAACAACCCAACTTTTAGCCCAACTTAATATCTAATCATCGAACCAATAATGTAAATTTATTACATTATTTGAGTTATAATTTAATTAAGTTTTGAAATATTTAATTAAATTATATAAATATTTAAATTATGATTTAATAAATTATTAAGATAATTAAATAAAAGATATATAGGATACGAAAGTAATAGTGGGTTAAGTAGCAAACGTAACTAGTTGAAGTATATAAACGTAACTAAGGTTCATAATCTCTAAATCTGATTCTCTCTCTAGACTCTCTCTCTAAAGATTTCTCTCTCTACTCTCTCTCTAAGATTTCTTCTAAACCTACCGTCGGATTATCAAGATTTATACGTCATTGGGAAGATCACGAAGAATACTACAAGATTATGGCGTTGCATGTAGGATATTATACGAATTTGAGGTAAGAAATTACATTTAAAAGCTTCTATATTTCGGTTTTGGAAAATATGAATTCGAATTTGATACTTTCATGTGAATTAAAGCTATTTTGATTAAGTATTAGCTAGAAAATGTTTGATATAATCAAATCTAGGTTTAATAATTGACATATTAGTGAATTTAGACTTAGAGTTTCATGTTTTAAAGCTGTAGATGAAGAACAAGTTCGAAATTTCTTGAACAAACTCGAAATGCAAGAACAAATTCGGGATTAGCTAAAAACAAACCATAGTTTCGAAATTTAACATAAATTCGAAAAGAGGTCTTCGAGTTTAGTTAATAAATTCGAATAATGCTTTGAAATTGTGCCTATTTTCGAACTTGCCCCTATGATTAGAATTAGAATTCGAATTTGTTTCCCTATTCGATTTTGGCCATATATTTAAATTAAGGTTCGAATTTAATAATAAAAATCGAATAAAGTTTATGATTAGTTTCCATATTTTGACCATTAAAAGTCAAAAGGAGAATTCAATTGTGTCCATAAATTCGAATATAGCATATGTTTGTGGCTGCGTTTTTAATTTAGCCCAAACATTTGATTTGAATTTGACTCATGGATTTAGTATATAAGTTCGAATATGGATTCGAATTTATATATATATTTCGACTTTAATAATATATTTTATAAAATCAAACACCACTCCCTAAATTTGAATATCTTGAATAAAAACACATAGAAAACACATAAAATAACAAAATAATTAACTTACGGATTAAATATATATATATATGATAATATATATATATACACAAGATCTTTTGAGAATACAAATGGAAGAAAGATGTTAATGAGATTAATGATCATGTCAAAATACGGGATTTTGAGAATTAAAAGACCAACGAACGAACCTTGAGCTTATTAATTGAATGAACACTGAATATATATTATTCAGATGATATAAAAGGCTAATAAATATCAGAATTGATATTATTATTAACAGATTGAGCAACAAGCAAAATGGCGAGCATCTGAAAGTCTGACATAAGTCAGATTGTGGTTTTAATCCACTACACATTGTGAGCAACAGAGCCAGAGCCAGAAAGTGCACAAATAACCAGTAACTGTGAGTTGTAGATTTCAATTTAACTGCATATTATGTGAATTGAGACTTTTGTTGCATGATTCTGATTTATTTGACATTCTGATCTTGAGCTTATTGATATATTGTCATAGTATATTTACTATGATTTTGTTGAGCCGAGTATTTCTTCTTCTAGATTCGATTCTTTGACGAGTCATTTGATTGTTAAGCTTAACACCATCACTATTGCTCAGTGTTGGGTTAATGTTAGGCTTATGATGTGCTGATTTACGTGATGAAAGCACAGAGGGTAGCTAGAGCTGAGCATTCCGATGATATCCATATAGAGCTTTTACTGGTAGCTAGCCTAGTACGTGGCTGATCCCCACTAATGATGTGTGTGTATGGATTTATCATCATCCGAGCATTCCTTATGAAATTGTCTGAAAGTCTCAAGAGCAACAACAATTTTATAACTGGGAGCTGAGCAAAGTCGCGCATCAAAAGAGCATTAATTGGTCAATGTCCCTACGAGATTGACTGTGCATGAGCCTAGTGCAGTGCATAAGTAATAGAGCTGAGTCGTGCATGAGCCGAGTGCAGTGCATGTGCTTCCGCGTTCATAATTGCATGTTAAACGTGAAATTCTACATTCTCACTAAGCAAATAAGTTTACCCCGTTGTTGCATTATTTTTCAGGTAAATGCAAAGGATTGGCTGGACCTAGTTCATAGGTCAGGAATTGAAAGAGCTTGAAGTGCATTAGAACATGTTCCAATACCTTGGTACTTGATTAAAGATAGAGCTTTGGGGTTTGGGCTAGTTTACATTTGTGCTTTGATGAAATAGTCTAGAAGTCTGCCCCTATTACTTAAAAATTATCTCTGATTGTAATTAACTTTTATTCCGCAACTGTTAATTTTATCTTAGTTTCCTGATTGATATTGCATTGCTACTGGGCCTTGACTTAGGATCTTTGAGAAATCTTGGGTCTCACACGTAATGAAATAGTTTTATGGAAAAGTATAAATAATATAACCATATAAATAGTTTAACCTGTAAAATATAAATAAATAAAATTTTAATAAATAAATTTGAATAGATAAAAAGATGCATAACTTGACTAATTAAGTATATAAATAAAATAAATTTTAGTATAAATATAAATTTATTTTACAAAAAAATAGGTATAATTGATGATGATGATTATAATAAATATAATAATAATAACAATAATATAATTATTAATGAATCAAATCATAATTTATTAAATTAATATTTCAAGTTTAAAACAAAGAATGAAAAAGTAAGAAAAGAGACCAAAATTGAAATTATCAAACTTATAATTGAAAGAAGGGCAAAATCGTCATTTTTTAAAAATTTATAAACAAAAGGAATAATTCTGCAAGTAAAAAGTGGTTTGAGGGACCGTCACCGCAACTTTGAAAGTCGAGGGACCCTTTCCATAATTTTGAACAAACTACAGGGACCATTTCTTTAATTTACTCTAAATATAATATACGGACAAAATTACAAATAAACCCATAATTATATTATCTATCTATATCTATATATATTAATAAAGCAAAATAATTCATGCCAAATGTCATTTCCTTAGCTCTTCTAATTTATGTTTTCCCACTCATTTTGCCTAATATAACTCTCTCAATTAACTAATATAATTGATTTAAAAAGAAATTAAATGAAAACTAGGATAATTAAGTAGGGGAAATTGCGCAAAAAACCTCTAAGTTGGATCATTTTTGCGATTAAAACCCCCAACCATTTTTCATTGCACAAAAAACCTCCAACCGGTTAAAACTTTGTAAATTTGGGTTTTTTTCAAAAATTCTGACTTGCAACCGGTTTAGCCGGTTGCAACTTGATGACGTGTACAAATTTTAAATAGATTTTTGCGTAAAAAACCTCAAACTTGTTTAGTTTTTTCAATTAAAACCCCAAATCAATTTTCATTTGATAAAAACCCTCCAACCAATAAAGATAATTAAAATTGAGTCTTCACTGATTGTATTTTAATGACATGAATATTTATTAAAATTTTATTTATTAAACATAAAATTTGTTTCCCAATGAAACCTCCACCCTCTAGGCTAGCGAACTTCACTGCTCTGTCTGATCATATTCGAAAGCTAAAATGGAACATAAATAAACGAAATTGAACATAAAGTTGAAGCTAAAAATGCAACTCGTAAACACGAAATGAATTGATTCAATCGGCACAATTGAAGTTAAAATTCAAAATTAAACGGCAAAAGTTAATCGAACATACATACATAAAATAAACAACACTGAACATAAAGAGGGGATAGAGTAATCGGAGTTGCGGGAAGTAGAGAAGAAGAGAAAAGGTAAATATTATTGTTGGTTAGAGGTGAAAAAAAAATAGTTAAGGGTTTTAATCGAAAAAGTCACCAATTTCGGGGTTTTTTATGCAAAAATTCACTTTAAGAATTATATATGTAGTGCCACGTAGGCGCCACGTAAGTGGTTTGCCATGTAGACGCCACGTGTGTGCCATGTAAGCATATCAACCTATTATAACCGGTAATGTCCTAATTTCAAAAGATTTTACCGGTTAGTGGTTTTTTGTGCAACGAAAAATGGTTAGGGGTTTTAATCACAAAAATGGTCCAACTTTAGGGTTTTTTGCGCAATTATCCCAATTAAGTACTACCTAATTTAACTACTATAAATAAAAAACAATCTTTTTAAATGATTTAAATAACTTTTAAATTTAACTCCTAATTTTAGTTTACTATGCATTATTTTATATATTCAAAAAGTAAAAATAATGCAATATTGGTAATCAAATGTTTAATAATTTCTTTTAATTATAAGAATTTTAAATTCTGTCTATTTAAAAATAAAATTTTAAACTTTTATTTATGCATAGAAATATAAAAATATTTTTTTTTTTAAATGAATACTAGTGATACATATTCAAAAATAAGAAAATATTAGTTATCCCTAAAAGTAAAAAATAATATTGTTTTCATATTTTTTATGAAAAAAATAAACATTTTTGTATGTAATTTACGTTTGGGTAGATTTTATTAAATTATTTATAAAATATCCACGTAATACGTGGGTTGATAACTAGTATTTTAATAATAAAAAAAAATTTGGGTTGTACGTGCAATTGCCCATACTATCCCTACCTTGTCCCCATAATGTTGTTTTAATAATGGATTTCAAACCTAATTCCAACATCGACATAACGAGGAATAATACTTGTTTGTAAAGTGTTATTGAACACCCGTGTGTTGTTTCGGGGTCTAAAATATTAGTTATAAAAATAAATATAAATATAAACAAATAAAAATACTTTTCAAACAAATAAAATAACGAAACACAACTTAATTATGATCGAAGAGTGAAATTGGAAGGCTGATATAGATTCAATAAGACAAAACAAATGATATTGTTATTTGGTTTTTATAATTGGTTTTCTAGATTTTGCAATGCTAAAATTACAAAGAATGCCTTATTAAATTTGATCAGAACCAAAATTAATTAATTAATTAATTATAACCATAATTTGAAAATTTGACATTTACTAGTTTTAATCGTCAATTTAATTGTTAGTTTTACGATAAAATCAAAAAAAATTATAACGGTAATGTCTCTAATGCATCGATTAGGGTTTGTCAACATTATAATAGTAATGTTCAATGTTATACATGATTAAATTTTAATAAAAAAATCTAAATATTAAATAGTTACATTTTAATTATAAAAACAATTTCATTAAATTTTGTATCGTGCATTTTAATAATAAAGTATTTTTCATATAATTAAACATTTCAAAATACAACTCCAAGCATAAGTATAATTAAAATCATAATTTTAAATGTGTAAGAAAATGTTGTAATAATAAATGTTAATAAATAACCAAATAAAATGACTAAATAAAAGATAAAGCTAAGATAACAGTGTGTTATGAAAATTTTAAATTTAAAATAAAAAGGAAAAAAAATAAAAAAACGTCATTGGGTAAAATAAAAGAAAAAACCGTGATTGGGGTAACTCCATTTGAGAAATGTATGTATATATAATAAGACTGATTTAAATTCATCCAAACCAAATCCAGTTACATGTTTTAATAGAGAAAAAAGATCCAATGATCCATTTCAAAATTCAGTAGATTATTTCATTTAGTTGGATCAACAAGTTGATCGATCCATGATCCATATAGTCAATCCATTTATTTGATATCTAAATTACATCACTTACCCAACCCTACCACTGCCACCACCTCAGTCGCCGCCGCTTCACCATCGTTTGGGTCAATCCGTTTATTATATTAATTTATACATGTTGTTTTTATCTCATAATTATATACATCCAAAATATACCATTATAATCATTTTATTTCTATGTATATCTTCTAAGTGATTTTTTCTAAAAACCCTCCCCTGTTAAATTATGTCTTTTAATTATTTTTTATGATCTGTTTCTTTATTTTTAGGTTGTATTTGGTAAAGAGCTTTTAGGAGCTTCAACTTTTGATTTTTGAAAACTCAAACTCAAAAGCTCTGTTTGATTGACAGGAGCTTAAGCTTTTGATTCGGATTTGAAAGTTCTTTCACGATAAGCCACTTGAAGTAGCTTTCATGACGATCTTGAGCTTTAGTCAAACAAAATTGTCTTTTTACTCTCCAAAAAAATTATAAACTACAACTTATAATTAATATCAATGTCTTTTTATGTTATTTAATATAAAAAGTTACCGCTACAACTCCCAAAAGCACTATTATTTAAAAAGGCAAAAAAAATCTACAAATAATAAAAGATAAATACAATTATTATTTAAAAAGACAAAAACACTATATTATTTTTTAATCAATAAATATCTATAATAAAACATATAAGCATTATATTATATATAATCTAAAATCTCAATCTTTATCAATTAAATATATTAAATTAACAATAAAAGTTTTTAAAAAAAATCATAAAAAGAGTTACTATTTATATCAATATATAAAGTTAGAAAAATAATAGTTACGATAAATAATATTAATATTTTTATATTTTTTAGATGATTAATAGTTGTATGTTTTTATTTTTACTTATACACATTTTATATTAACAAACTTTATTAAAAATATTCACGTAATACATTGATTAAAAACCAATATAGTTTATACACTGAAATATGTATCTACGTTGTTATTGTTTGATATGAACCTGATTTACTAAAAAAAAATACAATATAAACACTTCTATTGTTTCAAGCCAAGTTTATATATACGGTCCGAGTTCAACTCAGACAATTTTATAAATGCTCGAATTCAACTTCGTAGCTAATAGATGTATATTTTTAATGCAAGATTAAAACATACTAAATATAAACAACTTATACAATAATAAAAACATCTCGAAATATCCTAGTGGTATCAGGTTTTAAATGTGACCATAACGTTAAGTGTTCAAGTTTCATCACGAGCAAAGGTGTTGATCCTAGATTAGAACTATAGAGAGTGTGTGCGTAGTTTTGTCTAACAAAAACATTTACTAATGCTAAGTTTCATTTGCATTTACTCATTATCTACTGGGTTAACACATATTACATGAGTAAACTTAAAGGTTAAGTATGATTTTGATCATTTAACTTTTAAATTTGTTCCATCTAGCCACTAAACTATTTTTTTTGTCCTGATTTAGCCATTAAACTTTAGATTAGTGTCCTATTTTTAGGAAAATGAATAATAACTAATGGCTATATCGGTACAAAATATGATAGTATAGTGGCTAAATCGATACATTTTTCAGTGGTTAAATCGGTAAAAAAAAAGTTTAGTGGTTAAATATATATACAAATTATAGTTCAGTGGCTAAAGCGGATCAAGAAATAGTTTAATGGCTAAATAAAAAAGAACATGACAATAATAGTATTTATAAATATAATTATATATATATATATATAGATTATAGATGCGTTGAACTCATTTTTTTTTTTTTTTTTGTAATTGAACTAGTTTATGCTCTTTAAGTAAATGTCAAATGCCCAAAAATAGTAATAAGTTTTGACATTTTTATCATTAATAGTAATATTATTTAATTTTTTATCATTTATTGTAACAACTTTCTATTTTTCTATCAATAATAGTAATGGGTGACCTGCAAACTTGTTTAGCAGGTCACCAACAACTTTTCAGTTATCAAAAATAACAAGTTTTTATATTTTTATCAATAACAGTAACATATTAAATTAAACCAATTTTTTTTTATTTTTTTTTAAGTTTTTCTAAGATTTCATAAACACCAAAATAAACTCAATTAACGTTTCAATTTATTTAATTACATTACTACTATCTTTAGTGACTATATTTTTAACACCGCGTGTTTGAGAAATATTACATGGATTTAATTTATTAGTTGATTAAATTATTAATATTGTGTTGGGGCAATGATATCGTTATTAGTGGAATGAACACGTGTCGGGGTCGAGTATACATGTCACCGGATTATAATTCTATCGGACTATTAATCATTACTAGACCGCAGAATTAAATAGGAACATTGATATTAATTATGAAATATTGATAACGGTATTGGGTATCGGTGTCGAACCCGCGTTATAAACGATATGTTTATATGTATAACACGTTTAACTCTTTGCTTCCTTTTCATTCATACCAAAAACAATTGAGAAGTGTTGTGTGCTTATAAGAGCAAACAGATGAAAAAAACCGTAAGAGTGATGGGTGTGGTCAAGCCGCTGCCCAAGCGGCCTTGCCACCTCGGATGCAAGCTGGCGGCTACACCGCCCCCCTCGGCGGCCCTGCGAAAAATCCTCCCTACCCAGCTTCCCCTCCCCGCTCCACCCCGCCTTCTCATTTCTCCTTTTCTTTGTCTTTTTCCTCTCCAAACGGTCAAATGACCGTTGATAATTTAATAAAAAAATTTAACCTAAAATTTTTACCCTATAAATATTTCACTCCAATACATTAAATCCTCACATCTTTCAATCTATACACTTTCAAAATTCTCTCTTTCATCTAACCTAAAACTTTTACTATCATTCACAATTTTATTTTTATTGTGATGAAACCGTATACTACGTCTTCGTCGTCACACTCATCAACCGAATAGTCGTCGGAAGACGAATCTCAACATTATCAACAAGTCTTTGAAGCATTTTTAAATGTCAGCTCTGTGCAAATTAATCAACCTAGACGAAGAATTGCAATTCGGAGAGACGGAGCAGCTGCAAATGAACGTCTAATGCGTAATTATTTTACTGCGCAAAGAACTATTCCTACGAATTATTTACGATATGGAGTAGGGGTGGGCTCGATACTGGACCGTACCGAACCGGTACCGATCCCGAAAATATCGAAACCGAATTATTAGTTTTGAAAGAACCGATTACCGAACTGTATAATGTTATATGGTGTCGGTTCGGTTCCGAATACTGAATTTTAGCTAATTTAATAACTGAATACCGAACCGAGAGTACCGAATACCGAATTTTAGCTAATTTAAAAACCGAATACCGAACCGAATATATTAATTTGGTATCGATCGGTACTGGTACCGGTTCGGGTTCGGGAAATGGTACCCGTCGCTCACCCCTAATATGGAGCAACATTTTGAATTTTTTACCTTGCGATGGGATGCTCGAGGTAGAAGGGGATTTACTGCGTTACAAAAATGCACATCTGCTATTCGGCAACTCGCATATGGCATGGTGCCTGATTCGATTGACGACTCTCTTTTTATGTCTGAAAGAACTTCGCGTGAAAGCTTGCAAGAATTCTGTAAGGGAATTATTCAGCTATACAGACGAAAATATTTGCGTAGACCGACTGAATCTGATGTTCATCATTTGTATGCGTTCCATGAAGCAAAACATGGATTTCGTGGAATGCTTGGCAGCATCGACTGTACACATTGGGCATGGAGAAATTGCCCTACAGAATGGCGAGGACAATATATACGAGGCGATCACCAATATTCGACATTTATGTTGGAAGCGGTTGCATCACAAAATTTATGGATTTGACATGCATTTTTTGGCGTCGCGGGTTCCAACAACGACATCAATGTGGTTAATCAGTCACCAATATTCAATGACGTTTTAAATGGGATCGCACCGGTTGTTCCTTTTGTTATTAACGGAACACAATACAAACATGGGTACTATCAAACCGACGGGATATATCCCGAGTGTGCGACTTTTGTGAAAGCTTTTTCGTGTCCAACCGATGACAAACGAAAAAGATTCAAGGCAGCACAAGAGTAAGCAAGAAAATACATCGAACGAGCTTTTGGTGTACTCAAATCTCGTTTTGCTATATTAAACAACCCCGCATGACCATGGCACCCAAATAAAATTAGAAACATCATGTATGCTTGTATCATATTACACAGTATGATCTTAGAAGACGAGAGATTCGCGATATGTTCATTTCAAGAAACCGAGCTTCCATCCAATCAACATTCCGCTTCCAATGAAGTATATCAAAATACGTTATTGGAAATTCGTAATCGGGAAACACACAATAACCTTCGCTCAGATCTTGTGGAACATATTGCATTTGCCCAAATACCAAATTTAGACGGCTAGTTTGTATTTTTTTTTAATGTTCATTCGTAATTTTAGTTTCTATTTATTGTTATGTATTATTTATTTTAATTCGGTAATTTTTAATGTTTAGTTTATGTAATAGTTTTTAAATATTTATGAAATTAATTGTTTTAGTTCTAATAATTGTTTTGTTAGTTAAAATGAATTTATTTAAAAAAAATTAAGAAGGGTATGGAAATGTATTGAAAGATGGAAAAGTTCTAATAATTGTTTTGTTAGTTCTAATATTGAGATTTATTTTGATTTTTTGTTTTTTTAATAAAAAAACTATAACTCATTTAGATTGGAAAAAACTAAAAAATGAAACGATTTGTATTATTTTATTCGGAAAAACTAAGAAAATGATGGTTCATGGTTTTTTAGTTGAAAAAGTGAAAATTGAAATGATTCATAATATTTTTATCATTCATATTATATATATTTATGAATAAATAATCGAATATTATGTATCCGTAAATATTCGGAATATAAATTTGGTTTATTTTGGTGATTATGAAATATTAGAAAACTTAATAAAATAAAAAAAAATTATGTTTTAATTTGATATGTTACTATTATCGATAAAAATCTGAAAAGATGTTATTATTTTTTATAACTGAAAAGTTGGTGACCGGCTAAACAAGTTTGCAGGTCACCAATTACTATTATTGATAGAAAAATAAAAAATTGTTGATAAAAAATAAATAATGTTATTATTAATGATAAAAATGTCAAAACTTGTTACAATTTTTGGTCATGTGCCCTTAAATAAAATCATCAAGCTTGAATTACGGTTGATCTCAACATTTTTTTTAAAAAAAATTTGACTCGTTTAAAGTCTTTTATTCAAAAAAACGTAATTAGATTATTAACATATGCTAAAAATAGTATTTTCTCGGGTATGATTTGATGAACTCTTTAAAAAAGTTTTAATATGAGAAAATCAACATGTTTTCCACGTTTTTAATGTTTAGTCCTTCCGTATTATTTTTTACCAATAAAATACTTGTCTAATATATTTGTTTGTGATTTTTGCAATTTTTCTTTATCTTTTCAAAAAAATCTTCAAGTTTGTGGACTTTTCGGAAAAAATAGTGAAAACATATTAGTTTTTTATGGAAAAAGTCAGGGTTGATTATGAAAAAAAAACTTTTCTGAAAACCGAATTGAAAACAATAACTTTAAGATTTTCTTTGAAAAAAATAACACGGAGGGACTAAATCGCAAAAAATATGAAAACGTGTTTGTTTTTTCGTATTAAACTCTTTTAAGGGATGTTTTCAAGTGGAATATGGATTCGAACGGAACGTTTTCAGTCAAAAAATTATCCGACTTGTTACATTTGCAACTCAAAGACTTAGATGGTGGATTCACGAAAAAATCTTGGAGTTCACTTGTACCGATTAAGGTGAACATTTTTATGTGGAGATTATATAATAATGCAATTCCCACTAGAAATAATCTTATTAGGAAAGGTATCCCAATTGCTTCATCAGCTTGTGTCCTATGCGGTATGGATCAAGAAGACATTGATCATTGTTTTTTCAAGTGTTCAATGGTTAATCCCTTATGGCGTAAAATCTGGAGTTGGTGGGCTTATTCAGGTTCAAGGATTGAGTCGGTCTCTATGCTTAAATTCAAAGTATTTTTCTCAGGTTTATTGAAGGATTGAAACGGTCTTTTTAAGGAGGTTATTGATGTGGGTCTTTGGGTAATCTGGAAATGGCGAAATAAAGTATTGCATGCGAACCAGATGGATATCGAGAAGGCCAAAGAGGAAGATCCTTTTCCTTTGGTACAACGTTTATCGGGGTCTTTGGTTTGAAAATAGGAAACCTTCTCTATGAATTAATTGGACTCGTTGGTCAATTAGTTCTTTCGATGTGAAGACTTGGTTTTGAGGTATCGTTTTTATTGTGGTTGATATCCCTTCCCTTAGTTCTCAGGTCTCTTTGTATTGGGGTGTTTCGTCTTTTTGTTTGTTTTTTTCTCCACCTTGGAGAATTCTTGTTTGTATTGAAAGTTTGGTTTATAAAATTTGCCTTTCAAAAAAATATATATATTTATTTAAACGTAAAAAATCAAAATCACATAAATTCGACAAAAAGAAAAGGGAACCGGAGTCGCCGCATACTTTCGTACTTTTGAGTTTTGGCGACTTATTAAAATGGGTATTCAAATTTTCAAATGTTAATTAATAATTATAATATGTATTTTCAAAAATTAAAAATAAATTTTTTTTGAACAGCAGATGTTAGTGGTTAGTTGCTAGCACCAATATTAGACACCTTGAAGTTGATGACCAAACTCCACACCTCCACCTAAGGAGAAACCCCTTTGGTGAGGCTCGAACCCGAGACCTCAACCAAGGGGAACCCCTCTCACCTTTGGTGGTGGCCACTTGATCAAAGTCAAGTGGTTAAAAATTAAAAATAAATTGATCAATATAAACTGTGTTTTTATGTTATTTAATATTAAAATCTACATCTTCAACTATTTTTACCAAATACATTTACAAAAACAAAAAACTCGAGCTCTTTTAAAAAGTTACAGCTTCCAAAAGCTCCAGCTACTAAAAGTTGTATCTCACGGCTCGAGTTAGTCGTTCCAAACATATTTATTATTTAATAATAATAACTAAAACCTAATTATCCATATTAGAAAAAGATTCATTTTATGAACAAATGAGTACTGAGTTGTGCGTCGAAGAGTTCTTATAGGATCGCAACCTGTTCGACCAAGCAGACCGTCGTCGTCTTGAATGTCTCATGTGAATCATTCAAATTGATATTCAATGTTTGATTTTCTTACCATAAGTACACATTTAGTTGTGTAATTTCATTCAATGTACTTTTTATATGTATTGATTGATATCTACACATATCAAAATTTTAATTGTGAAGTTTGTTTTCTTGAAATTGATTATTTAGAGTGTAAATTGAAAACAATTGTAGTGTTAATATTGAAAAAACTCAATCAACTTGTCTCAATTTCTCAATTAAGTTACTAAATATCTTTTTTCTAATTTTTTAAGTCCCTAAATTATGTTTGTCTTATTTAAAATTATATTTTTGACTGTCTACCGTATTCGATAAAATACAACTGATAAAATAAAAAGTTTAGGAACTTAATCGCTAAAATATGAAAAGATGATGACTTTTTTTACAACTTAATCAAGTTAAAAAATAAAGGTTACTTGTTTAGTAACCGGTCAAACACGTCACATATACAATTTTGAATATTACAAAAATAGTTTAGGAACTTGAACAATAAGGAAAAAAAGTTTAAGGATTTAATCGTGAAATTAAAGAAAATTGATGGATATTAACCCTAAATTGTATGTTACAAAACTTCTTAGCAAAATCAACTATAAGGATATTAGATAAGTGCTAGATTAATAAAATCCATTTCAAAATAAACTTTTTAATTTTCTATTAAATGATTTAGCGATTGATAAATAAGTCATTGTTAAAAAGTAAAAACCATAAAACAATTTAAAATTAGAAAAATGACCATTTAGAGATGGATTAGAGCGGAATTAGAGACAAATTATTTATAGATGCATTAGAGTGAGATTCGAGACGAATTTTTTAACTTTTTGACGTCTCTAATATCCATCCTAGTCACATGTTTTCTATTTTAAATCCTGTGTATTTTTGAGATATTTGTGCAAAAAACTCTTAAGTTTAGACAATTTTTATGATTAAAACTCCTAATCATTTTTCATTGTACAAAAAACCTCAACTGACTAAAATTTATCAAAATGAGGGTTTTTTTTTAAAATAAAATGTATTGCAACTTGATGAACCAGTTGCAATTTGCTGATCAATCATTCGTCTCCGGCGAACCTTCTTTCCAGCCAGCTCATTTGTCAGTGTTTTATTATTCAAATTCACATTTATTGTTGGATTCTTTGTTCAAATATGTGTTTTTTTGTTAGAATTTACCTTTTTAATGAAATTCTAGTGGTCATTGATTAATTGTCGACGGTGGTCTGTGACTTTCAATCGACTACAACCGGTAATAACTCTAATTCCATGAGATTTTGCCGGTCGGGGATTTTAATCTTAAAAATGGTTTTGCACAAACATCCCTATATTTTTATGTATTCTATATTATACATATATACATTATTCACTAATAAAATCACTATTCATAAGTGGGTTAATCTAACATGCACCATTTAATTATTAATAAGTATGGTTTTTCTAACATGCACCATAGTCATTTATAGTTTACAATACATAAACAACTTATTTTATTAGCTTAATAATCTATTAAGTATTTAATGCATAATATTATATTAACAAATTTTTTTACATATTTAATAACATGTTATGCATGCTATAATTTTTACGCATATTAATTTCTTATTATTTCACATTCTGTAATAACATTTTAAATAATAATTTATTATGTGTGTATAGCATTTTATTTTTAACATTATCATAGTGTATGTTCTATGTCATGATTCATAAGCTTAATGAAAAAAAAAATTAAAATTAGTCTTATAATTTAGCATGCAAATTTACACTTTGTATATTTCTTGAAAATTTAATTTATTATATCTATAATTTTGAGAGCACGTATAAAATGTATGTATTCATGTGTGTTTGCACACGTGTAGAGAGTAAATGAGTAATTAAGCAATACTCTTATTTAATATTAAAATGCATATATATAATAGTATGCATTGAATAAACCAATCTTAAAAATTTAGCTTCACCATTAATATTATCATCACAATAAAATTTATCATTAAATGATAATATTAATTTATTAGCATCAAGATTATATCAATAAGGGTTCAATATGTATTATACACTACTCAACACGTGTTCTCTTAAAAAATACATATATTTATTGATATATGATAAGTTTTTCTAACTTTTCAGATTTCTTTCTCTCATAAATTGTATTATTTTAATTAACTTTGTGTATTGGTTGTTGGTCATTAAATTAATATATATCTTAAAATATCAAGTTATTTTAAATTCTAATCTATATTAATTTGTAATATACTGTCATTTATAACCTTTTTAAGTTTTTAAAATTTTTAAAAATGTAATTTATAAGAATGTTATTTCATGTTATTTTACTTTATGAAAAAATAAATCAACACACATCCCGCCGCAACGTGCGAACACCACATAACTTGTTAATAACATTTATCAAATGAAACTACCCATTGAGGTGGCGCCAGGTGGTAACCCATGGGTGGTTGGTTGATGTTTTTTTTTTTAAACTTTCCATAACACACTCTTATCTTTGTGTTATCTTTTATTTAACCCTTGTATTTTAATAAACTTTTGTTTAGTTCTCTTTTAACATTTATTTTTACAATATATTCTTACATACTTAAAATTATGATTTTAATCATATATATGTTTGGAGTTGTCTTTTAAAACCATTATGTTATGTTTAATCGTATCAAAAACAAAATCTTCTAATCCAATGAAATCATGCTAAGTGGCCACCATGGATGGTTGGTGAGTTTTTTTTATTTAAAATATTCATAACACACCCTTATCTTTGTGTTATCTTTTATTTAACCCTTCTATTTTAATAAACTTTTGTTTAGTTATCTTTTAACATTATCGTGCGTTGTTGTGGGGTCTAAAATATTAATTACAAAAATAATTATAAAAACAAATAGATATAAATACCTTTCAAACAATTCAAACAACGAAACACAACTGAACCAGAACCGAAAAGTGAAAATGAAAAGGTGATATGGTATATTCAAGAAGCAAGACAAATGATACTGTTAGTTAATTCTTATCATTGGCTTTCTAGATTTTGCAATGAGGTGTCGTCGGGCATGGGTGTGCACGGTTCGGTTCAGTTAGTTGTTAACATATGAACCGTGTTATCGGTTTCGGTTTCGGTTACCCGGTCTTCGGTTACCCGTCAGTAGCCGGTTACCCGCGGTTCGGTCCACGGTTACCCGTTATATTCTTAAAAGCAAATAAAATTATAGAATTATATCTTTTTTAAGCACAAATTCTTTTTAAGTTCAAAGTGATAGTAAACTATTTGATTATAAATCTTAAAAGTTACACTAAACTTATTTAATAAAACAATTAAATTAAAAAATTATGTGAAAATCTAGTATTTAATGTAATAAAATATCTAAATTAAATAATAAATAGATGCTACTAACTTGTATATATATAATCGGTTCGGTTCGGTTATCCACGGTTTTCTAAAAAAGAAAACCCAAACCGCCCCGTGATGTTTCGGTTTCGGTTTTTTCGGTTTCGGATCAAGCGGTTTAAGCGGTTCGGCTCGATTTATCGGTTTTTCGGTTTTGTTTGAACAACCTTATCGCCAGGTGGGAACCCATGGGTGGTTGGTTGATGTTTTTTTTTTTTAAATTTAATCTTTTCATAACATACACTTATCTTTGTGTTATCTTTTATTTAACCCTTATATTTTAATAAACTTTTGTTTAGTTCTCTTTTAACATTTATTATTACAATATTTTCTTACATACTTAAAATTATGATTTTAATCATATATATGTTTGGAGTTATCTTTTAAAACTATTATGTTATGTTTAATCGTATCAAAAACCAAATATTCTAATCCAATGAAATCATGCTAAGTGGCCAACTGTGGGTGGTTGGTGAGTTTTTTTTTAATTTAAACTTTTCATAACACACCCTTATCTTTGTGTTACTTTTATTTAACCCTTCTATTTTAATAAACTTTTGTTTAGTCATCTTTTAACATTTATTATTACAATATTTTCTTACATACTTAAAGTTATGATTTAATCATATATATATATATATATATATATATATATATATATATATATATATATATATATATATATATATATATATATATATGTTTGGAGTTGTCTTTTAAAACTATTATGTTATGTTTAATTGTATCAAAAAGAGCAATGAAAAATTGCAACTTCGCCCACCATGATTGTTATGATGTTTTTTTTTAATTTTAATTTTTCATAACACACCATTATTTTTGTGTTATCTTTTATTTAATCTCTTTATTTATAAATTTTTATTTGCTCATCTTTTAACATTTATTATTTCAATATTTTCATTAAACACTTAAAATTATGATTTTAATCATATATGTTTAAAGTTGTCTTTTGAAACTATTATGTTATGTTTAATCGTATGAAAAAGACTATTATTCAAATGCACAATACAAGTTACTAATGAACTTGTTTTATAATTAAATTATAACTAATTAATATTTAATTTTTGTATTAAATATGATTATGTTTAACATTGAACAATACTATTAACACGTTGGCAGATCCTAATCGATGTGTTAGAGATACTAACATTATAATTTTATTTGATTTGATCATATAATCAACAAATTAAATTGGTGATTAAACCTAATCAATGTCACAATTTCAAATTATGTTTTTGAATATTTAATTATTTAATTCTGATCAGATTTAATAAGACATGGTTTGTAATTATGATATTGCAAAATCTAAAAAATCAATGGTATGAACCAACTAACAATATCATTTGGCCTTCTTCTTGGATATATTTCACTATATCAGTTTTTTAATTTCACTCTAATTTGATCCTGGTTCAGTTGTGTTTCGTTATTTGAAGTGTTTGAAAAATATTTATTATTAGACCCTGCAGCAACGCACGAGTCTTCAATAACGAGTTTGCAACAATTACAATATATTCATTAAAACATATACTTCACTTTTCAAAACCATCCACTTTCATTTTAAAATATTATATAATTCAAGATAATATTCATGACTCAAAATGACATATAAGTTCATTGTTCAAAATTGATCAACAACACATCAAAACTAGCTGAATACCCGTGCGTTGCTCGGGTGATGTGTGATGAAATTAATATTTATAATTAATTTTTTTTGAACGGAAAATTAACATACTCCTATTGCTAAACTATCATTTTGCCCCAGATGGAGACTTCAGAAGTTACTTCCACTGCCTAAATTCCAACTTGTCTCCGACGAGAGTTGAACCCGTGACCCAACTCTTACACGTTGATATGCCGCTAGCACACCTTTATTTTAATTATGAAACGGATATAAATAAACTAAAACTAGCGGACAAATAGGCAAGTATTACCTATCGTTTACTAGTATAGCTTAAGTAAGTCCGGGTTGTCGAACTCAGGGACAATTGGTGTAATGATGATAGGAACCGTCAGTTAATGGTTAGCTATGGTTGAAATTGATTTAAAAAGCATGTAAGATAAACGTGGACAAAAGATCTATCGCAATAACACACACGAGCAGGGAAGGAGATTAATAAATTGGATTTCTAACAAGGGGGAATATGTAATCAAATGGGATCACTCCCCCTAAACAACGGATGATTAATTGAAGGCGCAAATTGTATAATATGTCGACATGATTTTTAATGAATTAACCACACAAATCTCTAAGCTCTGGTTGAATTATGTAATCATGATAGCCAATATCGTGGTCACTCAAATCTCTTATACATGAAAACAATATCGACTCATAATGCGAGCAATGACAATTTAGCTATGCGGATCTCTCGTTATAGCACAATAATCCCATAACTCACGAATTGAACACGCAAATCTCTTTTATATGTTCAGAACTTGAGTCATGCAAAACCGAATGCTCACATTAAATTTACAAACTTTGAAAGATGATTCGGTTGACACCGAATCATAAAATTCATGCTATATTCTCATAAAAACATAAATCCCCTCTCATTGTTATGAAAACACTTTTTAAACATACTCTTTCACCATCTCTAGTAGAAAGGTTCAAAGACACCAAGATATTTGGATCATCGAAAATGAATACTAACTATCTCGAACTCTCGTTATGGACATAATAAAGCATTCATAGCAAGATTAAAAAGTCTAGACGATACAACAAGATTTTCATGCAAAGTAAGCAAACTACGACATATTATCCAATCATATACAAAATATAAATCATCCAATGTTTAGGGTTTGTTACCCAAATGATTACATAACAAAACTACTCCATTCTCATGGAGTAAAACACCATCTCAAAATAAGAAAGAATTCTACACATTAAGATAAACTTAGGTATAAGAATAACTCCCCTAATGATGTATGTGATGATGAAGATGCAATCCACCATGTCAAAACTCCAAGATAATCTCCTTCCTTGCCTTCCTTCTTCCCCTAGAAATCAAGAGTGTGTGTGTTTTTGGTGATAAAATTCGTCTCCCTTCATAAATGAGCAGAATTCTCCTTTTATAGGCTGGGGAGAACTCGCCGAGTTCAAGGTTTGAACTCCCCGAGTTCATGAGTTGTCAGCTTATGATTTGATCTCCAGGAGGGAGAACTCGCCGAGTTCATGAGGGAACTCCCCGAGTTCATGAGTTGTCGACTCCTCATTTGATCGAGTTCAGGAGGAACTCCCCGAGTTCAGGGGGAACTCCCCGAGTTCAGGAGCAGGTCAGACTTTTTGTTTTGATGTGAACTCGCCGAGTAGGTGTCTGAACTCGCCGAGTTCTTGTTGTTTCAGCTCCTTCCACTTCTATTTACTCAACAAACACCTGAAATGACAACATGAACCTATAAGATCGAGTTTGAGAACAATAACAACCAAAAAGCTATGCAAAACACGAGATATCGTCCGATAAAATATGTACAAATTGGACGATATCACACGTCACCTCTCATATCAAATGGGCTACACCCCATTGATTTTTATAATTAATTGATGACACAACAAAAATTTATTTTTTTTAAGAAAACTATACATTGTTTGCGAAGAAAATGTTACTTATATTAATCATGAATATTAATTATTACACATAATTATATTTGAAGTCTATACATATCTAGTTTAATATATGTGAGTTGATCAAAAGACTGATTTTAGTTATAAAAAAATCATGTATAAGAATGAAGAATATAGGAAAATAATAATAATTTACAATGAAATGAAAACCCATTATTTTTCCATCAACTAATATACAAACACATATTTGCAAAGTATTACTTACAATATCGTCTAACATAATTTTATAATAATAATTTATTTAATCCAATTAATAAAATGTTATCAAACAAAACATTTATCATAAAAAATTTAATAAATCTTAATAAAATCACATTGAACAATTAAAATGGCAAATGACATTTCTCATTGGCTAAAAATTTATTTGAAACATTATTGCTTCATTATTAGCAGGGATCTTCATTGTTTTTCATGGTATACTGAAAAAATATTAAAATATGTGTAATTTTGAAACATTAATACATAAACAACACAAAATAATGAGAAGCTTTAAATGTAAAAAAAGTATATCAACACGATGTTTTTTTCTGAGATTTGAATTAGGGATGACACAATTTTGATACAACGCACGTGACGATAAAAATGGCTCGTAGTAAAAAAAGTAAGCTAGCACATAATTTTTTCTAATAATGAATGTCATATGTTTACCTATTTTATAATATATGCTGATTAAAAAACTACTTTTATATGTTTATCTGCCGTATTTTATATGTTTATTAAACCGAATAATCAATAAAATTTAAATCTAAATGTAAAAGTTATATATATTTAATAAGTTTTTTTCCATTTGCTTATAAATTTATTAGATAAACATTATATAAAATTATTAAATTTAAAAGAAAGTAAACAAACGATATATAAAAAAATATTTCATTATATTTTGTTAATTATAATAGAATATATAATATTGTTTTATCTGTAAACTAAAATTTTAATCTATATTAATTAAAATATATATATTTATAAATGAAAAATTTAGAATAATCAACTATTTATATCTGTTTTATAAAACTATAAAAATAATAATTTTGAATAATTAATATGTAGTTGTAATTTGTATACGTAGATAAATATCCCATTATTGTTGATGTTATCCCATTATTTTCTGAATTTTAACAAACTATATTGCGCCAAATCAGCGTCCTTAATTTTCTGAATTTTAACCAATCATGTTGTGCCTAATAAGCCTTAATTTTCTGAATTTTAACCACTAATATTGCGCCACGTGAGCATTTTTTCTCTCTGCTCCGTCGGCAATATATATATATATATATATATATATATATATATATATATATATATATATATATATATATATATATATATATATAATGTCAAACTAATTTAGGTGAAATTACATGATCACCCTTATCCTATCATGATGAATGTTTTGATTTGATCGTAATTTGCTCTTAAATTCTGCAAATATTAAGGGTACAAGATTCTAAAGTTTTCAATTGAATTTTGACTACTTTATGGGAAAAAGAAAAACAACATTGTCTTGCTTTTTAGTGAAAACAAAATTTTCAAATAACTAAATCTGATCAAGTATATTTGTAAGACCAATAGCATCTTCTGGTATTACAATAACAAAATATATAATAAAATCAGTTTTATTAGTGTAACTACTTTAAGGTGATTCTTAATAATCAAAATATTTTACCAACAATATTTATACTAAATTATTAAATATATAAATTATGTATAGATATTAAAATTTAAGAATAAATCTAATTTTTCCTTTATTCAATCATAGTCATCCATTTTAATTTTACAAACAAGTATATATATTTTTGGTGTATATATAATCATATTACACAAATATGATATTTTATATATCTGTGTTTACACATATATAGACTTGTGTTCAAATTATAACAGTCAAAATCGAGTTCACCTGAAAATAACGTCATTAATAACTATATTTTAAAATTCCTTTTCACAATAATGTTTGACTTATGTTCATAAAATAACAGTCAAAATCAAGTGCAACCGAAAATAACGTCATTAATAACTTTATTTTAAAATTCCTTTTCACAGTCATGTTTAAATTGAGGTTATACACATGATATGTGAATTACATATACATTCACAAAATTACGTCCTTAAAAATTTCGTCCATGATCATGTATGTTTATGTGAATGGTCATCTAACTAAATGATCATTCACATCAGTTTTTTCAACCATCCACAAGAATTATATTTCAAATCTTAATGTATAAATATATGATATTTTTTAATAAAAAATCTTTTAATATTGGTTTATACATGTTTATGTAAAGAAATATGTGAATGATCTTTCACAATGAGATTCGTGCATTACTCTCGATTATTTAGGATACACTCATGATGTATGTATGTTTGTTTGTTTGGACAAATACAAAACCTTAATTTAAAGTAGAAGTGTAGAACCATAGAACAAATATAAACTAGAATAATTTACAAAATTTGTCCCTATTGTTTGTATAAAATTATGGAATCTGTCTCTCAACTTTCACAGTTGTATTGACAATCCGCAAACCATTGTTTACACACACACACACACATATGGTAAGTTACAAATTTTGTTCCTGTGACTTACTAAAAATTATGGATTGTGTCCTTTAACTTTAAAAATTACACTGACAATTATTGTGATTAAAGTTTTGTTACGGATTTAGTCATTTGACCATTTAAATGTTCCTTCAGTATTCTGTTAAATAAACAGACCCTGAGTGTTTATCAGAATATTTTTAAATATCACAATGCATTTGATGCACAACCCTCAATATGTCATATGATTTTATTGAACATATATATATAATTATACAGAAGATTATGCATCATATGAAAAGATTGCTATGCATAATTCTCTCCTGTGATGCACAACTCCTCGTTTGACATATAATTCTCTCATGAGTACACAATTCTCCCATTTGATGCATACTCACTTGTGTGTTATAAATTCTCTCATAAGGTACACTATGTATTTTTTTAATATGTAATATGATTTCAAAGTTCTCCGATACATGTTGATTTTCCAAGAAAACTCATCATCTCTTTCTTTCTCCATCTCTCTCTCTCTGTATTTATGTATGTATGTATAAACACAAAAAGTGAAAATATACGGAAACCACCCCCCTCACCCCACCCCACCCACCCCACCCCAACCAAACCAAAACAAAAAAACCCAATAAAAAGACCAATTTCCCTAAAGCAAATCATATAAAAGGAGAGCTTGGAAGCATCTCTTCTTTTGTTTCTTTGCTTCTTTAAAAAAGAAAAAGAAAAAGAATTGGTTGGAAAAAGTGGACAAATCTGTGACGAAAATTGTCGTGGGCCATAAAATCCAGCATTATTATGCACAATAATATATTTATTATTGGTTATTTTAATTTTTGATTGTACATAGTAATATTTTAATTAAATATATTATTTAGTGAAGAATATATTAATTGTAGTTTTTCAAAAAATAATTGACTTCATTAAAAAATAAACGAATATTTCAAAAAACTTAAATTATCTACCAGACTATAACTTGTAGTCAAATTATGTTTCCATTTATTCGATGGAATCGAGCATCCATCTTTATGTTAAATGGATCTTTTTATAAGTTGACGTTATTAAAAAATAGATATGTTAAGTCTAATTATATATATATATCTCTACTAGTGTGTAAAACGTTATCTTCTTATCTCAACCTTTTAAAATAACATATATATATATATATATATATATATATATATATATATATATATATATATATATATATATATATATATATATATATATATATATATACTAAAAATCTTTTGTGAACACTTTATTCGTTGCGAACAACCATAAAATAGTTTTAAACCTTATGAATCTTGTTGAAAATACTACCGAACTCTTCTATTTACATGTTAATCTTATTGGATCCTATGGATTTTATTGAATCCTATTAATTTGTCGAATCTTATGAATCTTGTTGAATCCTATGCATCTTGTTATAAAAACTACAATGAACCTTTTGAATGTTCTGAATCTTATTGTAGACACTTCTATGAACCTTTTGAATCATATGAATCATGTTACAAACACTTGTTGATATATATGAATGATTATTTGTATTTTTTTTATTTGTTCACAACGAATAGCTTGTTCACAATGGATCTTATCCATATATGTAATATATGAAACACTGCATACTAATTTAATGTTGAATTACTGTTTGTATCACATATTTAACGTTGAAGTAACACTATATGTAATATATGCAACACTGCATACTCATTTAATATAAAGAGTTGAAATAATGATCAAAGTTAGTAGTCAAACTTGGTGAACTTTTTTAATTTAATGTTAATTGCATATTACCATCTTATCTCTAATGTTATATTATAATCTATTGATTCTATAGTTCTGCACTAAATTAATGTTCTGCAATGATCCCAATCCTATATATATATATAATATGGTTCGTGCGAGTACCTAAAAAATGCAGAGTATTGTGAGTACCTATGAACACATGGGTTTTGGATGTAAACATTCTCCGAAATTTTTTTTTTTTCATATTTATTTAGATACAAATAATATATGGCTATTTGTAAAAAATTAAATACATTTACACTTAGGGGCCGTTTGGTAGAGAGATTTGAGAGAGATAATTAAGTTTTCTCTTGTTTGGGAGAAATGCTCTCAATTTTTGAGCGGAGAATCGAATTCTCTGGGAATTGTTTGAAGGCTAAATATGAAGAAATACAATTCTCTCCATTTGGTGGAGATTTGGTGAGAATTGACTGCCTTGTGCCTGAGCCACCATTTCTCCTCTTTATTTCTCTGTTGATATCAAACAAAATACACAATTTCAATTCTCCACCCATTTTCATTTCTCTCCAATTTCATTTCTCCCCCAATTCCAATTTCATTTCTCCTCATTTCTTTTCTCTATACCAAACATACCCTTAGAAGCATTTTAAAAGTTATGTGAACGTGAAAAAATTTATGTGAACATGCTTAGTGTGAACATACGTTCAAAGTGCAGTTTATATGAACATGGACGTGTCACATAATTCTAGTGTCTGTTTAGGTGTGATTCTTTACAAATAGTTTTGAATTATTAATTTAAACATGATTATGAAAAAAAATTCAAAAAATGATTTTAAGCGAGGTACCTCTCGTACTCCGCAAAATTAATGGTAATCATTTGAACCCATATATATATATATATATATATATATATATATATATATATATATATATATATATATATATATATATATATATATATATATAGGGTTCAATGGAAAACCAAAATGTATCGGAAAATCTCCACCACCACAAATGCATCACAATTCCCGCGTGATGCATTGACTTTCTGCGTGATGCATCTCCTGATCTAATGACTATAAAGTGGTTCCCGGGTTTTCTGATGCATATATGTTTTTCATTGAACCTACCTCTCTCTCTCTCTCTCTATATATATATATATATATATATATATATATATATATATATATATATATATATATATATATATATATATATATATATATATATATATATATTCAAGATCAATGGGGTATAATGTTAGACTGGGGTATCGTGGAACCATTTATAGCCAATCATTTATCATTAAAATCATTAAAATATAATATAAATTTTGTTTAAAATTCTTTCCCACATTAATTAATATTGGGGGTAAAAATGATATTAAAAAGTTTAAATGGAAATCAAAGATACTGTGTATCCCATGAAAATCTCCATTTCAGTTAATTTCATTCCTTACATCCATACTGAACATGAATGATGACACACCATAAACCATGATTAAACATGTTCAATACCGTCAATATTGATTTATCACCATAACGGTCAACAACGACTAAAAACACAATAAACCTTGATTGCACATGTTCAATAACGTGTAAATGAAATTGAACATTCACAAACGACTAAAAACACAATAAACCCCTATTGCACATGGTTGGGTTCCGGTAAGAACCCTTAATTCCCTGAGAACGTGAGAACCACTCCAAAATGCTCAAATTTATACATAATGCACAAATTTAAAAATTAAATTTATAACTTAAAATCATTATTATCTATTTAATATTAATAAATATTATAATCTAACACTAAAATTACATTTAAAATTCATATTCATTAAATTTTAAATTAAATGCACAAACTTGAACATCAAATGCACAATTCATATATAAAATGGAAAAATTTTAACATCAGATACGTAAATGTAAACATAAAATGCGTAAATTTAACGTAAATATAAATTGAAGCATCAATTATATATATATATATATATATATATATATATATATATATATATATATATATATATATATATATATATATATATATATATAGATTGAGGTTCAATTGAGAACTTTTATGCACCGAGGCACCTCTAGAAACTTTTGTGCACCAAAGAATCAAACAATGGTGCACTAAGGGTATTACTGAAATATTGAATATGTAAAATTAAATATATGGAATTAATTATAATAGGTAAGTTAGAAATAAATAAGGAATAAATATTCAAAAAAAAAACCACCTCCTCATATCTCTCTCTCTCTCTCTCTCTCTCTCTCTCTCTCTCTCTCTCTCTCTCTCTCTCTCTCCACCGTATCCACCACATCATCACCACCACCACCATCACCTTTGTGTAACCACCTCTCCACCGTATCTCTCTCTCTCCACCGTATGCATTGAGGAACCTCGCCAACCGCCGCCGCCGCCACCGTCACCGCGATGATGATGAACAAGAGATGCAACCGATGATGAACACAATACGATGAAACACGATGAACACGAAGAACACGATGAACGAAGAAGATGATGATGAACACGTTGATGCATCCATCGGAACAATGATGTTGATGATTAACAACGATGCACCATGATGAACACTATGCATAGATGAACGATGATGATAAACGATGAATACGAAGATGATAAACGATGAATATGAAGATGATGATTAACAGTGATGCATCACGAATTGTATAGATTTTGTATAAATAAAATCGATATGCATCACGAATTGAACCATTAATATGAAATGCATCAATATCTTCATCATTCTTTTTGAATTTGTGTGACTTTTGTTAAATTTAGAAGTGATCAATTGAATTTATTATAACATGTATTATTTAGTTATTTGTTAAAATATTAAATTTAATGAGGTATGCACAATACCCAAAATGCCCTTTCATGTTTTTTTGTAATGCACAAAATGCATAAAATTGTCCAATTATTTACCATTTTGCCATTTAATCTAATCCATACAAATCTTTGATCTAATGGATGATATAGGTACTTTTGTAACTCGATGCACAAAAGTTCTCAATTAAACCTCCCTCTATATATATATAATTGACATATATGCATTGGAATTTGGAGAAAGAGATGAAAAGCTGGAAGATGGCAGTGAACAGTAGTTGTCCAAAATAATAGAAATTAAACTTTTATTCAGAAAAAAATAAAAATAAAAAGGGCTCAAAATTGACTCATAAGAAGTTGGTTGCATCCTCAACGCTCGTGGCTTTTCTGAGTTTTCTCTTTGTATTGCAAACGTATGATACCACAAGTCTACTTTGTGTGTTCAAACATTATGGTTTTATACCCAGACACCAAGGGGACCTGTTGCATAAATTTCATTGCACACGGTTTGAAAATTTAAATGAGTATGTCTGGCCGAGCTAACAAATAAATATTTATAATTTAAAATAGAAATTTAATCTAATATTCTCAATAGTTTGCTTAATAATTTAAAATTTGTGGTTTACCGGAATGATCCCAAAGAAGATCGTGTTTGTCAGTGTTAATTGGGTTGTAGGATTTGAAGGTTATGATTGTGTTTTTAGTTGTGTGTGTTGTTATCAGATTCGGTAAAATCAATCGATTGACATTCATTACTATAAGTATCCAATAACCTCATTTTGAACAGTTTAACTATCGATAGATATTATAAAACATACGATTAACAATTAACAATTAAAGAGTAATTAAATTAAATACATACAAATTTTCTAGGCTCAGATATTATTATGATTTGGTTTTAATTTGGGCTAAAAATATTATTAGTTTTAATTTTGATAAAAGTATTTGGTTTTATTTGTTATATTTTATACTTATTTAGTTATTTAGACTCGGGTGAGCGACGGAGTCGATTTCCCGAACCCGGCGCGGTACCGAACTGGGACGAACGCTACCGAATTAATATATTTGGTCCGGTACTCGGGGTTTGAATTAGTTAAAAATCGGTTTTAACTCACAGTTTCGATACTATATTTATCCCGAATCTTTTATTTCGGTTTCCGTACCATATAAAATTAATTGGCTTGGTATTCGGTTTTCCACATCTCTTGTTTCGGTTTCAGGATTTTCAGTTTCGGTACCAGTCCGGTCCGATGCGAGTACTGAGCTCACCCCTAATTTAGACATTAAACTATTAATTTTTGTTTCATTCGAGGTATACATTTTTTAATCAAGTTGCACACTTAGATTTTTTATTTTTTTTTAATAATATAAATTGCAAAATTAGATTTTTGCCGATTGCACACGTAAAAATTTTATAATAAGTACACTACGAAATGATATTATTGGGAAAGGAACCCGCTACACGGGCTACCCTTCCCACAAACATAGGTCCTGTCCATGATAAACGCTACCACTTTTTATCTTTGATTTCGAAAATCTATAACTACTGTCAAAATAGTAATTAATATGTCATTTGTTACCATCTTATAATATCAAGTGACATCTGCTACCATTAACATGTGTTAATTAGTGTTTCTAGATTTATTTTATATTTTAAATCAAATTTCTTTAATGATAAGATTATGTTATATCCACTAAAATCTCAACAAACAAATTTTAAAAGGTTTTCTATGTTATTAATAATAATATACTCAAAAGTTAGTAATGATAATCTTTACTATTTTAATAATTTATACTTAAAGTTAATTATAATAAAAGATTTAAATATCATGAGTATTAAAAGTTTAAATATATTAAGTTTTATATTTAATTTTAAATTTACATAATTTAGAAAAAAGATATTTAATAAAATTATTCGGGTTAAACTAGTTGTGTTTTGATTTCAATATATTGTTTAGTTTTTAAAATCTCTCAAGTGTTAGAAATATTTAAGTATGGGCTTTAATATCCTACTGACATTATCTTCTTATTCTGTTTATAAAGATTTTCGGATAAAAAATTATTAAAAAATGCAAATAATTTAAAAGGTTTACTATGAAAAAAATGCCTGTTTTGAACTTTTTATTTACGTTTTCGTCTCTTAATGTTATTTTTTTAAATAAAAGTTCTTATGTAACTTTTTTTTTGGTTTAGTGAAAATTGGACATTAGAACCCAATTATAATTAATAAACCTGGTTTTTAAAAACTGAAAAAACCGGGTTCTAATGTCCAAATTTCACTAAACAAAAAAAAAATTAACTTGAGGAGTTTTATGAAAAAAAACATGAAAGGACGAAAATACAAAAAACGTGAAAATATTTTAGTTTTTTTCATAATAAATTCTAATTTAAAAGAACATTCATACTTTATTACTTTATAATTTTTTAGAACACTGAAACTAGTTAATTTGTTGATAATTGCATGTGTATTATATTTGAATTTTTATTTTAAGCTCAAATTCATTATTCATGTATGTTTTTTGAGTATTATAGTTTTTATTTAAAATTTGTATTTTATGTGTAATATATTTTAAGTTTTGAGGGATTTATTTGAAGTTAATACCACATTTCTTTTAGTTATGGTGAAGTCACAACAAAATTAAATTGAAGGTCAATACCAATAAGTTAATTGTGTCAAAAGGTAACTTATTGTTACGGTTTTTTTAATTTGGGTAACATACTAATTTTGTTTCCAATTAAGGTAACATATTTCTCAATCAAGTCAATCAAGTTAATCATATCAGATTAAAATGTAAAAATTACTGACGTGATAGTTTCTTTATCTAGACAACATTTTTAAAAAAAAATTACAATATTAGTGTTATGATGTGCACTATTTTGCACAATTTAAAAGTAATTTTTGATAATACATTGCTATTTTGAGCAAATTTAAAAATATTAAGCAATATTAGAAATTAAAAAACTGATGATTGGATAAGGAAATTGTCATGTCAATAATTTTTACCTTTCAATCCGATACGGTTACCTTGATTGACTTGATTTGGTAAGAATGTTACCTCAGATAGAAAAAAATTTAGTATGTTACCCAAATTGAAAAAACAGTGACAATAGATTACCTTTTAATGTAATAAACCCAATACCAAATTTATTTTAGTCATGGTGAAGTCGAATAGAATTAAATAACACACAATATTATTCAGTTTAGGGATTTATTAGGGATGTAGACAAGTCGATTTGAACTCGAACACATGTGAAAGTATCAAGATTGAGCTCGAGCTTGGCTCATTTCAAGCTTTGTATGTAAAGTTCGAACATAGCTCGTGAATGATTGCATAAGTTCGAACTCGGCTTGGGCTCGACTTTTTTATTATATCTATTAAAATTATAATTAACTTTACTATATAAATTATTTTTGTATCAATAAATTTTACATAATGTTTGATTTAATTTATATGTTGTTATATATTTATTATTTAGGGATTTTTTACGCAAAAAACTCTGAAGTTGTCTGCATTCTTCGGAATAAACACCAACCATTATTTTGTCTTAAAAAACGCCACAACCGTTAACATGTCATGAATTGAGTCTTTTTTTTTTCACCGGTTGCATTTTGATGACGTGGATCTCCCCTTCTCTAGTTGTTTCTCCGACCCTTTTATCTCTAGTAAGCATTTAAATCCGGCCAAACTCCGTCTCTGGCCACTATCAAATCCTTTCCAAATTCGAAGAACAAATCTAAAACAAACCCTTTCCAAAATCGATCAAACCCTCTTGCCACTTCATCTCAGATTTAACCCAGATTTGTTATTCGAACGAACCCTTTTCAAATCAATGAACAGATATGAAACAAACCCTTTTTCAAAACTCACATGAGTAAGGAAGGAATCTTGAACGAACGAAATCAATTTCAAACCCTAGAAACTAAACTCACGAATAACAGATCAAACAATACGTAGCTTAAATTCGATGAACACAAACTTTATACACGACACCTAGAAATCGAGTTTTGATACGAACACAAACCTAGTCGATACATACATACCTCAAAATTGATGAACAAGATTAGAAAATCAAATTGAGATCTAAAGATAAAAACGAGATCTAAAACAAGGTTGAGCTTGACCTAGTCGATGCATAAGTTTTCCTACAATAAATTGTCATGAAAATATATGTAATATTCTCACTCTTTATGCATTTATCATCCAACTTCCGAAGTTAGTGATGTATATTAGGATTCAAGGGGTACGTTTGTTACAATGTGAATGTAATGTTCAATTTAACACATAATTTGAATATGTAAATATATTACTTATCAAAAACAATAATACCAACATATTGTAATAGTTACATAAATCTACACACAAATGTGGGTTTAATCCATTTGATATGATGGTGATATGTAAGTGTGAGATCACGGGTTCGACTACCGTCGGAGGCAAGTTAAACTTTTTGGCGTTGAATGTAAGTCTAAAGTCCACATTTATGACAAAGGAGTAGTTTAGGTGAAATGAAGTCTCTCAAGATTCAGTTACTTGACCTTGAGAAACAACATAAACAAAAGAGATTAGTAACTCTTGCTGATGACCCTTGGAGACTACCATCTACACCTTTTGTCAGTACATCGTTTGACCCACAGCCAATCCCACAACTTTCATCTCAAAGATCACCATCGTTGGCATTATGGGAAAAAGAACAAACCCAGATTAAAAACAAGGCAAAAGGAAAAGCAAAAGCTGTAGCATTGCCAGACAAGCCAAGTACTTCTTACGGGAAGTCATCTGAAGACAAGGCTACACCCTCTTCAAAAGACCCACAAGTTCTTGTAATTGGTAACCCAGTTACGACATTCCTCAAGAACCTCTGTGAAGATTCTCCACCAACACCATCCTTTGTCATGCCAGTATCTCCCCAACCAGACGAGGATTTCGATCCTTCTGAAGCATTTGAACATTTGTTCATGGCAGGAAACGACGAAGATGAATCGACTGTCCAGAATGTGGTTAGTGACAGCGACTCAGGAGAATCAGAAACGCAAGAAATGCCACCCAGGAGACAGAATCCACCAAAATCAGATACTAAACAGCAGTTCACATTTGATGATATCCCTCCATCAAGATGGAGAGAAAGAAGTGTGGAAATGCTAACTTGGATGTCTGCAGAACTTCAGTTTTACACCATAGACATGGTCTTAAGACGATTTGCAACCAGACTCCAGGGAAGACTCCGTGACTGGTATCTCAGTCTTGGAGAGTATCGCCAATTACAGATGCATCAGTCTCAATCTCCTGAAGAATTCATGAGTGTCATCTACTCAGAATTCATTGGCAATCCAGTTGAGCATACGATACACGCAAGAGAAGAATTCCTCAAAATGAAATGCTGTTCCTTCCTCAAAAAAGATCTTGAAAAGCACTACAATAGAATGTCTGAAAGATTCTATTGTCTTCAAGGAATAGATGATGTTAACCTCAAACAGGTATTCTTGAATTCATTCCCTGAATCACTTGGAAATGATGACATATCCATCTCTACTTGGAACTATAGCTTTTAAAGAAAATATAAATCTACACTAAAACATCATTAAAAGGCATCAATTTTAACATTAATAACAAACATTTGTCTTATACTTGGTTAGGTACTACATTAATAACACATGATGTACTTCCAAAAGTCATAGAATGACACTTGTATTGATTTAGGTGGGGAGCCTATAAAAAATGTGTAGCTCCACCTTGACATTATATATTATATATATAGAATAGAATTGACCTTGATGTTGTGGGTTCCAATGGGTGGAAATCCAAGTCATATCCATTTGTATTTGTCTTTGAAGATATAATTGTCACTCATTGCTTCCATTTTTACCCACAAATTGAATGGTGCAAAAGCTTCTATTTCTAAATGTGTATATATAGGGGGCTATGTTACTATATCTATGTCAAGTCTACTTGCATTTAAATTATTTTGGCATACTTTCTACTCCTACAAGTACTCTATTGTATCTTGCAAATGTAAAAAAACAAACCCATGTGCATTCTATCTCTCTAGTTCATCCTTTTTTGATTTGATAATTTGATTTGATTGATTGGTATGAAAATTATAATACAAAATTCAATGATTCTTCAATAAAAACGATGAAATTTCAAAGGTGTTGGCTATTTTTTTGTTTGATCAACACAGGATGATCATCCAAGTTATGATTTAACGCGTATATGATAGTATCAAATGAAAAACAAACACATGAACTATATACTTGTATTAGTTTAGACAACATATGTTGTACATGTTATTTATATGTTTGTGCCTATATGAAAAATTGAAAAGGTGAATACAAATTACATACCAAAATAAAGAAATTGTTACGAAAATAACACATGTCATTGCCGATTGTTTTTCATCAACTGATACCCTTTGAGGTTCTTGGTTCGATATAATGAACATGTGTCATTAAAACACACACACACACACACACACACACACACACACACACATATATATATATATATATATATATATATATATATCTTTTTTCCTTATTTCTTGTGTAAAAGAAATTACAAAATTATCATCATCGTTGCCCCCTCACGTCAACCTCACAAGCCTCGTGTCCATTCTCATGCGATCAAAGTAGAGTAGCAAATCAAATATATAACATTTCACATTGGGCTTCTAATAGGCTCGACCTAATCTTCCTTTAACATAAATTTTCTATCGTTGAGTTATATCCTAGCCGTGACCCTCATCGAGAAATAGAACCTACTAATGAACTAACTAATCCTAACTCCTAAGACAAATAAACACTCAAAATTTTAAATTATTGGGCCTTAATTTGATGGCCCAAAATAGAGGTGGCAAAATGGGCGGGCCGGGTTGGATTTGGTAATGGGCCAAATGGACCACGGGCCAAATGGGTTGCGGGCCAAAACGGGCCATTTTAAAAACGGGCCAAATGGGCCATGGGCTAAAATGGGTTGGGCAAAACGGACCATGGGCCAAAACGGGCTGTTTTTAACAAAAACAATTTTTCATTCAAGTATGTACCAATTTCATCAAAAATTTCAATTAACAAACAATTTCAACGTTTTAATTTCATACTATCAGTAAGATGGAATAAATGCTTCAAAATCTTCCACGATGTCTTCTTCCTCAACGTCATCTTCAATATCTAAACATGTATAACAACTTAAAATTAATATTTAATAGCCGAATATAAAATATATGAAATACATAAAGATAAAGATACAAAGTGAATGAAATATATACCCATAAACTTCAAAGTCTGGTTTTTCCATTTCTAATGCCTGATATACTTTATTCTCCATGAAACTGCTGATGAGATCAATTTTCTTACCAAAAATGCGATATATCATATTTCCATCAACCTAGAAAATTGTCTTTTTGTAGTAAATTTTGGCTTCATTTATGACATGCTTCTTGCCCATGGAATAGGAAACAATATATATACGTATTCATAATATTTAATTTTCTAAAAAATATGAATATGAGACAAATTAAAGCCCTGTACTTCGAGCACCAGAGCAATTCTATGCCAGTGTTCCTAAAGTAAACATGTTCATTCTGTTCATCATAATTTTTTCATAAAGCAGCAGAGCTCTAGAGATCTTATTACACTGTTAAAGAGATAGTAGCTTGAATAGCTCTTATTCAAAGGACCAAGAAGCAATTCTTTTCAGTTGAAAAAAGGCCTTTTTTTAATATTTCAGATCAGAGATTGCCTGGAGAGAGGCAAAATATGCTCAAAATTTGATATTTATGTATTTGGCAATATATACATATATATAAACGATTCAGATTCTATAAACCACAGATTCAGATTCTGCGATCGAGAGAGCAGATACGAAAGACGAACCTGATTTGCGAGTTGCGACTGAGAAGCAATGAACCTATATGTGAAGATCTGCGATGAACCGTCAAAGGACACCCGACTGAGAAGATTTTCGATGAACCGTCATGGGACACCCGACTGAGAAGATTTGCGATGGAAACTCGTCACCGAAGGAACTCGTCAGTTTCTCTCTCTCAGAATTCAGAATTCAGAATTTGGGATTACCAGATTAGGGATTTAGGGGAATATACTACATCAAGTTATCACAACAGGTTAAAACTTAAAACCCAATTTGGCCCGTGAAAAAAAGACTTGGATTTTAAGTTGGTCCAGTTTGGCCCATCACTATAAATTAATAGTCCAAATAAACCCATTAAATATTTTATTTAGCCCAAATATGTCCAGATTTTTAAAAAAAGCCCACAATTGCCACCTCTAGCCCAAAAGATAGTCCAAATATCGTATGTGGGCTAGAATAGATTATATGGTTTGCTACATTTATATTTTATCACTTGTCTTGTGGGATATTCAAAGCCAATAATGATTTGGTGGCCCATTTTTATAAAAGCCCAAACTATTTTTTTTTTTTTTAACGACAAACTATCTTACTCCTAGTCCTAAAATACTCCTTTACCACAGGACTTATTTACTCCACCTAAGTTTCAAGTTGCCTCCGACGGAAATCGAACCCGTGATCTCTCACTTGTATCTCCACCCTCTTACCAGACCATTTTGGTCCAAACTATTAAATGTATACAGATTTTTGAAACCATTTCAAGTTAAAGTGATAAAACCAACAATCAGTTTATGGGCCAATTCTTTACAAAGCCCTAATCATTTGTACAGGCACCGGGCCCAATTAGAAACCCTAAAACGCTAAAGATCTGATCGGACGGTCAATAATCATCACCATAGTATTACAGAAGTCGATAAAACCCTAACCAAAGTCTGCAAACAGCTGCTCATTTTTTCACAGACATCCCTCACTCAATTTGGTTTCCAGGTATGGTTGTCTTAATTACCTCTACGATTCTAATACTAATTGCAGTTTTTATACTTTTGATTTTATATATATGTACACGATCATCTCAATACTTATAAACAATCATTGTGTGTTTGTCGATGATTTAATTTTCATTTTACGTCAGTTTTTCTCCGTCGATCTATTCTACATGTAATTAATCATATTCAAACAAGTGGTTTTTGATTCATTGTTTGCAGTTTAGATTACGTATGTTGAAAGTTTAATCTTTTGATGTTTATTTTGTATGTGTGGATCAGAAAATCTAATTTTTGTTACGTGATAATCGTCTTTTTCGTCAGTATGAGGCGACTGATTTCTGCAGATCTATGGCTTTTAAGATGAGATTTGCATATGCGTAGGTCACTTGAGCATTGTATATGTATCGTTCATAGAATTATTGTATTGTTTTATAACTTAATTTGATTGATTTATTTTTATTTTTCTGCTGTTTTGATAAAATTTCACAAGTCACAACAGATGTTTAATAGTTTTTTTACATTATCTTGATTTTAATTTAATGTTTTTACATCGATTTAATCAGATAAACTATGTACGCTATTGAATTATTTGTTAGTTCTGTAGATTTGATATTTATTTTCTCTATAGTTGAATTTAAGTTTTCTATACATATATATTATTTTGTTTTTGATGTTGTTTGCATGCTGGTTTTGCCCCTATGTGTATGATGAATGAAATGGTCTCCTAAAATACACAAGTAATCAAGGCTGGAGTCTCAACAGGGCTTGTTTGCTAAATCCTAAATTGGGTTTGGTAAGAAACACTAATGAGCCTGAGAATTGGCATAGTTTTTATGTCATAGGCCTATGGTACTGGTGCATTTCTATTTATCATTACATAATGTGGTTAATACCATGCGCAGCAAGTTAATTGTATATCTATGTTCTTTGAAAATATAATGATATGTTTATATGGTTTTTATAATACCTGACATATTTGTCAAAATATTGGACATAACAAATCGCATGCTTATTTTAATTTTTAGCTACTTATATTTTTAAAAAGAGATTTTTGTACGTTGTTGAAGTTGATGACTATCATTACTTTGTTATTTTACTGTGATAGTTTTTTTCCGGCATTGATTAAGATTTAAGAGCTGAAATGGATCGGGGTAAATATTGGAAGTTAATATCCTTCTAGATTGTGGTTCTTCCATCTAAATATAGTATATGCAGATGCAGATTAATTTACTTGCCTTCTTTCTTGGGAGTTTTTGTGTATAAACTTTGTGAGTTTTGCAGATACATAACAAGCTAGGCAGGTATCATGTCTCATCGGAAATTTGAGCATCCAAGACATGGCTCGTTGGGGTTTCTCCCTCGGAAGAGGGCTGCTCGGCACAGAGGAAAAGGTTATATTTTTGTGATTTTCTTTTTGGTTTAACTGCTTATGTCATTATATTTATTATGCATAGTTTTTAAGTAAAGACCCATTGCTCATATTTGCATGTTGATGTAGTTTGTTGGAGGGCATGTATGAATCAATCATCTATTCCGTTATTAATTTTTGTATCTTTATTAGTGTTGTGTTGTTGTTTACTATACATGAACTTGTGAACTTTCTGATCGGGAACCTTTTTTGTCACTTTCTTTGCTCATGGTGTAATTGTTTGATCGATCTCTACTATATGTATGCAATATTTCACATATTCAACCAGTGTTTCTGATTCATTATTGATACTTGCTGTTCAGATTTTTGTATTTGATGATTAGGAAACTAAATAGTATATTTGATTGTGTCTATTTCATCATCATGTTCTTCAGGCAACTGATCTTCATCAGTAAGTTCATCTATCTGTTTTAACTTCTGATTTTATGAAATCACTGTATTGTACCAAGAGTAAGGTTGATCGATCGATGCCTTTCTCTTGATTTAATAGAAGTTTTTCTGGCTGGTTGTTTGTTACTTTTCAGTCGACAAATTTGCTTACCGACCTAAATAAATTCTATCAATCCTTTCACCACTTCTAATTACTTTTTGTGAATTTTTTGATTTATTGCCTAATATTATATTTAATTTTTGTAGAATCAAAGAGGACATAGCAGTTAGAAATTGGGTGTTTCAGATTGCCCTTTTTTGACGATATGTTCTCTTATATAAATGAATATCATGTCACTTTCCAGGCAATATGCTTTGAATTTACCAGCTCTTTGCGTCTATTGGTGACTACACTCTCATAGTTATTATGAACTTACTATAATAAGTATCTATTATTACCTTTGATTTTTGTTATTATTTAAGTTTTTGATAAAATTTTGAATTGATGATTAAATTACACAGCTTAAAGCCATTTTTCTTCAGAATATTGATGATTGACAAAGCTGTTATTTACTTATTTACTCAGAGCATTTGAACATTAACTGAAGATTAATATTTGTGTAATTTATAGATAAATGTAACCTTCTCTTTAAAAGAAAATTATAAACAACTTGGGCATTTCTTATTATATTTTTTGAGTGCGCCATTATTACATATAATATACAATTTTGCTAAAACAATGTTTGTAAATTAATATACCTGGATTTCACTTAATTTCATTCAATTAAAAGTTTGTTTATTATAGGGTAACGTTTTTTGGCTGTGTTTACTAATTTTAGTATAACGTAAAAGTGAGTTTGTAAGTTGATAAGTTTTTATACATGCACCCCATGTGTAGGATTTTAGTAAGTTTTATACACATATTCCTGTTCAACGGTTTTTGGTGGTTGTTTGTTTTGGATATTAAAAAGTTCTTCAATCTGTTTCAACTTTTGATCTTATGAAATGGCTGCATTGTACCAAGAGTAAGGTTGATTGGTGTCTCTCTCTTGATTGCCAACACGGCTGTAGCTAAATTAGTCAGAAGTTTTACTGGCCGGTTGTCGTTATATTTCAGTCGACAAATCTGCTTACCGAACTTCGTATATTATATCAATCCTTTGATGACCTCTAATCTCGGGAATATGCCTTGACTAAACTCGATGCATGCCACCCATGCTTGTGCCTGTTGGCTTTCATTCACTTGCCAACAGCCAACTGGTATCGTTGTTTATCCATGATAACTTATACTCCCTCCATCCTAAAATAATTGTCCATTTTTGACTTTTGAAGTTTTTCTTTTTCAACTTTGACCTGAAATATATATGTTTGTGTTATATAATACTTGATGAAAATTATACCCAATGGAAATACCTTTAAAATCAAATCCTTTCATATATTTTGCATCACATATTATATAGCACAGAAAATTTAGTGTCAAAGTTGAGAATGAAATACTTCAAAAGTCAAAAGTGGACAATTATTTTGGGATGGAGGGAGTATTTACTAGTATGCATAGTTTTAACTTTTTATTCATATGATATCTTATATTTACCAGTCTGCTACTCTGTTCTTACAGTTTAGGCTCATAGCTTATATCTGCTTGTTGATGTAGTTTGTTGGAGGGCATACATGAACCGATCCGCTAATCTGTTATTAATAATTTTGTTTTTTTAGCCGTTGTGTTTTTGTTTGTAGTTGAGCTTACTATACATTAACTTATGAACTTTCTAATGAGTAACCTTTTTTTACACTTTCTTTGCTCATGGTGTAATTGTGTTGGTTTTGCAGTGAAGGCATTTCCAAAAGATAACCCTGCCAAACCTTGCAGACTAACTGCCTTTTTGGGATACAAAGCTGGGATGACCCATATTGTTAGAGAAGTTGAAAAGCCTGGTTCAAGTGAGGTTTTATTTCGTTGCATTTGTTTATTTCATTCTAACATATTTTAAAGAATATTTTGCTTGCATTTGCTAATTGAAAAATCTAAATAAGCAGTAGTTTTAGCTAGTTAGATAAGAGATGCATGCTATTTTTCAAGCCTTTTCAGATAGAAAGTTTGTTAATTTTAGTGATCTTTATTTATTTATTTATTTTTTGTCAGAACTTCACAAGAAGGAGACATGTGAAGCGGTGACCATTATTGAGACTCCTCCAATGGTGGTTGTTGGGATGGTGGGCTATGTCAAGACTCCACGTGGGCTACGCAGTTTGAATACGGTTTGGGCACAGCATCTCAGTGAGGATGTTAAGAGGAGATTTTACAAGAACTGGTGCAAATCGAAAAAGAAAGCTTTTACCAAGTATGCGTTGAAGTATGAAAGCGATTCAGGGAAGAAAGACATCCAATCACAGTTGGAGAAGATGAAAAAGTACTGCAATGTCATTCGCGTACTTGCCCACACACAGGTATGAAGCTTGATCTACAAAAGGTTTATTTTCTTATTTACATTATCGAATGTTGTATTTAATCTATTTACATGATCAAATGTCACTGAATTTGTTGGTAACTTATATTTAGATCCGAAAGATGAATGGTCTGAAACAAAAGAAAGCCCATCTGATGGAGATTCAAGTGAACGGTGGTGATGTGGCACAGAAAGTAGATTTTGCTTATGGTTTCTTCGAGAAGCAGATCCCAATTGATGCTGTTTTCCAGAAAGATGAAATGATCGACATCATTGGCGTAACCAAGGGTAAGGGTTATGAGGGTGTTGTGACCCGTTGGGGTGTGACTCGTCTGCCTCGCAAGACTCATCGTGGGCTTCGTAAGGTTGCGTGCATCGGAGCTTGGCATCCAGCTAGGGTTTCATTCACAGTTGCAAGGGCTGGACAGAACGGTTATCATCATCGGACAGAATTGAACAAGAAGATTTACAAGCTTGGGAAGGCTGGTCAAGAGTCTCATTCTGCAGTCACTGAATACGACAGGTTTTCCTATAATTTCATATACATTAGAGTAAATTACTTTTTTGATCCTTATAGTTTACCCATTATGACTGGTTCGGTGTTTTACCTTTTGAAATTATTCTACTAATCCTTTAAATAGGAATTCTGTAAACCAATGGTCCTTTATTTATATGAAATTTGTTAAATGTCCTCACATTCCCCCAAACATCCATTTGAATAAAGAACCATTGGTGTTGAAAACTCTTATTTAAAGGATTGTCAGAGTAATTTCAAAAGTTGAAGGACTGAACCGGTCATAATAGGTCAACTTAAAAGGAACAATAGAGTAATTTACTCGTGTATATATTTGTTGCTTATTTTTAAAAACTAAAACCGAGTTTTTTATTCCATACAGGACTGAGAAAGACATAACCCCAATGGGAGGATTCCCTCACTATGGTGTGGTGAAAGACGATTTTCTGATGATAAAAGGCTGCTGTGTTGGACCGAAGAAACGTGTGGTGACGTTGAGACAGTCATTGTTGAACCAGACATCAAGGCTTGCTTTGGAGGAGATCAAACTCAAGTTCATCGACACGTCTTCCAAGTTTGGCCATGGTCGTTTCCAGACTGCTGACGAGAAGGCTAAGTTCTATGGGCGAACAAAAGCGTAAAGAAGATTCGATAAAGGGTATTTTGATCACTCTTGTCATACAAATTATAGAGTACTCTTTGGGATTGTTTGAGGTTTTTTTTTTTTTTTTTTGCTTTTGGATTTAGCATTGTTTTGTATTTGGTGATTTACTGATTTGGTATTATCATGAAAACATATTTCCTGTTATTGTTTGTTTTTGTGGTCTTATTGGCAATTCACCTTTTCTTTTGCTTACAGTGGAGACTTTTTATGAACTGATAGGTTTGTTTTCATTCGGCCATAGACCTAGCCCGTATATATATAGCCACAAGGGTGCTATTCTGGCGGGTTTCGGGTTATTTGGTTCGTGTATGAGGGTATATGTTAACCACCTGAACCCGAACCAAATAAGAGAACGGGTTAATCGGTTTTGGGTTAATTGAGTATCGGGTTATTCGGTTTGGGTTAAATGGGTTAATCGGTTTTTCTATAAAAATAGAAACCTTTATAAAATGGTTTAAATGAGTTTAATGGGTTGGGTGAAATGGGTAGAACGGGTTAAGCGGGTTAAAAAGTTTAAAAATAAGTAATTAAATATTTATATTCTATATATGGTGAACCGTGGAAGAGTTGAAAAGAGACAGTGTTTTTGGTTTTTAAAAAATAAAACCTACGTCTTTACTAAAGTAGATGTAAGATCCCAAGATGGGATGATATATTATTGTTATTAATTTTTTAAACTATTGATATATGGGTTATTCGGGTAACCCGAATTGTTTACCGAAAACCTTATTCGGTTACCATTTAACCCAATTAACAAACCCAAAAACCGAATAACCCGACACATTTAACCCGAACAAGGTTTGGTTCGGATGAGTTATTTGAGTTTGGTTATTTTGCACACCCTATATATATACTCGGATAATGTGTAGGTTACATCGGGTATTATTAGAATTCTCAGCTTAATTGATCGGCAATCAGCTTTCTCAAAGCCAATTCGGTTCTTGTACTCAAGGTCTTTGTTCAAATCGCTTCCCATTGAATTGATTAGAAGTTGCTAAATTTACCATCAGGCAGCCAAATACACTTCTTTTTTGGCTTCAAGTTTGCTTCTTTAGTCATGAAACTATTGATTTTAAATGAGTAAAGTTTTGTTCTTCACTTTTATCACAGTTAGATGCAACCCATGCTGTATTTTGCAATGGTTTTAAAACAAAGGAGGATCTTGCTGCAAGTTTTGTAGTATCTAGGGGCCGACAATGTGTTGGTTTGGTCGGTTTTTGGCTGAAAACAAACCTTAATAAAAAACTTTGGTTTTTGGTTTTTAGTTTTTTTAGGTCTGGGATATCGGTTTCTCAGTTTGAAACCAGGTTTACTGGTTTTGGTCTTTATCGGTTTGGATCGGTCGTTAGGTATAAACCTGAAGGAACTTGAACTTTTCTTTATTAAACTTGAGCTTTTATTTCATAAATAATTTATATTTGACTTTTTTTGTAAATTGGTTTTTATTTATTAAACTAATTTACAAGTTTGACTAATAAAAACTAACAAATTAAATGCAATCAATACGTAAACGTGCTTAGTTGGTTGTAAATGAAAATACATAAAGTTGTAATTAAATTTGCAGGTTCAAAATAAAGAATGATAAGAAAAAATAGTTGTTTGATGTTAATTGATATGTAGTACGGTAACTCATAAGTAACTACAAAAAGTTAAAAAATTAACTTATTTTAAAAACAAGTTTGGTTTGGATTTTTTAGTTTGGTTTCTAAACCCAAACAGTTTACTATAGTTTTATCGGTTTTTGGTTTTTTGGGTTTGATTTTTCCCCCTTTTTGGATTTTACTTGCTCCTAGCAGTATCAGAAAGGTTTTTTTTTTTTTTTTTTTTTTTTTTTTTTTTTTTTTGATGATTTTACTATTTAACGGTCATGAATCGTTGTATATTGGCTTCAAGTGTAAATCAGTGCACTTTTAATACTGAATTTGCATTTTGAAGTCTAATTTATTTTAGTTGAGTTTTTTTTTTAAATAATATTAGTTTTGATATACGCGTCCACATGCCAAGATTTTAAAAGCATATATTTTATGAAACTGATTCAAACCAACTCATGCTTATCTTTAGATACTGTTAGGCTGCCATCAAACTGACACAAACCGTATTTAAATACTGACCCAAAACCGTATTCATATCTCCTCTTATCATCCCCATTTAACCATGAAACAACCTTAACCATATTCAAATCCGACCCAAAACCGTATTCAAATCTCCTCTTGACATCCCCAGTTGGCCATGAAACTGACACAAACCAACCCATGAAACTGATCCAAACGTATTGAAACTGGTGCAAATCGAATAGGAAAGCTTTTACCAAGTATGCGAACCGATGCAGGGAAGAAGGACATCGATATCCAGGCACATTTGGAGAAGATGAAGCTTGATCTACAAATAATCTATTTACATGATCAAATGATTATTAGTTTATTTACATGATCAAATGTCACTGAACTTGTTGGTAATTTACATTCGGATCCAAGATACGAAAAATCTGAAACAGAAGAAAGCCCGTCTGATACGGGTTGATGTGGTTTTTTTTTTTTGTATAATTATTTTCTTTTAGTATTTTACAATCTTGTCTTTTAAAACTTATAGAGTTCTTTTCTCCTCCTATTATAATTGTTATTTTACTATCTCATATTTATGTATTTTGAATTCCTAATCAAAAGACAATAATAATCATGTCCTTAATCACGCCCCCACCTATATACACTCATCGAACCTACTTTATCAACACTACCCCATTTACCCGACCTACCAACCCCTACACAACCCCATCCCATCCAAGTGAATCAGTGATCCCATCCTAACTACACTCACCAGTGATATAACCTACTTAACTCTGCTCACCTCATTCAACATACCTACATACACCCACTCATCGTATCATACTTTACAATACCTATCATACATACCCATCCCTTCTAACCACTTTACCATATCCTACTACATAATCAACCAACTCATATTCTATCCTACCTTTCCTTAACTACCCCCATAACATCTATCGTATCATATTTACCCCACCGCCCTCTCCCCCCCTCCTCCTCCCACTCTCCTCTCTCTCTCTCTCTCTCTACCACTATCCCTACCCTTACCCATCTACCTTGCCTACATCTACCTATACCAAGCTACTCGAGCCTAACTTACCTTTCCTACATACTACGATCAATGACCAAACCTATTATAGAATTCAGGACCGGTATCATTTGTTTTGACTAAAATAAAAAACCAAATACCGACTTGCATGTCCTATTATCTGAATTAGCCTGGTTCGGCTCGAACCCAGTTTGACACGGGATCTATTTCAAGAAATTAGTTATAAATGTCATCACTACGTTAAAATTGTCATTTGATCTATGTGACAAATGACATAATTTTTAAAATACTTTACGCTTAATTTTAATTTAGATAATAAATAATAAATTTTGTTTTATCTCGTTAAAATTCAATATGATTTAAAATCTGTTATGCTAAATAATAACAAACTTATTTTTGATCGCTGGATGTTATATAAAAATATTTTCACATCTAAATTAAACTTACTATTTTCTTGTATTAATATTTATCCGGAAATATAAGAAATTGAGTTACTTTAAATATTTACTGGTTTATCAATTCACGTATTACATGTCTTTTATAAAAGTTATCTATACAAAATATATATAAATTTAAAATTAAAATATATGGACTAAAAATAGTAACAACTTTTTGATTTTTTTATCATTTATAGCAAGAATATTTATTTTTTTTAATCACTAATAGTATCAACTTTTGTATTTTTCATATGAATAACATCAACATTTGTATTTTCTATCATTAATAACATTAACTTTTGTATTATTTTTTTATCATTTATAGCAACAACTTTTTTAAGTATTGCTATAAATGATAAAAAAAATATAAAAGTGATGCTATTAATGATAAAAATAAATAATGTTGTTATAAATGCTAAAAAGACATAAAATTATTTCTATTTTTAACAATTAGCCCTATTAATATTTATACGGATATATAAGAAATTGAGTTACTTTAAATATTTACTGGTTTATTAATTCACGCATTGCATGTCTTTTATAAAAATTATCTATACAAAATATATATATAAATTTAAAATTAAAATATATGAATATCAATTGTTTAAAAAAATATAGAAGAATAAGATTGTTATTTATTACAACTTTATATATATATATATATATATATATATATATATATATATATATATATATATATATATATATATATATATATATATTGGGTTCAAATGAGTACCACTAGTTTTGCGGAGTACTGGAGATACCTCTCTTAAAATCATATTTTTTTAATTTTTTTTCATAATCATGTTTAAATTAATAATACAAGACTACTTGCAAAAAATCACACATAAACACACACAAAAACTATGTGAAACGTGTGTGTTCACATGAAATGTATTGTTGTGAACGTGTGTTCACAACTAAGCATGTTCACATGAATTTTTTCACGTTCACATGACTTTTAAGGTGATAGAAAGTGTAAATGTATATAATTTTTTACGAACAGCCTTATATTATTTGTATCTAAATGAATATGAAAAAAATTCAAAAAAAAAAACTTTTTTTCGGAGCAAGTTCACATCTGAAACCCGTGTATTCACAGGTACTCACGGTACTCTGCATTTTTTAGGTACTCACACGAACCATATTCTATATATATATATATAAATATACATAGAATATAGATTTAAATAATAAATAATAATAATTAGGTTTTTTAAAACTTTTATGAATTGATACAACCTAGGATTACATGTGACATTAGGACTTTTATTTATCATCAACTATGTGTGTTTAGTTACTGAAAATTTCTAAAATTTACATCTCACTTTTCAAAAATAAAAAAAAATGAAAACGTGTTTACTTAACAACAATTTCATAAATTTTCATTTCACTTTTAAAAAAACCACTTTTCATACTCTTTCATTACTAATCTATTACCTACCTTATATTTCTTTGTAATACTCTATTTCTCTCTATTACATTTCTATCACTTATCATATGTTTCTTATTTTATAATCACCTTCTTATTTTTTTTAAACTAAAACTTTATCATCTAAACAAGTTTTCACTTTTTATAGAAACCACTGTTTTTTTTTTTCAGAAAACTATAACTAAAAAACTGAAATTTAAAAATGACTAGTTTTCGTTAACTAAACGCAACCTATTTTAGTTTTTTTTTCAAATGACTAAATATGTTAATAGTAGTTACTAGTTACTTATCATTTTTTAAAGCTTTTAATTTTTAAATATTTATTTTTTAATTGATATAATTTTAGATTTTAATAAAATTAGTTATCAATTAGATATATAAATAAGATAATTTTTAATTTAATTTCTATTAGAATGATGCTATTTGGTTTAAATTATACTTTTTATTTTATTTTAAGATTTTGAAGATAATGAATTGTGGTTATCTTTTATTTTATTCTAAAAATAATGTAGAGATGTAGTTTTCATAAAATCAAAATTTTTTTACTAATAATTACATATAATGTTTAGATCTTGATTTTATTAAAATTTAGATTTGCTAATAAATTGAAAGTATTAAAAAAATAATGATGACAAGTAATATCGTTAGATAACGATGAATAAAATTATTTAATTATTAACATGTATTGAATTTAAAAACACTAAGCTGTATTTATATTTAATTTATTTTTTTATTTTAAAAATAGTAATTTGAAATTCTCTCTTTTATGAAATGTAAAGGTCACCCATATGTTTTTAGTATTATCTTTTATTATATAAAAATTATATAAAATGGATATCGAAATCGAAATCAGCTTTAAGTATGTTGTCTTGTTTTAGATCCGAAACCAAAAAAGTGTTTATTTCTAATTTGAAAGTGATTAATTACTAATTAATAATCAATAAGTTAGTGTTATTGGAGCAGCCTTAACTTTGTGTCTTTATGGCAGCTTTCACTTGTATTAGTGCTATGATTATTATTTCATCTCTCCTTTGTAATCTCTAAATCACATTACTCGGGTCGGGTCGGGTCCTCGTGTCCATGGGTCTATATATTGGGTTATTCAAGTTGTTTTGTAACTTGTACTTTATGCATTGTTGTACTTCCTTGAAGCATGATTTGATACCAATGTTCAAATTCAAATCAAACTTGAATGATTAGATCCGGGTTAACACGAACCGGATAGATATATGGGTCAACCCAATCGGATCTTGGGAAATACCCATCTTGATTGTTAAAATGAAAAAAGTGAAGATTGCATTCGCTTTAAAAAAAAGAACCAATAGGCAACTTTTCTTGTGGCTCTCCACATTGAAACATAACCATTATGTTTATATACAAGTGATTTAATTTTTAGGGTTTATTATGCAAAAAACATACATGTTTTTTCGTTTTTTGCATTTTTGTCTTCCATGTTATTTTTCTCCATAAAAAACCTTAAGTTATTATTTTCTTTTTGGTTTAGTGAAGCCCGGTTATAATTTGTGAACCGGGTTTTAAAAAACTGAAAAACCGATTTCTAATGTCCAAATTCACTAAACCAAAAAGAAAAGAATAACTTGAAGACTTTTATGGGAAAAAATAACATGGAGGAACGAAAACGCGAAAAACATGAAAACATGTTGGTTTTTCATAATAAACCCTAATTTTTATGATGAAAAAAATCAGCATGTTTTATAATTTTTTTGTGTTGTCGTCTCTCAATGTTATTTTTTTTCCCAGAAAATTCTTCAAGTTAATTTTTTTTCTGTTTATGTGAAAATTAACTATTAAAGACCGGTTTTAATTGACAAACCAGGTTTTAAAAATTGAATAACATCACATTTACAAAATTTTACATATAATATAAATGTGATATGTTATTCAATTTTATAAAAAAACAATCGTTTTTGGGTATTGGCATACTTTCTACATTTTTATGGTATTTTTTTAGTGTTAACTATGGAAAAAAAACCAAAATGTTTTCATAGTTTTTGTGTTTTCATTCCTTCATGTTTTTTTTCCAAGAAAAGTCTACAAGTTAATTTATATTTTTTTTTGTTTTGTTAAAATTGACTATTAGAGCCCAATTATAATTGGTAAACCGGGTTCTAAAAACTAAAAACAACCCGGTTCTAATAGCCAAATTTCACTAAATCAAAATGAAAAAAATAAACTTGATGACTTTTCTGAAAAAATAAAACAACATGGATGGACGAAAGCATAAAAACATATTGATTTTTTTTCATAATAAATCCTAAAGTAAAACGTCCTTTTATGAATTTTTGTTTCCAATAACGTATATTTAGAATTTTATAGAAAGCATATTTTTAAGTTTTTATATATAAAGATGATATGTGATTCAATTTTAATAAAAACAATCATTTTTGGGTACTAGCGATACTTTCTACATTTTAATGATACTTTTTAACAACATTTAAACACTTTTAAAATACAAAATTTTATCTTTTTATAAACTTTTATAACTACGTCTTCTTTATATACAATTTGTAAAGTACATTACGCGAAATTAAATCAAAATGAAAGTAAATTACCTTTGTGTGCAATTTTCCCTATAAAAATTAAAAAGTATACACTTTTTTAATGTTCATATTCATAGTGAAGTGATCAAAGTAAAAGCATCAAAGAAAGACTCTCCATATCCAAGACCTTCTTTCTTCCTCCTAAGTAAAAAACATCATGGACGAGTTCGATACTGAAAGATCGAACTACGTCAACTTCCACGAGACTTCGCCTCGAGGTGGCAATGATGGCTTGTGGAAGACCTACGGGACCTCGATTTCTTTAGGGTTCCTTGCCACCGCTCTTTTGATATCGATGTTTGTTATCATGGCCATTATCGAGCATATCTTTAGGCCAAACGCTATATTTCGCTTTTCTCAACATGGCAACCATCGTCCCGATGACTCAAGACCGATGAACAAGCTCGTAGATCCAAACCCACATGTAAGTTTAAGTTACTTCACAATATTCATCGAAAAAAAACATTATTTTCGGTAATTATTCAAGATAGTTATGGTACAAGTCATTAAAGCATAACGTTTGTGATAGGTACAAGTGGGTAATGCATCGGATTTATCGGTATTGATGCCGGGGCAGAAGTACCCAAACTACATTGCACATCCAACACCTCTACCTTGTTCAAGGGAAGGAGTGTATTGGCCTTCACATTGTGAAACATAATTTTGTTCATTTTTTTAGTTTTTTTATTTTTTTTTTATTTAACAATTTAACGTAAAGATATTGTATTTTTTTTTTGGGGAAATTAATTTTGTCTAGAGATACATTAATATTTTTTAATGCAAAAACTAGATGTTGGTTAATTTGGTCCATTTGGATGCTGTTCAAATAAAGCAAGAATAATTATTAGGAATTTTAAGTGAACAGAATCCAACACGAATAAAACAAAACATGTCGTCTTATGTTCGTTGGTTGGGTCGAGTGGAATAAAAAAACGATCGGATAAAAAAAAGCAATGGAATGATCGATCATCGTTACGTTTGTTTGTTTTTTTTTTATTTGTTTTTGTTATATTTGGAACGGAATATATATAAAAAAATAATATTATTGACATTTATGATTAACATTTTTGGTGTTTACTTTTTCATAAGAAAATTATAAGTTAAAAAGTTATAAGTTCAGATTAATTTTTGAAACATTATAAGTCAATATACTTTTATTGTTTTCTCAATTTGACTTTTAGTTTTCATTATGGTTATTTATATTTGTAGTGCAGATTGATTTTTCATTTTTCTAATATTATGTGTTGGATTAACATCTATAACTCTTAGATATTAAGAATTAGGGTTATTCTCTATTTAAAACGTTAGTTTTTTTTTGCTTCAATTATTAAGGATGTATTCTCAGTTTATAAATCGTATCTTATCCTTATTCCAAACCTAAGATTTCACGAATAAATATCATCCTGTATAGATCATAACTTAGTCTAATAATGATCATACAATTCTAGGTTTTTAAGACTAAGCACCTAAATGTTGCTTAATTCACTTAAAACATCTCTCTGATACCATATTGAAAAATTCGTCCTGTATCAAATAGGACAAATACATGATCTATATATATATATATAAAATACGGGTTAATTCAAAACTTCTTATAACATGCAATGATGTATCTATATCCAAACATTAGAGTTCTACATAAAAAAATTAAACCTCGTCCAAATATCCATTGCGTGTTAACAAACGTTCAGTGGTCTACCCGACCCAAAATCTACTAGTTAGTAAAAGTATATAATGAAATCATCACTAGTATAACATTGTCAATTATCCTCAAGCTATAAAGCAAACATGAAACCTCCGGAGTCCTCTCTCTTATCAACATTTCCTGAAATATAAATCCCCTAAAGGGGTAAGCCAACGCCGCAAATAACAAGATTAAAAAACATAAATAATATATGTGAATGGAAACAAGTGGATGGTGGACTAATCACTCCGAGAACCTTGTCAAATGATTAAGATGACACTCCCAACAATGCCAGTACCAGGATGTGAGTAATCACTCACAATGCCAGACGTCGCTGACATTCCATTTCCGGCTTCATAGGTACTCTCGTAATTAGTAGTCACTGACGACAACCTTGCCATACCACACGAAGTAGCTTGCAAGTCGCATGTAATCATTCACAATAATAATATCATATGAATCATGCATGCATATGGAAAGGGGGCGGCACCCTGTAAGTAATCGGGTAGTAAACGTTTGTAGACATGCAACAATTGTATGGATTCGTCAAGTAATTTGGATATCAATTAAGTGTCTTAGATAACAAATCATGTAATCACATATGATCACTTTTTGAAATTAAATCATGTTCACTCACTCTGCCTGTAATTTCTGGAACTTTTAATACAATACCGTTCACTGTCTCACAATGATAACCGAAGCTAGCCAAAGTCTCCAAACGCCAATTATATTCTTGATATCATAATATATTACCGAAAAATTAACTCGTTATTTTTCTTGATGATAATTTTACGTTTGTCACCTAAAGTTATTGTTAATCGCGTAACGCCTCTAGATTTATAAACGATATTTCCTAATAATCTATTATGTAGTATTTTCTTGTCAATGTATTTATTATAATGAAATTAAATAATTATCTTTTTATTTAGAATCGGAATCCGGCCTTTATACACACCCATATTATCAAAAATGTTATTTAGAGTAAATTACAGAAATGGTCTCGGTGGTTTGTTCAAAGTTATGAAAATGGTCCCTCAACTTCCAAAGTTGCAGTGGCGGTCCCTCAAACCACTTTTTACTTACAGAATTGATCCTTCTATTTATAAAATTTTTAAAAATGACGATTTTGCTTTTCTCATAATTACAAGTTTGGTAATCAATTTTGTTCCTTTTTCTTTATTTTTTTATTTTGTTTTTAAATTTAAAATAATAATTTAATAAATTATGATTTGATTCATTATTAAATATATTATTATTCTCATTATTATTATTATTATTATTATTATTATTATTATTATTATTTATACCTAATTATTTTGTAAAGTAAATCTATATTTACTTACTAAAAAGTATTTTTATTTATATACTTAATTAGTTAATTTATGCATCTTTTATGGATTCAATTTATTTATTTAAATTTTATTGGTTAATTTTATGCAGTTTGTATTTATTTTTAATATACATTAATAATTTTATAAATAAACAAATAATATACTTTTTTAATTAGATATATAGATAAATATGTATAAGATATAATTTGGATGTTCTTAATATTCAAAGATGTAAGAAATAATATATTGTACTTATATTTCATATTTATTAATCTTTATAAATATTAAAAATAATGAATTATATTTATCTTTAAGTTTATTTTATTTAAAATATTATATTTTGTTACGTTAATATGTTTTACTTAAATTTAATATTTTATTTTTTTTAATTTTAATATTTTTTTATGCCAATACGTTTTGATTTCAATATAGTATTTAATCGTTTTGATTTGTAAGTTTGTACATTAATATGTTCATCTCAATTAAATATATTATTAATTTTCACTTAAGTATTAAAGTAGCAAAATTTTAAATCAAAAAGTACTGTCATAACAAATTTTATAAATCCAAACAAAAATAATAATAAATTTAAATAAAAACATATTAGTGTAATAAAATATTCAAATAATAAATAATAAATAGTAAACTTAAATCAAAATGTAATGAATTAGTAAATTTAAATCAAAATTTACATAAATTTAAAATTTTATTAACGTAATGAAATGGTTTGATGGAAAAGTATAAATAATAAAATTATAAAAAAATTTTAACCAATAAAATATAAATAAATAAAAGTTAAAATAATTTGAATACATAGATTATACATAAATTAACTAATTAAGTATATAAATAAAAATATTTTTTAGTAAATAAATATAGATGTATTTAAAATTAATATGTATAATTAATAATAATAATAATAATAATAATATATTTAATAATGAATCAAATCATAATTTATTAAATTGATATTTCAAATTTAAAACCAAAAATAAAAAATTAAGAAAAAGGACCAAACTTGAATTACCAAAGGTGTAGTTGATAGAATGGCAAAATCGTATTTTAGAAATAGAAGGACTAATTCTGCAAATAAAAAGTGGTTTGAGGGACCTTCACTGCAACTTTGGAAGTTGAGAGACCGTTTTCATAATTTTAAACAAAACACAGAGACCATTATGTAATTTACTCTATTATTTAATTCTCTAAATACTTAAATAAACATAAAATCACTAAATATCAACCATCTGAATCCAAATTTTGGATATAAATCTTAAATCACGATGAAACCATTTATAAACACATTTTGATGATAGTTTGGATATAATAAACCCTTTTTATGAAAACCCATGAAAATTACATAAACCTTCATTAACGTAGTTTTTAAACTTTTTTTTTTTTTTTTTGTCGATAACAACTTAATAAACTTATTTTTAGATTATATACCAAATTTAATCTTCATATAAACACTTAAACAATACTAGATAATCATGATGAATTTTTAAAAATATTAGAAGAATTATTAACTCAAAATTAAGAGTCGTTTGTAGAAGAAGTCGGTGGACAAATTCACAACTTATCACCACCACCAACTCATCAAAAATTACTCTTGAAATGTGAATGAATGAATGAAAACCAAATGATGGTGATAAGTATTTATACTAAACAAATGTGATGACTCCTAGAATAAAAACAAAAACAAAAATTATGGATTTTTAATTTATAGATATTCTATTAAAATAAGAAAGCATGGTGATGGTGGTGGTGAAGTAAAATGATGTAAAAGAAAGATGGGAAGTCAAAAAAAAATTGATGATTGTCTTTTATCACTCATTTATAATACTGATTTTAATATATTAGTATTTTTCATCCGAGATTGTAAAAAAATGATATAAATTAGCATATACGTTTTCTTGCGCTCTTTTTATTTAGGACATTGAAATCTTATAATTATTACTTTTTCCAAAAAAAAATAGCAAATAAAACTTTTTATCGAATTTCAAAATAACTGTTTATTTGATTTTACGGGTGTTATAGTTGATGCATTTTTTCAATATTAACCCTTAAATCTACACTAAACGTGTAAATGTGCATTTTAACTCAAAGTTGTTGAATTATAAATAACCCACTGACTTTGGAATATTAAAAACAACATCATGTTAATTTTATCCACGCGTTGGGTATTCATAATATATGCTGCTAACTCATTTTTAAGATCATCCGAAAACGTACAACCTTGTTTTATTAATTTATATTGTATCAAATAATGCATGTCTTTAGTTATGGAACCATTTATTACAATTATTATAATACAATGCAAAACAAATTATTTAAGAAATCAGTTTTTGAGCGAAATGCTGTTAAGGTTTTATTCTACTATTAATATGATATTAAATCAAACTTATATAGAATCATACATTGAAAATCGAGTTCATTCGTAGCACCCAAAATTTTAAAAGTTAAACACGATACAACTTGCTTGTTATTTTTCTGTTGTGTAATAACTACTTATATATGTGGTCCAATTGTATTACTATTTTATGCATGTCTAACTTCAAAAGTAACTCTTTGAAAAATATGTATTCAAATTTTAAAGTTGCAAATTTTATTATTATTTTTTTCCTTTTCAATAGAACCGTTTATCTTGTTTGATATTATTTTTTAAATTATTATAATTCATATATCAAAGCTAATTTCTTTAATAAATTCCAGAAGTAACAAAAAAATCATAATTAATATAAAACTAAAAAATTAAACTTAATTATTTGGTCAATAAATAAATGTTTATAAATTACCGAGTATTTCAAAAATACTAGTACGTATTTTCCTTTTTACCTTTGATAATATTTAAATAATTTAATTAATGAAAATTTGAATTTACAAAGAAATTGAAAATTAATCAAAAATATTTTGTATTTTTAAAATTTTAAAATATTTAAATGATTTAGAGAATTAGTTAATGAAATTTAAATTTATAAATAAATTGTAAACGTATATAGCAGGTTAAATAGTAATAATATCTTATATATATGGATAATATGTAATTTAAATTTTGAATTACAATGTTGGATTATGTTGGAGATTTTCATCGTGTTTTTTATTTGAGTAACAATATAATCAAGATTTAAGTAAAGATTCCATTTTTGATTTTATAGGTTACTAGTTTATTACCCGTGTATTACACAGATGTTTTAATATATAGTTGTTTATATTAAATACATGCCACAAGCTAAGAATTAAAACATAAAAATATTAATTTTATTATAAAATATAAGAATTATATTATTATTTGACATAAACTATAATTTTTTTTAGAATTCTAAATATATATGAATAACAATATGTTTCTTTTATTATCTTTAAACTTTCTACTATGTTATATTATCAAATATTTAAAATATTTGGTTTGAATTTTTTTTAAATCTTATTATATTAGATGTAAATTTAGAAATATATGATTTGTATATTATTTGTTATTCTAGAATATGATATGTCACGTGTAAATGGCTTACACATGATATCACGAGAAATAAGTAAAATTATTCATTTATTATCAGGGTTTATTATAAAAAAATCATCATGTTTTTACGTTTTTTGCGTTTTCGTCCCCCCATGTTATTTTTTTTCCATAAAAAACCTCAAGTTAATTTTTCCTTTTTGGTTTAGTGAAATTTGGACATTAGACTCCGGTTATAATTTGTGAACCGGGTTTTTAAAAATAGAAAAACCAGGTTCTAATGTCCAACTTTCTCTAAACCAAAAAGAAAAAAATAAATTGAGGACTTTTATGTAAAAAATAACATGGAGGGACGAAAACACAAAAAACATGAAAACATGTTGGTTGTTTTCATAATAAACCCTTATTATTATTTATAAATTATAAATAGGATTAAAACATGTGACATTTAATTTAAAGTTTGAAAATAAAAAAATTTGTAAATCGATTATATAATTCTTAATAAAACATTTTAGATAAATTAGAGGTTAAATTAGGAAGTATTTAAATCATTAAATTATATTAGTAAGCTTTTAGTTTATTTAAAATCAATTATGTAAATTAATTGAAAGAGTTATATTAGGCAAAATGAGCTAAAAAACAAAAATTAAGAGAGTTGAGAAAGTGACACGTGTCACAAATTATTTTGTTTTATTAATAGATATAGATAGATCGATTTGTTATGCCATATCATCTCGAAAATGTAGGAATTTCAAGGGTTGTGATTGTGACATGTGAGCACAAAATCAAAAAAATTTGATTTTAAATGATTCTGATCATGCCACGTGAATGGTGTTTCTCTCTGCTCTATCGACAAAAAATATATATAATCACTAGGGTCATAAACACACTAATCGTATATTTCTTAATTATGAATTATACGATTGACCTCCTTCATTTTAGTCATGAGATCAGTCGGTAATCATCAATAGGGTGGATTATTATTATTTTGTTCTATCGTTCGTGATGCATTCGACAAGAAGTACATATATGGTTATGTTCATTTATTTATTAAGTGATTAAACTTGAATATCACTCTTTTTCATAATTTAGGATTGTGAACGTTCGACTATGTACTCATAATAAAAGTATAATAACATCCGTAAAATCAACTAAATACTTGGTACCCGAAACTTAATTTATTATATTTAATGATAACTTTTCAATAAATTCATACATAATTAAACAATTTGAATATCTAAAATGAAATGTGGAAGATAAGTAATGAAAAATGACTAATATTACGAGAGATTATTTTATGAGATAAACTAGTTTATAACCCACGTATTACGTAGATATATTTAATTAAATTTATTTATATAAAATGTATATGAGTAAAAATAAAAACATACAAAAATAATAATTGTGTTTGTTTTTTATTATTTACAGATTAAAAAATAGAGTATATTTATCTTTTTTTAAAATATCAAATTGTATATATCTTTTACTTTTTATAAGTTGTAATTATCTTTTTGGTGAACGTAGAGGTGACATATGACATTTGATGTTTTCCTTTATTATACATAATAATAATAATTTCCACAACTAATTCAAATTTTTACATTTAGATCTAATTATGATTATTATGGATAATAATGATAGATATTTATTTTAGGTAAACATTAATTTTGAATGTTACAAAATCTAATTTATTACTAATTAATTAATGAAAAAAAATAAAGTCAAAATTTAATGCAATTAGAAATTTGGAAAAAGATGTGCAAAAATAAAAGGGTTAAACGCAAAAAATGACAACAATCTTTCATCTTTTTAACGATTATAGCAACAATCTTTTTTTCTTAACGTTTATAGCATACATCTTTTATTTTTTTAACGTTTATAGCAACTAACATGTTATAACAGGTTACCAACATGTTAACTGCAAAAAATAGCAACTATCTTTAAATTTTTTACGATTATAACAATGATGTATTTTTAACGTTTATAACATTTTTGTTTATTATTATTATTAATATTAAATTTTTGTTACCAATTTAACTTTAAACATTTTAGATTTTGTTTAACTAAATTATAAATTATCAATAGGATTAATTAACAAAATAAACAATTATTAATATGATATATTTAGTGTATTCTGATGAGTCGTAGGAAATTTTTAATATAAAAGATTTGTGATATTGTGACAATGAAATATTTTAGTGATTTATAACAACTTATTTTTAAAATAAACCATTGTTAAAATTTGATTTTTGTTAATAATAATTTTTTACACGTGAATGATTATTTATTTTAAACAAATTCAAAATATATCTAATATTGTGGTACTCTGTTCTAAAATAAACACGATAATGCACTAATTTTCATACATATTTTCTTATAGACGACTAATATATCTTAATTTGAAGTCTCGTTAACAAAGTCCACTAAATAATGTATGCATGATGCGGTTTTTGTATAAAACTGAGAATCGAATGTGTGGTTTTAAATACAATAAACCATTGTTAAAATTTTATTTTTCTAATTATTCCTATTGATAATTTATAATTTAGAGAAACAAAATTTAAAATGTTCAAAGTTAAATTGGTAAAAAAAATTTAATATTAATAATAATAACAATAGTAACAGAACAACAAAAATGTTATAAACGTTAGAAATACATCATTGTTATAATCGTTAAAAAGAAAATTAATGATAGTTGCTATTTTTCGAAGTTAACCTGTTATAATAGGTTAGTTGCTATAAACGTTAAAAAAATGAAAGATGTATGCTATAAACGTTAATAAAAAAAGATTATTGCTATAATCGTTAAAAAAATAAAAGATGTTTGTTCTTTTTTGCGTTTAACCCAAAATAAAATTGTCTTGTATTGTAGAAGTGACATATGACATTAATTGTTTTGTTTATTATAATATATAGGTTAATCAACCATGTATTACATAGGTTGATTTAGAAAATACATATTTTTTATATTTTAATAAATTATTATAAAATTTATATATAATTAAAATAAATAAAATTAAAAGCTAGTTAAATTAAAGATAAAAACTACTTAGTTGTTTGATATTAAATAACAAAATATTATTATATTGTATTATTAAAAACAGATAATATGTGTTTGCAAAAAATATTTCTTTTAATTTTTATTAACTTCAAATATGAAATATCAATGTAAGAAACAAAAAACTTCAATTATGTGAATGTGTATATATTTTGAAAATGATAAAATATAAAAATGGAATATCTGAAAATCAACAATTAAAATTTATCATATTCACAATTGAAGTTTCATCAATTAAATTTTAAATCTTGTTAGCAAAATAATTAACAAAAATTTTTAACTTTATTTACTACACTTTTATATTTAAATCCAAATTTTACATTTGAATTTAACTATGATCATTAAGGATAATAATGACACATATTTATTTTAGGTTAATATTAATTCATTAATGAAATAATTAAAATCAAATTTTAATGTAATTAAGTTAAAGTAGTAAATTTGGAAAATGAAATAAAAAATGACATAGATATAATTATTGATTTTAATTAAGGGTATAAGAGAGACATTTCATAAATAATTATGAGTTGTTATTATCTGGATCATTGAAATCTTTCCATTCAATAGTCTAGAAACTCCAAGTGATTTTCTTATTTTACATGGTATAGATGGTACCAATTTTTAATTAAATCAATGTTGAGATATGAAGGAAGTAAGTAAATAGGCCATACTCCACCACATGCATCTTTGCATTTTTATTTATTTATTTTTTAAATCTTTCCTCTCTTCAATGTATCTTTATTTTTTAAGACATTTTTTCTAATCAAAGAAATTTTGTAAAAAAATTGGGAGCTAGAACAAGCAACCTCCACCGTTCTTTAAACATTCATCAATTCCTACGTCCATGTTCTTTAAACAATTATACAAATCAAGATTTTAACATCTTGAGGTGTGTTTGATACAGAGAAATGAAATTTGAAAGAATTCTCTTATTTGTTTAATCCTGGAAATCAAATGAGAAATAAAATAATTTCATTAAGGTGTATCGATATAGTACGTGTACTTTTTATATTATTAATATGATACTTTTACTTTTTTATGACCGGTTATTTCGTCTAGCTTTGCGCAGTTGTGGGAGAATCGTCAATACGAACTTATTCACAGTTGGATCTGCATAAAATTTGAGGAGAAATTTCGCAACACATAGTTCTTCGATCTGGATGGTGGAGATCGTCATTGGAGATTTCTACAAAGGTCTGTAGGTGTTTGAAGTTGGCTGTGTTGTGTGATTTCTTCTACCAGGTTATCACAAGGACGAAAGAGTGTATTTGATGTTTCAATTATGGAAATTTGAACATCAATAAAAAGAGAAATTCCACTCTTAACAAGTATAGCCGGTAACCGGTTACCAAATGTATCATATTGGTATGAAAAAATTAGTACACGTATCCAATTTGAACGATTCAGAAAGTACACATATAATATGAATAACTAAAATAGTACACGTATCATATCGATACATTTTAAAAAGTACACAACTCTTCTACGGCTTTAACCCTATTATTAATAACATCAACTTATATATTTTTTATAATTAATAGATTAACTTTTATATTTTGTATCATTATACATATATACATTATTCACTAATGAATTAATATTCATAAGTGAGTTTTGCTAAAATACACCATTCAATATATTAATTAATAGAAGTTTGCTAAATTGCACCATTTGATTATCAATAATTAAGTTACCATAAATATTATATTGTAATTTTTTGCTAAAATACACCATTTAATATATTAACTAATGGAGGTTTGCTAAATTGCACCATTTGATTATCAACAATTAATTTGTCATAAATATTATATTGTAATTTTTCTATAAATTAATTAATAGATAATTTACATGAGAAAATTTATCTTTTATATAGTTTTAAAATATTTTTTTATATCAATCTATAAATATAAACTAAAATTTAAAAAATGTAAAAGAGCGGTAAAAACAACTATTATTCATATGTATTTCAAAAGCTAGATGAATAATGCTTATAAAAAATAAAATCTAATTACATTCTTTTTTGTATACTTTAATTCAAGTTTATATATATTTTAAATAGGTAATATTTGCTAATATCATATACATAATACAATTTAATTAACATAATAATATTACATCAGTCAACTTTAATAATATATATAGTTCATATATTTATAGCATTCTTTAACAATATGATATTACAGGTTATATTACAAATTTAATAATAAAAGTAATAAAAATTTCTTAATTTAGCATTACAAATTTATACTTTATATCTTTTATGAAGCCTAATTTATGTATCATAAAAAGGTTAGGATATAAATAATATGTGACTAACGTATTGTGTGTTTATTTCCTAATAGAATTATTAAAAAGCGATCGAATGTTAAAATGATCTATTAATGTTTTCATTAACATGTAACGTATATATAATATGACAAAAAAAAAAATTAAGACTCATTTCGACAACTATATTGTTCTTTAGTTTTTTCGAACAAAAATACTGAGACTCATTATGAGTTTTATGTTTTCAAACAAAAAGAACTACGACACATGTAGATTGGAAAAACTAAAAACTGAAACGATTTATATTATTAGTTTCGAAAAACTAAAAAAAAAGGATTATATATAATTTTTCCGTTTGGAAAAAGTGAAAATCTAAATGATTTGTTGGTTTTTCATTCATATTATAGATAATCATGAATAAATAATCAAATATTATATAATCGTAAATAAATAATCATAATATATGTTAGAAAAATGATAAAGTTATGAAAAAATAAAAAATTATAAATAAATAAATTTAATGAAATTAATAAATTAGTCAGTAAAAATAGTAATTATATAATTAAATAAACTTTAAATAAGAAAATACTAATAGAAAATTAAAAACTTAATTTTATTATAAAATTTCATAACAAAATTTAAAACATAAATTGAGTTTATTTTAGAGTTTAGGAAATCTTAGCAAAACTTAAAGAATAAAAATAGATTGAGTTTTAATCTGATACGTTACTGTTATTGATAAAAATATGAAAAAATATTACTATGTTTGATAACTGAAAAGTTGTTGGTGCCCTGCTAAATAGGTTTGCAGGTCATCAATTACTATTATTGAGAAAAAAAATAAAAACTTTTTACTATGAACGAGAAAAATAATATAAAAGTCAATGGTATTAATGATAAAAAATAAATAATTTACTATTAATAATAAAAATAACAAAAGATGTTATCATCTTTGGTTATTAACAAATATATATAACTTGCAATAATGTTATTTTATTATATTTTATTCTATTATTAAAAATAGGTATATTTACAAATCCCGTTACAACGTACGGACACCACATACTTTGTTAATAACATTAACTGTTGTAATTTCTTTATCATTATAGCAAAAACTTTTTAAATTTTTTTTGCTGTAAATGATAAAAATTATAAAAGTTGATGCTATTAATGATGAAAATTAAATAATATTCCTATAAAAATTTTAGAAAAAAACATAAAGTTATTGTTCTTTTTAGCACAACAACAAATAAAATAGAATAGGTTCAAAATTTTTGAATCAATAATAAGAAGATAATAATTACATTGAATCGCATATGTAAGAATCATAAAATACTATATTTAAATCAATAATTTAAATATTTTGAATCACATCTAAACCACATTTTTTTTTTACCTAAACATTGACTTTGAGTCAATCATTTTTACCATTGACTCAATGATTTTTCTTAGAAGTCATCTTTTTATTGGTTTTGATTGCATCTTAATTTAATTAAAAATTAAAGGTTTTTAAGGGATCTCTCTTTCTAAATATTTAATTTATAACTAATTTTATATCAATCCATGTAAAACATGAGTATTAACCTAGTAGTAGTAATAGTAGTAGTAGTAGTAGTAGTAGTAATAATAATAATAATAATAATAATAATAATAATAATAATAATAATAATAATAATAATAATAATAATAATAATAATAAGAGTTAATTACAAAAATGGTTTTTGTGGTTTGTATCAAAATTTGGATTTGGTCCCTAAACTTTCAATTTTGTAAAATCAGTCATTATTATCAAGGCTTTCAGAATTAGTCCATTGTCCATTAACTTTAGTTGAAATGTCTATTTTGTCCTTGTTCATATTTACACTTTTGACTCTTTTAGTTACAAATCATTACAAACTCTTTATTTTAATTAAACAAATAGATATAAAAAATAATAAAAATATTAATATTATTAATTATTGGAAACAAATACAACAAAAAAATTTTTTCTAGTTTTTTATTATTTTTAGTTTTAGCTTTTTTATGTTATATATATATATATATATATATATATATATATATATATATATATATATATATATATATATATATATATATATATATATATATATATATATATATATATATATATAGGGAGAGTTCTTCTAAGAACCTTAAATAATGTGGGAACCTAAGAACTAATCTCATCCATTGATTTCATGAAATCAATGGCTTAGATGTAAGATGGCATTTTTGAAATTAAGAAGACTTTAGGGGTTTTTTTGTTGGAAAAATGGGTGGGTAAGGGGTATATTGGGGATAACAATGAAAAAGGAGCTGCACGTTTTTCCACACACAATTAATTCCCTCCTCGTTTTTCTCTTCATCCTTTTTTTTCTCCCAAAAAGAAAAACCACTAGAGTTTTTCTCTTCATCCTTTTTTTTTCTATGAATATTATACAACTTTATATGTAGATTAAAATATATTCTATGGAGTCAACATAATATTCTATGGTGAATATACAACATTCTATGACGGAGATACAAAGCAACACAATCCGATCGAACATTCGACAATCACAATCAATGGTGCCCATGATGGAATCTTTTACAAATTGCATTAAAACAATAGATTCAAAACTATGATGTAAAAAAAATGTATAACAATTCTAGTTACATAGAATAACAATATTCTATGTAGAATATGTGAACTATCTACGTAGAATGTGAACAATCTACTTAGATTAGTAGTATTCTATGAACAATATGTGAACATTCTGCGTAGAATTGGGGTATTCTATATAGAATATGTGACACTTACCTAAGATCTATATAAATTTGCAAACAATCTGTAAAAAAACTATAAATGTGAGAAGATCTATATAGATTTACACTGATACAAAATATGAACATCATCATAAGATAACATAAAATCTGAGAAGAATACAGATTAAAAAATCCAAAATCTATAAATGTTTATTGAAGATCTATTCAAACAACATAGAATACAAAAATCTATATACATTTACAGACAATCTACAAAAAACTACAAAGAATACAAAATAATCTACGTAGAATATATCTTTTTTGTCGTGCCTTTCCTATTGTCTTGCTCAGAGCTCTCGTCGTTTAGCAAAGTCTTGAGCGTTTCATCTTTACCCGATTTTGCGATTTCAAAATATAAAATAGACTAGAAAATATGAACATCATAATATAACATAAAATATGAGTAGAATATTGATTAAAAAATTCAAAATCTATAAATGTTATAGAAGTTCTATTAAGACAACATAGAATACAAAAATATATATAGAGTTACAGACAACATAGAATGCAAGATATTCTACGTAGAATGCAAGATATTCTACGTAGAATGCAACATATTTAATACGTAGAATGCAACATATTCTACGTAGAATGCAACATATTCTACGTAGAAGAAACGTTAAATAAAGCAACGAATACTCGAATCAAATATAAACATGACCTGGATTAGGAGAAAAACAATCGTCGACCTCCTCATCGGCTGCAAAACCATTTGGAAAAATATTACACGGGGTCTGTTGAAATGTGTCGATCGACTCCATGGATTCAAGTGAAATAAAAAAAACGAAATGGTTTTCTGGCGACGGAATCGAGCTTCTTCTTGCCGGAAAAAATGGAAGAAAAAGAAAAAATTAATGACAAACTCATTGATGATTACATAGTTTAATTAAAGGACAACAAGATGGAAACTTTTCTGAAAAGTTGCATTAAAGGAAGGAGGAAAAATGACTGATTTGCCCTTAGTGGACCCAACCATACTTGAAAATATTTACAACAATGTCATTGATTATCCACCCTTGATCTTATTTATCCAATGGCTGAAATTGGTTCTTATGTTCCCACATTATTTAAGGTTCTTAAAAGAACCCAATCCTATATATATATATATATATATATTGAGGTTCAAATGAGAACTTTTATGCATCGGGGCACCTCGGGGCATTTTTGTGCATCGGATAATCTAACAAGGGTGCACAAAGGACATTTTGGGAAAATTAAATATATGAAGTTAATTAATTTTTAAATATCAATAAAAGATAATTAGGAGTTACATTTTGAATGAACATCTCATATTAACTACATTCCTCATTTTCCTCCCCATTTCTCTCTATCTCTCTCTCTCTCTCTCTCTCTCTCTCCATTTCTCTCTAATTGTGTTCTTCATAAATTCCATAGTGATGATGATTTGAAGACGAAGATTAACGATGAACAACGATGATGATGAACATGAACAAGAGATGCAACCGATGATAAATATGAAAAACATGATGCATAGATGGATGAAGAACGATGAATAATGATGATGCATAGATGGATGAAGAACGATGAATAATGATGATGCATAGATGGATGAAGAACGATGAATAATGATGATGCATAGATGGAAGATGAACAATGACGATGCATAGATGGATGATGAACGATGAACAACAAAAAATGATGATGCATAAATGGATGATGAACAATGACGATGCATAGATGAATGATGAACAAGTTGAACACAATGCATAGATAAATGAATAATATGAACGACGAACACGATGCATAAATGAATTTGTGTATTCTTTTTTGTTAAATGCGTCTTTTTTGAACACGATGCATAGATAAACACGATTAACGATGAAATGCATCGATCTCCATCATCTTTTTTGAATTTGTGTAATTTTTGTTGAGTTTGGAAATGTATCAATTGAATTTATTGAACATTTATTATTTGATTATTTGTTGAAATATTAAATTTAATGAGGTATGCACATTCCCCAAAATGCCCTTCCTAGTTTGTTTTCATAATGCACAAGATGCATAAAATTGTCCAACTATTTACCCTTTTGCCATTAATCTAATCCATACAATTTTTTGATCTAATGGATGATATAGGTTCTTTTGTACCTCGATGCATAAAAGTTCTCAATTGAACCTCCCTATATATATATATATATATATATATATATATATATATATATATATATATATATATATATATATATATATATATATATATATATATATATATAGAGGGAGGTTCAATGGAAAACCATCATGCACCTGAAAACTTGTGAAAACCGCACTGCACCACCACAAATGCATCAAATTCCCCGCGTGATGCATCAAAATCCCACGTGATGCATCAAATTTCCCGCGTGATGCATCAAAATCCCACGTGATGCATCACCTTATTTACGATCATGCCACCGCTTTTTTCATGAAATGCACCAAATCGGACGGTATGCGTAGGTTTCCATAGTTTTCACGTGCATAGTGGTTTTCCATTGAACTCACCCCTATATATATATATATATATATATATATATATATATATATATATATATATATATATATATATATATATATATATATATATATATATATATATATATATATAGGGTTAAGTTCCATGGAGTCTCATAATAGATTGGAGTCCTGGAGTCCCATATTAAATGTACATGTTCATTACAATAAAATGTTTTATTTTATACAAAAGTATAATATACACATGTTCAAAAGTGCATTACAATTGACGAGTTCACATCATTTGAAGTTATAACGATAAAAAAAATTTTATATCATGCAAAATTATAATATTTAAACAATATGCACATGTGATCTTATGATGCACTTTGAACATGTGCATATTGTATTTTTGCATGAAATATAACATTTTTATCGTAATGAACTTCAAATTGTGTGAATTGTTCAACAGTAGTACACTTTTGAACATTCATATATTACATTTTTGCACGAATAAAATATTTTATTGTAATGAACATGTACATTTAATATGGACTCCAGGACTCCAATCTAATATGGGACTCCATGGAACTTATATATATATATATATATATATATATATATATATATATATATATATATATATATATATATATATATATATATATATATATATATAATCAGATTCAAAAAAGTACCTCTCGAAATCAAGTGCACCCGAAGGTACCAACCTTAAAAAAACTTTTTTTAAATTTTTTTTTCTCATAACCATGAATAATTTAATGTTATACGCATGATATATGAATTTCACATACATTCATACTTTCTGTGTCCTTAAAAATTATGTGAATGCTCAATGCCTATTTATATGAATGGTCATCCATGTGAATAGTTATTTCACACCATGTGAATGGTGTGAATGATCATTCAAATGATCTTTTTTTTACCATTCACAAGATTTATGATGTTGCTTCTTTTGAAAAAAAGTCTTATAATGTTGTCTTATACATGTCTATTTAAAAAAATATATGTGAATGATCATTCACATTAGCGTACGCTGGAATATTATAGGTACGCAGATGAACCTGATTCTATATATAGACACACACACACACACACATATATACGGTTAAACTGAAAATCTAAATGATTTGTTGTTCTATTCGTTGAAAAAAAAAAATTAAAAAGTGAAATAATTCGTCATTTTTATAATTGGAAAATTTTATTGATTGATTGATTGTTTTTTCCGTTTGGTTAAATTAAAAATTAGAGTTCGTGTTTTTTTTCGGAGCGAAAACATTTATAATTAAATCAGTTGACGTTATTTTCAACGGTTAATTTTAAGATCGAAATGGTTCGCCGTTTTTTCCAAGCGAAAATATTTAAACTAAGCTGGTTGACCGTTTTTTCGTTTGGTTAAATTAAAAATTAAAAATTTTAATTGTTTTAATTGATAAAAAACATTTAAAATTGGATTAAGTGGTTGTTTTTTCCATTTAGTTAAATTGACGACCGAAATGGTTTGTTATTTTTTCCAAACAATAACATTTAAAATTAAAAAGTGATGAACCATTTCAATTTTTCAAGTGCAATGGTTAACTAAATGAAAAAAAGATTAATCAATCTAATTTGAAGTGTTTTCGATGGAAAAAACGAACAACCATTTCAATTTTTAATTTAACCAAATGTAATAAACAAACAATCTAATTTTTAATGTTTTTAACAGAAAAATGACTAACAATTCCGATTTTCAATTTAACGAAACGGAAAATGATGAACAATTTTAATTGGAAATGTTTTTGTTCAAAAAAAATGGTGTGTGTGTATACACACACACCATAAAAAATACAAAGTATAAAGTATAAAATTATGTGAAACGAAATTAAAATTATTCGAAATGTTTTATTGTATTTGTTTTTTTGTTTCAAATTAATTAATAACATTTAATGCCTTTATTATATTTTTGTATCTATTTGTTTTATTAAAAAAAAGGTTGTTAATAACATGTAACTAAAAGACTCAAATGTATAAATACAAACAAGGGCAAATGAGTATTTTAATTAAATTTAGTGGATAAGGAACCAATATTGAAAGTAAACCTTGATGATAATGACCAATTTTGTAAAATTAAAAGTTCAGGGACCAAATTCAAATTTTGATACAAACCACAGTGACCATTTTTGTAATTAATAATAATAATAACCAATTGCTAAACATGACAACTTTTTGCCCTTTTATTATTAATAGAAAATTATACATTCTTTATCATTAATAACATCAAATTTTGTATTTTTTATAATTAATATCATCAACTTTTATGTTTTGTATAATTAATAACATTAACTGTTTTAAATTTTTGTCATCATACCAAAAACCTTTTCAATTTTTTACTGTAAATGATAAAAAAATATAAAACTTGATGCTATTAATGATAAAAAATTAAATAATGTTGTTATAAACATTAAAAAATATAAAGTTATTATTATTTAGCAATTTCACAAATATAATAATAAAATTAAGGGTAAATTACAATTTTCGTCCCTGTGCTTATATAAAAATTATGGTTACCGTCGTTTTCATGATAAAATTACAATTACAGTACTTATAGTTGACGTTTTGTTATTCTTTTAGTCCATTTCTCCAATATTTTTTTTTTAAAAATGACAATTTTACCATTTCACTTTATTTCATGTTTTATCATTTATCAAAATATTTCCTTTATATATCATTTTATTAATGATTTGTTATTCTTTTATTATTTATTTAATATATTGTCTTATCATTACTATTAAAATTTAATTGAAGTAATAAATTATTTTATAAGTTTTATTTTCATTATTTATGTGACATTATTATTAGTAATATTATTATTTCCTTTATTATAGTTTAAGTATTAAATGACTAAGTAGTCGTATTGAAAAAACATGTATATGACTAAATTTAATTTATTGTATTAATGTTATTATTGTTCTTACATATATATTTTAAATAGTTTTTAAAAAGGTATTTATTTATTTTAGGGTTAAATGCGAAAAATAACAACCATCTTTCACATTTTTAACGATTATAGCATCAATCTTTTTTTCTTAACGTTTATAGCATTCATCTTTCATTTTTTTAACGTTTATAGCAACTAACCTGTTATAACAGGTTAACTGCAAAAAATAGCAACTATATTTAATTTTTTTACGATTATAGCAATGATGTATTTTTTAACGTTTATAACATTTTTGTTTTCTATTATTATTGTTATTATTATTAATATTAAGTTTTTTGCCAATTTAACTTTAAACATTTTAAATTTTGTTTCTCTAAATTATAAATTATTAATAGGAATAATTAAAAAAAAATTTTTAACAACGTTTTAATGTATTTAAAACCGCACATTCGACATATTCTCAGTTTCATACAAAAACCGCATCATGCACACTACAAAAAAATGTCATTTAGTGACACAAAAATAAGTGTCACTATATCTTACTTTTAGTGACACTTATAAAAAGAGTAGGTAAAGAGCAATCTTTTACCCACACTTTTTCTTTTTTAGTGACACAAAAAATTTGTCACAAAATACTTGAGGCCTGTGCCCACATACTTTTTTAGTCACTAAATATCTATACCCACTCCACTTTTAGCCACTCTTTTTTTCATAAAAAAAGTGTCACTATAGGTATCAAAATCTTTTACCTACACAATAAAAAAATGGGTAAAAGTGGAGTGAGTATAAATATTTATTGACATATGTGGGTATAGGCCTCAAGTATTTTGTGACAAAATTTTTGTGTCACTAAAAAAGAAAAAAGTGTGGGTAAAATATTGCTCTATACCTACTCTTTTTATAACTGTCACTAAAAGTAAGATATATTGACACTTATTTTTGTGTCACTAAAAGCATGTGTCACTAAATGACACTTTGCTTGTAGTGGCATATCCGTATTTAGTGGAGTTTGTTAAAGAGGCTTCAAATTAAGATATATTAGTCGTCTATAAGAAAATATGTATGAAAATTAGTGCGTTATCGTGTTTATTTTAGAACAGAATACCACAATATTAGATATATTTTGAATTTGTTTAAAATAAATAATCAGTCACGTGTAAAAAATATTATTAACAAAAATCAAATTTTAACAATAGTTTATTTTAAAAATAAGTTGTTATAAATCACTAAAATATTTCATTGTCACAATGTCACATATTTTTATATTAAAAATCCCCGCGACTCGTCAAAATACACTATATATATATCCAATTAATAATTGTTTATTTTGTTAATTAATTCTATTGATAATTTATAATTTAGAGAAACAAAATCTAAAATGTTTAAAGTTAAATTGGTAAATTTTTTTTTAATAATAATAAACAAAAATGTTATAAACGTTAAAAATATATCATTGCTATAATCGTAAACAAAAATTAAAGATAGTTGCTATTTTTTGCAGTATACCTGTTGGTAACCTGTTATAACAGGTTAGTTGCTATAAACATTAAAAAATTGAAAGATGAATGCTATAAACGTTAAGAAAAAATATTGTTGCTATAATCGTTAAAAAGATGAAAGATGGTTGTCATTTTTTGCGTTTAACCCTTTATTTTATTACTTTTCATTTATAAAGTTTCTAACTATTTATACATTTAATTTATTTATCTTTTGTCTCTATTTTATATTATGTTATATAAATCATTATAAATTTGATCAACTTTTGTCCAAATTTTTATATATATATATATATATATATATATATATATATATATATATATATATATATATATATATATATATATATATATAGAATATGGTTCGAGAGAGTACCACCCTTATGCAGCGCACCAGAAGATACCACCTTTAAAAAAATATTTTTAAATTTTTTTTTTCATAAACATGTTTTAGTTAACGTTATGAAGATCATATGTAAATTTCACATAAATTCACATCTCCTAGCTCCTAAAAAATGATGTGAACACACACTTACATAATTTTGAAGACATGTGAACGCGCATTTATGTGATGCGTGTTTTCATGCACTTAGAGTGATCGGATTTGCGTGAAATTCACATATGATCTGTGTAATGTTAATTAGAACATGCTCATGAAAATTTTTTTCAAAAAATCTACTTTTAAGGGTGGTACCTTCTGGTGCGCTGCATTAGAGGTGGTACTCACTTGAACCTAAATCTATATATATATATATATATATATATATATATATATATATATATGTATGTATGTATTAATTTATATATTTTTAATTTTAATTTTTTTCTAATTGTATAAACATCATATGTTCAATGTAGTTTTAACTTAATGAAATAAATTATTTAACGTGTAATTCATTCTAATCTATTTATTTCATAAAGTTAATAATAATATAAATTACAAATGTTCAATGTATTAATCATTAAACATAACAAAAACTACATACAAAGTTATAACAAAATTTAACAAGGTAATTTAATTTATACATATAATATGTCAAATTTTTATATCTTGTTCAATTTAACTACCTTTATATGCAGTTTATATACATATAAAAAATTTTAGTTTCAAAAAATTATATATTTCATTAAAACGTTTTATATATATACATATTCAAGACGTATTCTCTTAACAAAATAAATAAATTAAAGATATGTAAGTATTTAACTATTTATATGAGTAATATATACTTTTGAAAAAATAAATTTTATATATAAATAATTATAATTTTAAAAAAAGAAAAGTTATAAAAATTATTAAGAATAAATATTTTAACTTAATTGCAATAATAATAATAATACAACTTATTAATATACAAATCTATACATATATAAATTATTTTAATTCAATTCTTGTAGTAATTAATAAAAAAGAACGTATAAAATAAATAATAATAATAATCAACATATTAAAAATAATAATTTTTTAGTTATATTGTAACAATAAGAAAAAGACTAAATATTAAATAAATAGTAATAGGATAAAAGTAATTAAAATAGCATTAAAAAGAAAGTAATTAGTCAAGGACCAATATTGAAACAAAGTTAAAAGGGCAAACTGGTCATTTTATAAAATTACCGGTCAAAGGACTACAAATACAACAAAAAACCAACCATATGTACTGAAATTGTAATTTCGACGTGAAAATGATCGTAACATAATTTATATATAACAACAGGGACGAAAATTGTAATTTACTTTAAAATTAACAATTGGAAATCAGAATGCAACCGGAAGTGCTCAAGAATGGCAAGGGCAAATCAGTAAAATTGACCAAAGGAAAAGAAGAAACATAGGAGAAACCGTTAATTTTGGCAATTTATCTCACCCAATTTTAATTTTTAATTTTGAATCTTCATCGACTCATCGTCTTCTTTCATTTCATACATAGCACTGCGTATAGGGTTTAATACTTCGAGCATTCATCAATGGAATCAAATCCTGTTGCAGTGCCGATAAATCAAGTACCGTTTGAAAGCACTGATCATGATCGCCATCCTCTTCATTGTAAGTTTTTTTTATAATCAGTTTCTGCTTTTTTGCTTATTTTGTTCATCACTTTGATTGTTTAATGCTTCTGCTGTAGTTTAATTTTACGATTGTTTTCACATTTATGTGATGATATAATATAATTGTTCAGGTTTATTGTATGTTTCTTCGATTAACTTCTGATTTGTGCTTATTTTGTTCTGTTACTTGGATTAGTTAATACTTCCGCTCAGTTTAATTTTACAAATGTTTTTACATTTATGTGATTAGATACTTTAATTGTTCAGGCTTCGATAAACTTCTGTTTTGTGCTTATTTTGTTCATCACTTGGATTGGTTAATGCTTCTGCTCAGTTTAATTTTACAAATGTTTTCGTATTTATGTGATGATGTTATTAGTTTATTTAATTTTTGGATCAATATTACTCTGTAATTCTAGGTTTTCCCTTGATACAGTTGTACCATGAACACTTGAACAGAAGCACAATTAAGTGGTTGTATAGTGGAATAATGATTTTGGTTTATATTTCTATGTATTATTCATTTAATTTAGGGCATGCTGGTATAATGGATCGTAGAGAATGAAATTGCTTGAGCTTTTACGAATGTTTTTGTGTTAGGATGATACCTTGATCCTCAATGGAAGAAATGAAAATAAGATTTTAATCGTAAATGCTTAATTCGCTGCATTCTTTGGTGAGAATGGCAAAAGCCGGAGTAGCTAGGCAAAAGGGTTTGTTTTTGCTACTAAGAAACGCTTTTTTAAGACTTAATTTAAGTGTCAATAATTAGTTATATATAATCATTGTGTCCAAAAAGTATGTTTCTCTGTACAAAATATGTTTTTACTTGTATCTTAAATGTACAAATTGAATCATATTTTTACGTAATCATGATTTACTATAATTGTTTGTAACGTCTAATGACATGTAGGCACCTGTGCTTCTAAAAGATCCATTGATGAGTATCAATGGTGCAACAAATATCTGTCTCCTGGTGGGCTCAAGTATTGGAAACCCATTGTACAAGATGATCTTAAACCCATTGTTGGTACCATATTTGACACGTTGGATAAAGGTATCGAAATGTATGCAAAATATGCTCGGTTTGGTGGATTTGATATTCGTCGATCAGCACAAAGAACTGCAAAGGACGGGTCGTTGATATTGAAGCTTCTGGTGTGTAATAAAGAAGGCAAGTTAGATAGTAAAAAGCGACGTAGGAATACCATTCAAAGAACTGAATGTGAAGCTTGTGTTTGTTTTAGATTGGTCAACGGTACATCATTTATGTTATGTTATTTTGAGGAGATGCATAACCATGAATTGGATGTTGGTACGCGGGTTGACTATAAGAAGTTTAACAGTGACTTGAATCCTTACGTTGGACAGAGTGATGCGTCGAGGCTCCTACAAAAGTTAGTCAAAAAGAAAGAGGAATGCCCCCATTTTTCTTTTGAGTATCAGATTAGTGCAAAAGGGATATTTACTCATTTGTTCTGGGCTGATGAAACATCAAAGCGTAACTACCTCGTGTTTGGAAGAGATGTTATCTCTTTTGATGCAATCTACTCGACAAACAAGTAAATTAGCTAATTCCTTTATCTAATGTGTCAATATTTATTGTGAATTATATCTAATTCGTATAATAACATTTTAAATGTCTTTATATCTAGATACGATATGGTGTTTGTTTCTTTCAGTGGTATAAATAACCACAGAAAGCGTGTTACGTTTGGTGTTGGATTGATAGCAAGTGAAACGGTTGAGTCTTATAGTTGGCTCATTCATGTCTTTAGAAAGACATTTGATACGGAGCCAATTTGGATTCTAACAGATCAAAATCCATTGATAAAACGGGCGGTTGTGGAAGTTATTGGAAACTACGAACATCGTTATTGCTTGCGCCATCTCATGGATAAGCTTCCTAGTAAGGTATGGTAGCAGTTAGAAACTTTTATACTTTAAACACTACAAACTGTTATACGTTGTAACAATCGTAATAATGTATGTGTGTGTTGTTGTACAGGTATGTTCAGATGTATTAAATAACACCAATTTTCGACAACGGATGGATGATATTGTTTGGGCCGACTACAGTAAACCTGCTGAATTCGAGAAAAAATGGTCTTCATTAATAGACGAATTCAAGATGCATGATAATAAATGGCTCTCGGACATGTTTGCGTGGGAGACCAAATGGATGCCTGTGTATGATTCTTCATCGTGTGGGATAACGAAAGCATTGTCCTTGTCAGAAAGCATGAAGGATTTTTCCCGAAGGTATTTTCATCATGATTCGACACTTAATGACTTCATGAAGCGGTTTGAGTTTGCAATGGTCAGTGAAAGGAAAGCTCAACGGGATCTTGATGACGATACGTGCTTAACGATTCCTGAATTTAAGACGTCTCTACGCATCGAAGTACATGCACACGAGGTATTCACAAAATCCATTTTTATGGATGTGCAAATCGAGATTTATGAGTCGATTTTCTCTTGTTTGCAAACGAGTGAGAGTTCTGAACGTGGTTGCAAGGTTTTCTACATCAAGGACCAAAAGAAACCCGGGAATACTTTGTATAAGGTATGTATCAAGAGACCAACTTTACCATTAATTCCATATTTGTCGTTAGGTTCGCAGAATGAAATTTAAATTTTAGTTAATAGTGTGTTTGGTAGAGACAAATAAAAAATAAATTTTAGTATTGGTTAAGAACCTATATGTTAGATCCAATTCATACATGAGTTGGAATCTAATATATGTATAAGTTAGTAGGAATGAGAATGTTAAATTCCTATAAAGAAAATATTTTTTTTCTTTATCTTTGTCATTAAAAGTTCCAAACAAACTAACTTAAAAGTTTAATTCCATCAAATTTTATTCTGCGAACCAAACGCACCGTTAATTCACTCATTAATAATATTGCCCTGCAAATTGTCTAATGTGACTTTGCATTCACTTAGGCCATGTTTGTTTACCTTTTAATGGAATCATTAAAAGATCATTTTACCTTTGAATGACTTCTTAATGATTTCATTAAGAAGTAAGAAACAACCCCTTAACCAGGCTTTAAAATCTCAGGTTATTATTCTTGTGACAAAATATGTGAATTTTGCGTTGAATGTAGAAATTGGTAATGTAGTTATAATTTAATTCTACTTCAGGATATCCGAAATCTCGGATAGTGATTTTTGCTATCTGAATCCGAAATTTCGGATTCGGATATCGGATTATTCGAATACCCGAAATTTCGGATTCGGATTATCCGAAAATTAATATTTTTTTTATTTCTTTTAATATCTAAAATACAAATTCATATATCCAAATACATATTAAAATAAATATATCCGGAATTATTTTACTCAAAACGATTAAAAAAATAAAATATATAAAATATTAGTTAATAAATCTATAGTATCAACATAAAACTAAAAAATATATATTAGAATAATAATAAACACTCAATATTATGTAAATAATAAATACTAAGTGATTATTTACATAATATTGATTCGGATAGTTAAAAATTCGGTTGGTTTCAAACCAAACCGAAAATGATAAACGATTTTGGATTGATTTCTAGTCTAGCCGATAGCCGACTAAACCAAACCGAGTTACCGAATATACATACATACACACACAATTGAAATTTTAGGATTAAGTTATTTTGACGTAAAATATTTTATGTACGTTGAACTTGATATTTTGATATTGCATACTTAATATTTGACAATTTGAGATGCTTGAAAGTTTTGTGTTTGTCGTTTGATATTTGATTGTTTGTAGTTTGTTTTGCATATTGAATATTTGGTTTATAAACCAAACTAAACTAAGTTTATGGTATGATTTATTCAGCTTTGAATTTGGTTTGGTTTGATTTGCGTGGACAAAAATTTTCAAACTGAAAAAATCAATGAACCCATAAACCAACTCACTGATCACAAATTCAAATCCATGGGAGTTTAGTCCACTGCCAGTCCTCTACACAAATTCAAATCCATGGATCCTTTTTAACGTATTTTAAAAGTGTGTTACCTTGTATACACAAACTTAGTTCGTTATCTGAAACAGAAACCGACCATAAATATGTTAATCTTTGAATTACCAGTAACGATGAATGTTTTTTATGTTATTTGCTAGGTTGTTCTCGAAAGGATTTACGGCGTATCTTGTAGTTGTAAGCACTTTCTCGGAATTCCATGTCGTCATGCATTTTGCGTATGGAGGAACAACGGCATTGAAGAGATTCCCAAGGAATCTATAGATATACGTTGGAGAAGGGACGCACTAAACAAACAGCCGTTGGATTTATGCATCAATCGGAAAAAAACCATCGATGACAAAAATGAATCGTCGGATGCAATCATTAATGACATATACACCATTTATGGATATTGTATTAGTCGTGTAAGAAAGAATGTCGACAAACTTCTTGTTTTCAGAGACAAGCTTCAAGAGATGATGAAAGATGTATTGAGCGGCGGTGTTGTGGATAAAGATTGTGTGACGGAGAAGCAGACGATTGATCGATGTGAGGAAGATATCGCTGAAAGCGACCTGCCCACGAGAACTTGTAGATGTTGTGGCAATCTGGCTTTTCACGATTCGCGAAATTGTCCGTTAAAACAACATGCATAGTCATTGAAGTTTAGGAACAATCTATGTTTAGTGTTTGCATTTGCTATTTTTGTGTTCTAAACACATGTTTTCACATTCTATAGTTTTCTTGACAAAATTTCTGTACTGTTTTATGTTAAGGATATTTGTGTAAAAAACCTCTAAGTTGAACCATTTTTGCACTTATAACCCCTACCCATTTTTATTACATAAAAAAACTCCAAACGGTAAAATCTAATGGAATTAGGATATTATCGTTACCAGTTGAACGTCACATGTCACCGTTAACAAGTTTGAAGGGAAAAATAATGCTTCCAATTTCCATATAAAAGTTCTTTTATAAAAGGCTAGTAGCAAATAATGTTTGAAAAACTCTGAAGCTTTTTGTTTCCCTCCTATTAATTATAAACTATAATTTTTTATTAATAATAATATTTTTTATGTAATTTAATACTAAAAGTTACAACTACAACTACTATTATCAAACATATTTTTAAACTAAAAGTTTTATCTCTTTTAAAAAGGGGTGGCTTCCAAAAGCTGGAACTGCTAAAAAATCTAGCTCTTTTGACAAACTCGAAGCTACAACTAGTTTTGCTAAGGACGAGCAAAAAACCCGTTTTACCTGAAGCGAACCAGATTGTTTAATTTTCGGACTGGTTCTCGGTTCCTATAGCTCCTATAATTCTTTTTTTTCGGTTACATCGGGTCATGTCCGGTCTGGTTTTCTTTTTTTCCTTGTAAAAGTTGGGGAAAAAACCAGACCGAACCAAACCGGACCGGATCATTTCATACTCGATCCTATTCTTGATTTTTTATTTTTGTGCATTTTTGATTTTCAGGTAAATCGGGTTCGATGCGGTTCGGACAAGTTTCGAAACCAAGCTAACCCCTAATTTTGTCAAACAATCATCACCATAATTGAATAGCATAAATTAGACATGCTGATAAATGGAAAGGGCAAATCAGTAATATTAAAGAAAATAAAAAATATAGGAGAAACGGTTTTTTTGGGGGCAAATATAAAATTTAAATCATCATCGTCTTCGTTCATATATTTATATCGCCGTATTCGTGATTCGCAAATTATGCCTGCGTAGGGTTTAATACTTTGAGCATTCATCAATGGAATCAAATCCTGTTGCAGTGCCGATAAATCAAGTACCGTTTGAAAGCACTGATCATGATCGCCATCCTTTTCATTGTAAGTTTTTTTTTCGATAATCTTCTCTATTTTGTTCGTCACTTGCATTGGTTAATGGTTAATACTTCTGATGCACTTAATTTTACAAATGTTTTTACATTTATGTGATGATATAATTGGATTATTTTAGATTTTTTTCGATATACCTCTGATTTTGTGCTTATTTTGTTCCACCCTTTGATTGGTTGATACTTTTGCCGCACTTAATTTTACATATGCTTTCACATTTTGTGATGATATGAATAGTTGTTTAGGTTTTAGATTAATGTTTTTCTGCAATTCTAGGTTTTTCCATGAATCATTTTTAGTTTTGTACCTTGAACAGTAACGTACAATTAAGAGTTTGTATACATACATACGATGGAATAATGATTGTGATTTATAGTTGTATGTATTGTTCATCATGTAATAATTTAGGGCATGTATGGTTTAGTGGAATGTAGCGGGTGAAATTGCTTGAAATTATCAAAGTGCTTTTGTGTTAGAATGTGTTTTAAAAAGCGCGCCTTAGGCTCAGTGAGGCTCAAAGCCCTGTTGCGACTTGCGAGCGCCTCCTTGTCGTTTCATTAAATTTGGCCCAAAAAAGAAGAAAATGAGTCCCTTCTTGATTAATTGTTAAAGTAATTTAAATTTGTAATGAAGATTATATACGAATTATGATACCAAAACAAGTGCGCCTCACATCGCGCCTCACGCCTCGGGCTCTAGAACCCTTTTCGCAACGGTGCGCCTCATGCTTTTTAAAACCAAGGTGTTAGGATAATATCTTGATTCTCAATGGAGGAAATGAAAAACAGATTTCAAATGATAATGCTTAATTCTCTGCATTCTTTGGTGAGAATGGCAAAAGCCTGTGTAGCTAAGCAAAAGTAGCTTTTTTTTTTTTGCTGTTTTGTTGCTAAGAAACGGTTTGTATGGTTAGTGCTTTGCTACAACTTTAATATCTAAAAAACATTCACAGACTTCATTTTTTATGTCAATATTTATTTACGATGTGTGCCTTTGTGTTCCATGGATTGGAAATGTAGAAATCGTATAGTATATGCTAATAAAGAAAGTAAGCAGAAAATTCAAGAAGATGATTTGTTTGTCCAGATTCAGTTGCTATCTCTGCTTTGGATTTCTAACCGATGTAAAAAAAAAAGGGTTTTAATTGAAAGAAATTAGGTTGCTAGTCCTGGGGGCTGGTTCCTTTTTTGGGGGTTTAAATTTGGTTTGTTCTGGTTTCCTTCTTGGAAAAATTTGTTTATGTATTATCAATATGTGTCCAAAAAGCTTGTAAACACAAGTAATTGTATGTATCGAATGATATGTAGGTACCTGTGCTTCTGAAAGTTCCATAGATAAGTCTCTATGGATCAACGAATATACCTCCTCTCCTGGTGGGATCCACTATTGGATACCCGTTGTACAGGATGATCTTAAACCCATCGTTGGTACTATATTTGACTCGTTGGATAAAGGTATCGAAATGTATGCAAAATATGCTCGGTTTGGTGGATTTGATTTTCGTCGTTCAACACAAAAAACTGCAAGGGATGGGTCGCTGTTACTCAAGTTTCTGGTGTGTACTAAAGCAGGCAAGTTATCCGATGATGCCACTCAAGATACTAAAGAGCGACGTAGGAGTACCAGCCAAAGAACTGATTGTGGTGCTTGTGTTCGTTTTAAATGGGTTAAGGGTACATCATTTTCATTGTATTATTTTGAGGAGAAGCATAACCATAAGTTGGATATTGGTTCGCGGGTTGATTATAAGAAGTTTAATAGTGACTTGAGTCCTTACGTTGGAGAGAGTGATGCTTGGAGGCTCCTACAAAAGTTAGACAAAAAGAAAAAGGATGTCCCCCAATTTTCTTTTGAGTATGAGTTTAACGCAAAAAGGGTATTTAATCGTTTGTTTTGGGCTGATGAGACATCAAAGCGTAACTACCTTGCGTTTGGAGATGTTATCTCTTTTGATGCAACCTACTCGACTAACAAGTAAGTTAGCTAATTCATTTATATAATGTGTCAATATTATTGTAAATTACGTCACTTCATCTAATAACATTTAAATTGTTTTTACATCTAGATACGATATGGTGTTTGTTTCTTTCACTGGTATTAATAACCACAAAGAGCGTGTTACGTTTGCTGTTGGATTGATAGCAAGTGAATCGATTGATTCTTATACTTGGCTCTTTCGTGTCTTTTTAAAGACATTTGGTAAGGGGCCACATTGGGTTCTAACGGACCAAGATCCATTGATAAAACAGGCAGTTGTGGATGTTTTTGGTAGATTGGAACATCGTTTCTGCATTCGGCATATCATGGATAAGCTTCCTAGTAAGGTACGTACGGTAGCAATTAGAAACTTCCATACTCAAAACACAAGAAACTGTTGTACTTTGCTAATAATCATAAGGGATAATGGCACCAAATAGCTTTATACTTTTGAATTTGTTTACATTTAAGTAGTGTACTTTTATTTGTGCACATTTGGTAGTCAAACTTTTAAAAGTGTTTCAATTAGGTATTTGTGTGACCTGATGACCGGTAGAACTGGTTACCATGATTAGTCAAACTTTCTTTTGGTACACATTTATGTAGTGTACTTATTCTTTTGTGCACATTTGGTAGTCAAACTTTAAATAGTGTTTCAATTAGATAGTTGAGTGACCTGATGTTACCGGTGATCAGGTCACTCAATTACCTAATTGAAACACTTTTACAAGTACACTACATTAATGTGCACTGAAAAAAGTACCCTACATTAACGTATACAAACTCAAAAGTACATAATGTCATTTTCCTTAATCATAAAACTTTATGCGTGTTTTGTTGTGCAGGTCTGCTCGGATGTATTAGATAATACCAATTTTCGCCAACGTCTACATGATATTGTTTGGACAGACTTCAGTGAACCCATTGAATTTGAGAAAAAATGGTCTTTGTTAATAGACGAATTCAAGATGCAAAATAATAAATGGCTATTGGACATGTTTGAGATGAGGCACAAATGGATTACTGCATACGTTAAGGATATGGGGCCATTTTGTGGACTAACGAAAACAATGTCCATGTCAGAAAGCAAGAATGATTTTTCCCAAAGGTATTTACATCATGACTCGACACTTAATGACCTTATGACGCGGTTTGAGTTTGTAATGGTCAGTCAAAGGAAGACTCAACAAGTTCTTGACAACGAGACGTGCTTAACGATACCTGAATTTAAGACGTCTCAACGTATTGAAGTACATGCGCATAAGGTTTACACAAAAGCTGTTTTTATGGATGTGCAAATCGAGATTTATGAGGCGGTGTTCTCTTGTTTACAAACGAGTGAGAGTTCTGAAAATGGTGGCAAGATTTGCTATATTATGGACCAAAAGAAGCCCGGAAACACTTTGTATAAGGTACGTATCATGACTAACATTATCATTATCATTAAATTGTTTATTATGACTTTGCATTTACTTAAACGAGCTTTATTAATCTTATGTTATCTTGTGACAGAAAATGTGAATTTGGATTTGTAGGGTTGAATTTATAAATAGGTAATGTAATTATAACGAAATTTTATTACAGATAACGAACTAAATGAATGTTTGTGATTGTTTATCGATTCTAACAGGCGAGATTTTAAAACCATGTTTCGCAAAAGGATCAAATATGATTTTTCAAAATGCATTTTGTAGAGAGAAAAATGTATAACTATGTTTCAGAAACATAATGTTGTATTTGCTAACCATAAGCAGATTAACAGCTCCATAATGCAACCCCATGGAAAAGGTGATGATGCCCTTTCTTGTATATATGGTATCCTAATTACCACATTGTAGAGAACACGCATATAGGTTCAAGTGAGTACCACCTATTACACAGCGCACCAGAAGGTACTACTCTTAAAAATATTTTTTTTAAAATTTTTTTCTTAAACATGTTTTAGTTAACATTATACAGATGTTATATAAATTTCACACACATTCACACATTCCGAGTGCATTAAATCATTTTTAAAGAGCTAGGAGACGTGAATTCATGGAAATTTACATATCATCTTTATAATGTTAGTTAAAACATGTTTATGAAAAAAATTTTAAAAAAAAGTTTTTTAAGATGAGTAAATAGCTTTAAATCAGGTTCATCTGTGTACCTATGAGATTCCAGCGTACTCTAATGTGAATGATCATTCGCATATATTTTTTTTAATACACATGTATAATACAACATTATAAGATTTTTTTTTTCAAAAGGAGCAACATCATAAATCTTGTGAATGGTAATAAAAATCGTGTGAATGGTGTGAATGATCATTCACTTGGATGACCATTCACCTAAATATGCATTGAGCATTTACATAATTTTTTAGGACACAGAAAATGTGAATTATTATGAAATTCATATATCATGCGTATAACATTAATTTAAACATATTTTTTTCGGGTACCCTTGATTTCGAGAGGTACATAGGGGGTTCAATGGAAAATCAAAACCTCCATGCACCACCACAAATGCATCACAATTCCCGCATGATGCATCGACTTTCAGTGTGACGCATCACCTGATCCAATGGCTATAAAGTGGTTCCCGGGTTTTCCAATGCAGAGTACCGTGAGTACCTGTGAACACACGGGTTTTAAATGTGAACATGCTCCGAAAAATAGTTTTTTTTTTTAAATTTTTTTCATATTCATTTAGATACAAATAATATAAGCCTATTTGTAAAAGAATCACACACATTTACACTTCCTAAACTCTTAAAAGTCATGTGAATATGAAAAACTTCATGTGAACATGCTTAGTGTGAATTTACGTTCACAACAGTGCAGTTCATGTGAACATGTACGTTTCATATATTTATAGTGTGTGTTTATGTGTGATTTTTTACAAGTACTCTTGTATTATTAATTTAACAATGATTATGAAAAATATTTAATAAAAAAAGGTTTTAAGCGCTCCGGTACTTCGCAAATCTAATCTTGAGCCCACCTAGATCCTTTCTGAAATATTTTATAAATACATTACCTTTTTTATGTCAAAACTTGGTTCGTTACCTGAAATATAAATAAACTATGCATTATTTGGATTATTAGTAACAATGAATGGTTATTTATTTTTATTTGCCAGGTTCTTAAAAATAAGGACAAGATATCTTGTAGTTGCATGCACTTCGATCAATATGGAATTCTATGTCGTCATGCATTTTGTGTATTGAGGGTCAATCGCATCGAAGAGATTCCCAGTCGATGTATAGATAAGCGTTGGACGAGAGATGCACTAAACATACAGCCATTGGATTTGAGCATCAATCCGGAAAAACACACCGATGGCAGAAATCAATCGTCGGCCGATTTAAGTGTTAAGGACATTTACACAATGTTTGGAGATTTTATCAGTCGTGTACGAAATGATGTCAACAAACTTGTTGTCTTTCGAGACAAGTTTCAAGAAATGACGAAAGAAGTATTAAGCGGTGATGTTGCTGATAAAGGTTGTGGAAAGAGGAGGCAGTGTTTCGTTGTTGATCAAAATCTATCCGAGGAAGATACTGCCGAAAGCGACTTGCAGCCCACGAGAAAGTGCAGGTTTTGTGGCGAAGTGGCTTTTCATGATTTCCGAAATTGTCCGGTAAGAAAACGTGCCTTGCAAGTCAAGTTTTAATTAAACATGAACAGATCTTTGTTTAGATGTTATGTTTTTCTTGATGTTTGTTAGTTTCTTAATTACTTTTGCTACTGGATGTGTGTGTTCTAAACACATGTTTTCACATTCTACAAATTTCATACAGTTGCAGTTTCAATTATATCAATTAGGTACGTTTGGTACGGTGGAATGAAATGAAATGGAATCATACGAGATTTATATATATTTTTATTATGTGATGAAAGCATTGATTGTAAATCAAACGGAATAGAGAATTAAATCTAGTGTGATTAATCTGTATTAAAACATAAATTAAACTAAAATCTGATGTGATTGATGTAAATACGTGATTATTATTTCTATTATCTTAAATGTGAAGATACATTTTATTATAGGTTACGATCTAGATATCTGATTTTTTACAAAACTCATCCAAAGATTTGGGTTCAAATGAGTATCACTAGTTTTGCGGAGTACCGGAGGTACCTCGCTTAAAATTATTTTTTTTGAAATTTTTTTTCATAATCATGTTTAAATTAATAATATAAGACTACTTGCAAAAAATCACACATAAACACACACTATAACTATGTGAAACGTGCAAGTTCACATGAACTGCACTGTTGTGAACGTATGTTCACATGAATTTTTGCACGTTCACATGACTTTTAAGAGGCTACGAAGTGTGAATGCATGTATTTCTTTTACAAATATGCTTATATTATATGTATCTAAATGGATATGAAAAAATTTTTTTAAAAAAAAAAACTTTTTTCGGAGCATGTTCACATCTTAAACCCGTGTGTTCACAGGTACTCACGGTACTCTGCATTTTTTAGGTACTCACACGAACCATATTCCTCATCCAAAATTACTTGTATGTGTATAGCCGGATTTTTTTAATCCGGAATGGCGACCAGATTAAAAATTATAGACCGGATTTTTAACTGGTTTAAATGAACCAGATTTGTAGCCGGTTTAAAAATCGAAACTTTAAGCGGGAAAAAAAATCCGAAAATATAGGGGTGCGTTTAGTTACCGAAAATTTTTAAAATTTTCATCTCACTTTTCAACAAAAATGAAAACTTGTTTATTTAACAACAATTTCATAAATTTTCATTTCACTTTTTAAAATACCACTTTTCATATTCTCTCTCTTACTTTTCTATTACCTACCCTATTTCTTTATAATACTCTCTTTGTCTCTCCTACTTTTCCATCATCTATCCTATTTTTTTTATTTTATAATCACTCATCTTATTTTTCTAAAAACTAAAACTTCATCATCTAAACAAGTTTTCACTTTTCATAGAAACCCTTGTTTTTTTTTCTAAAAACTATAACTTGAAAACTGAAATTGAAAAATTATTAGTTTTTGTTAACTAAACGCAACCTAGGTGTTGAGGATATAGCCATTGGGAAACTTTATGACCGTTTTTTACTGTTTTTTGTAAAAAAAAATTACATTTTTGCCACCAAGGTTTAGTATAAATAGGTAGGATATGTTATAGATTCATCACACATTATTCTAAAGTCGCTTATTCGATAATTTCGGTATTTTTTAACTATCGTACTCGTGAAAATACGACTCTTGTTACAAACCCTCATCCTTTCTTCATGGTTAGTAATGCTCAAGATAACACACTACGATCTTCCGTAGAGGAAAATCCCAAACTCATGAAAGTGATCGAAAATTGTTGAAACAAAGAAAAATTTGTGCAAATTTTGATTTGTGTGAAATGTTGAATATATGACTCGAAAAACGCGTGTTGTAAACTTTGTCAAAAGTTTTTTTATGCACCCGAAGGAAACACGACATTGAGAAACCATTACGAAATTATGCAAGGCATCTCGCACAAGATCAGATCCTAGTTAAGTGAATATTACCCCGCAAGGCGGTGTTTTCGTTTGCGACAACGACAATTTGCGAGACACGTTTGCAAAGTTTGTGATTGGAAAAGCATTGTCGTTCGACCACTTTGACGATGAAAATTTGACGGCAACGATTCAAGAATTAATGCAACCACGTTTTACTCAAGTAAGTTGTATTACTCTTGTTAGAGATGCTATAAAAGTGTAGCAAGTTGTGAGATAAAAATAATTTTGTGGTAGTGGTACTAGGCACACTGTTATACCGTGTCGCTAACATGTGACGTTTGGAGTTTCCCTCACAATATCAGAATTTCCTTTTTAGCCATTAGAACACATTGGTTGGATCAAGAAAATTGGCAAATGATGGAAAAAAAAAACTACATCGTTTGAATTATTCGATGAACCACATACTGGTACTAATTTATTTGCACTCGTAAAAATGATAATTTATCTAAATTAGCAAACAAAGTTCTTTTCATATTATTTGGTAATGCGACGAATAATATAAATGTGATCCAAAAGATTAAAATTATTATTAATACTGATTTTAGATGGTTTATTTTTTTCATACCCGTTGTGTTGCACACATTATCAGGGCTGACCCATTGTTTTAGCAGTTGTTTGATTGTGATATTTACATATTTGTTTCCTTTCATCTTTAACTGTTATATATACATACATGTTTACATGGTCCTTTATAAGTTTTTGTCCCGTGCCCAAAAACGATAGGAACGACCCTGCACATTATTAGTTTAGCCTTGCAAGCTGGGTTTGAGACTATTGAACCGATTAATTACAATTCAAGCAATGATAAAATCAGTTTCTTTGTTACAATAATCAAAGACAAAATGATTATAAATGATATTGTAATTCAGTTAAAAAAATAAGCTTCGTGTGCTAATTTAGATTTTTTAACACGCTGGAACTTAACATGGATGATGATGCATTATGCGTTAAGGCAAAGAGAAGTATTGCAAGGGTCTCACAATCGTCTATATAAGAAGTTTTATGTCTCAAACATTTTATGTGAGTTTGGATTGGAAAATTATATAGAATATAACCCTAGAGATTTAAAAAAAAAAAACAAAAACTCATTTATCTGATGTTTATTATCGTACCAGCCCTTTGGTTCTTAATCAAATAATTTGTTGGTTTCTAAACTAAATTTTCAAAATCGGAAGTGAAGTTTTTCAAAATATTAGCAAAACAATGAAATAAATGCAGGCACTTAATAGAACCAACACTTGAAGAAAATACTGAGCAAAATTGAAAAAAAAAACTATTTACTTGCTATTTTTTTTGAACAATTAATGTTAGTAGTTAACACTTTTTTGTTAGAAACCTTGAGGGTGAGGACCAAACCCCGCACCTCCACCTAAGGAGATCCGTCCTTGACAAAGCTCGAATTCGAGACATCAACCAAAGGAAAACTCTCTCACCTTTGGTGATGGCTACTTGATCTATTATTATAGGAAAAATTTCGCAAAAAACCATCAAACTACAAAATTTTTTTCGATTAAGTCCCTCATTCAATTTTTTTGTCTGATAAGTCCATTAACCAAATAAAAATTACGAATTTGGTGTTATTTTCAAAAAAAAGTTACCGGTAACCTGATGAGCATGTTGCAAATTGCTGACGTATATTTTATAAATGAGTTATTATCGAAAAAACCATCCGAACTTTTATGATTTTTTATGTTTAACCATTCAATTTTTTTGCCAACCGATCAAATCACTACACTTTTTATTTTCTATTAGTTTAATCACTATACTTTCAAATTTATTGGTTTAGCCATTCATTTTTTACCGGTAATCTGTTTGACCGGTCAATTGTTGTTATGAATTAGAATTTTTATCAGAAAAACCATTCGAACTTTTATAATTTTTTTTCTTTAACCACTCTATTAGTTTTTCGTGATCTAATCTCTAATTTAATTGATATTCAGATTTTTGTAACTTCTATTATTATATTGCTAATGACATCAATTGATTAAAATAAATATTAATTTAAAAGAAAAACTGATTCTCTCTTTTTTCATCATCATATTGCTTTTATCAACAACGATACTTCATTGATCTATTCTGCTTCTTCATTATCATGCTCTTCTACTTCATTAGTTCTTCATTATCATTGTGTTAATCCAAACAGATTTAAATCAATTTTGATTCTCTAAGGTTTTGTAGCTTCATCAAGTTTGTTAAGGTTTGAATGTTTTAAATGATCGTAAATAAATAAATTTTATAAATTAAATAGTAATCACTAACGATAGTAATAATATAATAAAATAACTTAAAAAAAATAAATAATAATAGAAAATTAAAAACTAACATTTTATTATAAGGTTTTCATAAGCAATTTTGAAACTTAAATTAAGTTTATTTTGTGTTTATAGAATCTTGAAAAAACTTTAAAAAAAATGAATTAATTTTTAATTTGATATATTACCGTTATTGATAAAAATATGAAAAAATTTGTTTGATTACATTGAATTAACGGTTCTCGGAGTTTTAATTTTTAGTTTAAGAGGATAAAATCTTGGAAGTTCGAGTGGTTTTTTCAATGATAAAAAACGTCACATAATTGCCACGTCACCAAATCACCTGTGATAACAGGTAAAATGGTCAAAACAATAAAAAATGAAGAGGTTAGTGTTTTAATCGGTTGGAAAAAAATTGAGTGGTTAAACTGAAAAAATCTTAAAAGTTCGGATGATTTTTTCAATAATAACCCTTTATAAATCTATGATTTTTTTTCGATTAAGTCTATTAACTAAATTGTTTTGTCTTGTAAATCTCTCAACTAAATTATTTTGTCATATAAATCCATCAACTAAATTATTTGGTCATATAAATCCCTCAACTAAAAAAAACTTCAATTAACTTTAAATTATTTCAAATGAATAAAAGTATGATTATTTCTAATTTTTAAACTTTTGACTGTATAAAACTCCAACTCGTGTCATTTTGTCAAACGAAAATTGCTACAACTATTTGTTGATGATCCAAAAAAAAACGATAAAGCCTTAACTAAAATAGCTATAACTATTTTGATTTTGATTTTTCCAATGGAAAAAAACAACGAGTTCATCCACTTTTAAGTTTATAACCTTTAATAAATAGTAAAGTTATTTTTGTTTGAAAAAAACGTAATGGATTATCATTTCAAACGGAACAATCTGTAATCCATTCCGTTTTTTCGAACGAAAATGGTTACAACTATTTATTATTATTCGAAGATGAAATCAAAATAAATCATTGTTTATAAACGTTTGAAAAAAAATAAAAAATAAAAAAGAATGATTCGGCTTCTTATATTTAAAAGTTCAAAACGAAAAGATTTCATATAATAATATTAAATAAACAATGATATGTTATATGATTGTGATATAAAGATAAATAAATATCCAAAGTAAATATAAAAAAATAATTATAAATCTTAAAAAAAAATAGTAAATAAATATTTTTATTATAATTAAAAGATTATCAATAATTATAATAACAAAAAAACTTAGTGGGGGACTTAATCGAAAAAAATTTATACTTTGGTGGTTTTTACAAAATAGATTTAAGTATGTTAACCTGCTATAGCAGGTTGACGGATGTATTTAAAAGATTTACACAGTTTGAGGACTCATCAGAAATGAAACGGGGATTTAATCGAAACTTTTTTATATTTTATGGTTTTTTACATAATTTTCCCTAACAGATTAAAAAATAAACCCGTTATAGTATTATAGTATATTGAGATCCTCTTACATCAAGTATGATTATTTGGATTCAAAACCAGATTAAATACGAACTAGATATTTTGGATCCGGATCGGTTTTTATTTCTATGTTTTTTAGATACGTCACTAAATACTATTGAAAAATGGAAAAAATGAAAAATGCTATTTGAGCCAAATATTTATAATCAAAGGTTTAAAATTAGTTTCTCTTTACAATTTCTTACAAGATTATTAATCTTTAGTTTAATTTTGTTTGAAACGAAGTTTTTTTTACCCGTGCGTTATGTTTAAAATTATTATTTTATAAATATTACAGAAATTCTATATATAACATTTACCAGGAGATTTTTCCTATTCATAGACTATTCACAAGAATAGTGTTTACTTCCATTATGCATTTTATTTTATTTTTTTAGTTTGAATTTAAGTGAAGGGTAAGCAATAATGAGTTATAGAGTGAGACTTTGATATTTTTCATTTTTGAGGGCCTCATGTTTCACTTCATATTTTCGTAATCCTATATATGTAAGAGTTAATTACCAAAATAATCAATGTGGTTTGTATCAAACTTTAGATTTTGTCTCTAAACTTTCAGTTTTGCAAAATTTATTATTAAGGTTTACTTTCAAATTTAATTCATTATCCATTAACTTTAATTGAAATGCTCATTTTGTCTTTATTCACTATATATATAAAGATAAGTTAGTGGTCACACTGCAAATGTGTTCAAATAATTATATATATTAGGGCAAATGACCAAAAATAATAATAAGTTTTGACAATTTTATCATTAATAGTAATATTATTTATTTTTTATCATTAATAGTTATAACTTTTTATTTTTCAATCAATAATAGTAATGGGTGACCTGTATAACTGTTTAGCAGGTCACCAACTTTTCAATTATAAAAAATAGTAACATGTTTTCAGATTTTTATCAATAATAGTAACATATCAAATTAAAAATATAATTTTTTATTTTTTTAAGTTTTCTAATATTTCATAAACACCAAAATAAACCAAATTTTTACTCCGAATATTTACGGATAGATATCGATTATTTATTCACAATTATATATAATATGAATGACAAAAATACTATTAATCATTTCAGTTTTCACTTTTTCCAACAAAAAAACTACGAATCATCCTTTTATTAGTTTTTCCAAATAAAATAATACAAATCTTTTAGTTTTTATTTCCAATCTAAATGGATTATAGTTTTTTCAATTGAAACATAAATTGAGTTTAAATTGAAACATAAATTTAAAAATAAATTTATTAATTACATTACTACTATCTTTAGTGACTATTTTTTAATTTCATTAAATTTATTTATAACAAGTTTTTTTTTCATATCCTTATAAAATTTTAGAGTTAATTACAAAAATGGTCTCTGTGGTTTGTTCTAAAATTTGGATTTGGTCCCTGAACTTTTAATTTTGCAGAAACGGTCCTTATTTTCATAGTTTGTTTGCAACTTTGGTCCCTCAACCTGTTTACTTTTCTAAGGTGACCAAATAACACTTATTTTGATGCAAACTACATGGACTATTTCTACAATTAATTATTTAACTCTTTTTTATTATTAATTAAATAAATTATTTTTTAGTGTTACTTAAATTTAATAAACTATAAAAAATAAAAGAATTATTTAATTATTCATGTTGGTTCATAAATGATTCAGATATTTTTAGTTTTAAATAATTTTAATTACTATAATCAAAGTGTAAACCAATCAAAATTTATAATCGAAAAAATCATTTATGTTTAGAAACTATTTTCTAGAAGTTTCGTATATAAAATATTATAAAGAGATTTGACTCTATAAATATTTATGTTGCTTCATAAGTTTATAATAAAAAAATGTTTGTTGGTCAAATAGTTTACTTTCTTCTTAAATAAAATCGGCCAAAGATTCTATTTTATAATTTGTTCACATTTATAACAAAGCAATCTGATAAATGGTAAAATGATAAATCTAAATGGTTTAAAATTTTAAGGTGTCGATTTAATCGGATTAAAATGAAAAGTCAAATTGAAAGACGAAAAAAAAATTAGAAACCTATTTATATTTCTCGATTTTTATGTAAAGGTCTGACAAACCAAAGTTTGATGATAAAAGTTGTTAATCATGAATCTCAAAGATGTTATATGGACCTAAAATTTTAAATCGTTTTTGGTGTAATTAAAAATTAAAACGATAAAATAATTGATACGTTAAATAAAAAAATTTGATTGTCTTAGACCATTTGGAAGTTTTTTTTAAACTCGGTCAAATTAAACGTTAAATTTTTATTTATTTAAGTTCTTTAATATTTTTAACTTTAATTAAACTGTTAGCTCATAAATAATTTTTTTAATAATTTATTAACGTTAATTAACACTAAAAATAAAGTAGAGGCACTTACATAAATGGTGTTTGTGGTTTGATCAACATAAATATTTTTTATTATAAATATATAAACCAGTATAAATAATTATAAAGAAAAAATTTCTTATTTATGAAACCTTTAAAAAATAATTTCTAAACATAAATGATATTTTTGATTATAAATTTTGATTGGTTTACACTTTGATTATAGTAAATTAAAATTAATTAAGACTAAAACTATCTAAATCATTTATGAACCAATACAAATAATTTAATAATTCTTTTCTATTTTTTATAGTTTATTTAATTTAAGTAACACTTAAAAATAATTTATTTAATTAAGATTAAAAAGAGTTAAAAACTAATTATAGAAATGGTCCGTATAGTTTGCATCAAAATAAGGGTAATTTCGTCATATTAGAAAAGTTAATAGGTTGAGGGACCAAAATATCAAACAAACTATGAAAATAAGGACCGTTTTTACAAAATTGAAAGTTCAGGGACCAAATCCAAATTTTAGGATAAACCACAGGGACCATTTTTGTAATTAACTCAAAATTTTAATATATATAAAAGAATATTTATTTACGAATAGATAATACTTGATTATTTATTCACAATTATATATAATATGAACGAATAAAAATACTATGAATTGAGAAGTGTTGTGTGTGTTTGTAAGAGCAAACACAAGGAAAAAAAGCCGTAACGAATCGAATTGAGCTGTGAACCTCTAATTTAAATGAGTTAATTGTGTTATAAGCTGCTAAATTATGAAAATTGGTTTAGCAACTTTTGCAAGTGGTTATGTATCGTTTTTATGGTTGCAATATTTTTCATTCGACAAAACTATAAATTGGAATCATTCATAGCTTTTTTCATTGTTAAAAACACATAAATAAATTAGTTGCAATTATTTTGTACGAAAAATCAGAATGATTTATAGTTTTTTGTAAAAAAATCTAAAACATGATTGGGTCGTAGTTTTTCATTCGGGAAACTAAAAGTTGAATGGTTTGTAATCAATTTCGTTTGGAATTTACTAAAAAGTCGATCAATTTGTAATTTTTTATTCTAAATGAAAAGTACTACGAATGAAAAATTACTGCGCCCCATTCATTTTTTAGTTTTTTTATGAATAGAAAAACCATGACTCATTGTGGTTTATAGTTTTAAGAATGAAAAATATTAAGACTCGTTTTGATTTTTTGTTTTTTAAATAAAAAAACTATGACACATTTGGATTGCAAAAAACTAAAAAATGGAACGATTTGTATTACTTTATTCGGAAAAACTAAAAAAAGGGTGGTTCGTAGTTTTTTTTTTGTTAGAATTGAAAATTGAAATGATTTATAGTATTTTTTTTCATTCATATTATATATAATTGTGAATAAATAATCTAATATTGTCTATCCATAAATATTTGGAATAACAATTTGGTTTATTTTGGTGTTTATGAAATATTAGAAAACTTAATAAAATAAGAATTATGTTTTTAATTTGATATGTTACTATTATTGATAAAAATCTGAAAAGATGTACTATTTTTGATAACTCAAAAGTTGGTGACCTGCTAAACAGGTTTGCAGGTCACCCATTACTATTATTGATAGAAAAATAAAAAGTTGTTACTATTAATGATAAAAATTAAATAATGTTACTATTAATGATAAAAATGTCAAAAGTTGTTACTATTTTTGGTAATTTGCCCTATATATTATATATACATACAATTATCAACTCATATAAAAAAATGACATTATGTATATACACATTTACCAATTTATGTCATCCAATGACATTTTTTTTATATAGTTTTAAATTTAAATTTTTCATAATAATTTATTTGTCTTGCTTATTGAATTTTTATCGGATTTCCAATTTCACTCTTCGATCCTGATTCAGTTGTGTTTCGTTGTTTGAAAATTATTTTTATTTATTTTTTATATATGAAATATTGTTTATATGACTTTTTTAGTTCCTCCAAACTCCAAAGTCAATTGTATGTACATAAAACAGATAACGTGAGACAAGAATTTATGTCGATGAAGGATGATCATGATTCATGAGTATATGGAATTCTTTTTACAAATATTGTATAAATATTTTTATGATACTTAATAATAATTATGCAATTGTATTTCTACTTTTATTTTATATTGTGATCATGTGTTTATTTGTACCAGATATTTTAAACAAAAAAAAAATGTTAAGTTACTTTATTATAAAAAAACAAGTAAAATAGAAGATTTTGATGATTTTTATTCATTTTCATAATTTTTTCTAATTGGCATTGATATTTTGTTAATCTTTTACAACATACTTGATTAATTAAGTAATATATTTCTAATGAACAATTGTTTTGTTCACACAATTCATGATGGAAACATGTCGTAAGTATAAAAAAGTCATAAAAAGTTGATTGTCATGATATAACTAATTGATGTCAATGAATGGGATGTCTTATCATATAACCCTATATATTTTATTATACAAATATTATGTGTGATACAACAAAATTTTTCTATATTTTTACTTTTACACCCAAATATTTGAAAGTAGCAGGAAGCTTTCGTTTCATTTATATTTGAAAGATATAATATAATTTGATTTTATCATTGCACTATATATTTTGATTAATTTTATCATTGCACTATTGTATATTATTAATCAAATATTTTAATTAGGAATGCTTTTATTATTTATTTAATAAAATAGAAATAATGCATGCATTCCGTGTTAATTTTATCATTGCACTATTGTGAGACCCAAGATTTCTCAAAGGTCTTAAGTTTAGGCCCAGTAGCAACGCAATATCAACCATGAAACTAAGATAAAATTAACAGTGCGGAATACAGTTAGCTACAAACAGAGACAAAAACTAAGTATAAGGTACAAACTTCTAGACTATTTCATCAAAGCACAAATGTAAACTAGCCCCGAACCCCAAAGCTCAATCACCAATCAAGTACCAAGGTGTTGAAACAGGTTCTAATGCACTTCAAGCTCTTTCAAAGTCCTGACCTATGAACTAGGTCCAGCCAATCCTTTGCCTTTACCTGAAAAATAATGCAACAACGGGGTAAGCTTAATTGCTTAGTGAGAATGTAGAATTTCACATTTAACATGCAATTATGAACGCGGGAGCACATGCACTGCACTCGGCTCTTGCACGGCTCAGCTCTATTGCTTATGCACTGCACTAGGCTCATGCACAACTCAATCTCAAAGGGACATTGGCCAATTAATGCTCTTTTGATGCGCGACTTTGCTCAGCTCCCAGTTATAAAACTGTTGTTGCTCTTGAGACTTTTAGACAAATTCATAAGGAATGCTCGGATGATGATAACTCCATACACACGCATCATTAGTGGGGATCAGCCACGTACTGGGCTAGCTACCAGTAATTGCTTAGTATGGATATCATCGGAATGCTCAGCTCTAGCTACCCTCTGTGCTTTCATCACGTAAATCAGCACATCATAAGCTTAACATTAACCCAACACTGAGCAATAGTGATAGAGTTAAGCTTAACAATCAAATGACTCGTCAAAGAATCGAATCTAGAAGAAGAAATGCTCAGCTCAACATAGTAAATATACTATGACAATATATCAATAAGCTCAAGATCAGAATGCCAAATAAAATCAGAATCATGCACAATAAGATCAGAATGCCAATAAAATCAGGATCATGCAACAAAAGTCTCAATTCACATAATATGCAGTTAAAGTGAAATCTACAACTCACAGTTACTGGTTATTTGCACTTTCTGGCTCTGGCTCTGTTGCTCACAATCTGTAGTGGATTAGAACCACTATCTGACTTATGTCAGACTTTCAGATGCTCGCCATTTTGCTTGTTGCTCAATCTGTTAATCATATCATTTCTGATATTTATTAGCATTTGAATCATCTGAATAATATATTCAGTGTTCATTCGTTGGTCTTTAATATCAAAATCTCATAACTTGATCATATGATCATCAATCTCATTCTTTCATTTGTATTCTTTGTTATTTATAATATTCTCAATAATTCAATGTGTGTGTGTGTGTGTGTATATATATATATATATATATATATATATATATAAAATTAATCATTAAGCTAATTATTTTGTTATTTTATGTGTTTTCTATTAATTCATAATTTAAATATTTATATAATTTAATTAAATATTTCAATACTTAATTAAATTATAATTCAAATAACGTAATAAAATTACATTATTGGTTCGATAATCAGATAATAAATTGGGCTAAAAGTTGGGTTGTTATAGAATGGGCTCCACCACACACAAACTTCGTCCCCGAAGTTAGCTATGTTCGAACAGACTTGGATAGATAGCTTTTATGATATCCTGATTCCCAAGACTGATACGAACTTTTGTGGTGTTTCCACTGAACGAGCACCATCTGTATTTCATATCTTTTTGTCTCTTTGAAATTCACAAGCACAAAAACTCAAGTTTCTCTTCGGAGTTTCATATTTGATTCAATGTTTTGCTGTTATATAATTGTCGTTGATCATTTTAGGAATTTCTGACTTATTATTCATACTCTTAATATGTGAGCTTTATGCCTTATGACATAATCAATTCAGATAATAACTCAATACATTAGTTAGCTCACATATCACTTTCGTTTGATCTTGAGCCAGTTATGGCTTTTTAAATCTCTCATCTGTATTATTGCAAAATTTTCAATTACTAACTTATGTAATCACATAAGAGATTTTTAAGACTTCTGTTTATCAGTTATATATATTCACTTTGTGAGCTTTTGAGATTTAATTTTATATCTCTTTCAATTCAGCTAGCATCTCTATATATTAGTTAGCTCATATATCCTTCATTTGCTCTTGAAATAGTTACAGAGCTTTTCGGGAGTCTGATATCTGTACATTATGTTTCTTTTATTGATGATGTTACAATCATCAATCGCTTAGCCGATTTTTGATTTGTGCTGACTTGCTATGAAGACTTATAATTTTCTTTGCTCTGACAAACAAATGGAATCAATCCTCCGGCACAACAATCGGAGCCAACTCTTCGTGTAACGACTCCACCTCACCTACCTTGGTCTCCAATTGCGCTGTCATATCCGCCAAATCCTTTACATAAGCAGTCTCTCGAGAAACAAAATCCTCCAAGATGATCGAGTGTTTAAAAGCCGAAAATGAGAGATTGAGGCAAAATGTTGAAATGCTGCATTTAAAGCTCGTCGAACAAAACAGGAGTTCGAACAGAGAATCAAAAATTTTAGAGTTACAATCAACCACATCTTCTTCGTAACAGTTTTAGTAGTTGATGGATATTTCAGGCAAGTCAAACATGATCAAGAACTTGAAGAGATCATACGCTTTCAAATCTTCCAGCGAATAGGGATATTAACGACATAGAAAACAAATGCTATACAGAATCGAATTCCAAGGAAATGATTTTTGATAGAAATCGACACTTTAATTAGGCTTTCTCGGTGTGATTCGTTAGACATGACGACAGATTCTGTTATTGAAGTCAGATCTCGAGCTACCAGGTTCCAAAACCGTCTCCACGACCATTTACATCATCTTCTACTTTATCGTCATTGCCTTCCTCTATTACTTCACTGTGCAATTCGGTCAAAAGGGCTTTGACAAAGAAATAACCTTTGGTTCTATTTAATTATATGTATAGACTTATGTTTGACTTTTTATTGGTGAATTTCTGAATTTAAAATTACTTTACTCTTTTGGCGGAAGCTTTTCATTTTATATGCAGTTAGGTGGAATAGGAATTCCATATTAGATATCTCACTAGTCTCTCGTCGACGTAATGAGAATCCAACACTTACGTTTATTTTGGCATTTGACGGGCTTTTCATTGGCCATTCATGGCCAATCGCTTGTCTTTACAAAATTTCAGTTTATTCCCTTGTCACTCTCGCTTTGTGCCTCTGACTTCTTTGATTCTCGTTCAAGTTGTCATTGGGTGCTTAACAATTTGTTTCAATGATTCTCTTCTCATTAATATTTATTGGATCAGCAACTTCTACCTCTGTCTCATTATAAGACTCACTGTAATCATTCAGATTACAAGGATTTATGAAGTAGCTTGTGTTTAGGATTAAATTATCAATTTTCTTAGGGCTTTTGAGTCATACTCGATTCAGATTACAATACCTCTATTGGTTTATAGGTATAATTTCTGATTAGAAAATGTATTTATATAGTAACTTCAACTGATACAACCCATATGTCATCCGCATTATTCACTATCGATGACAGGGTTGTACAGTTAACTCAATACATACTTTGGAATTGATCTTCAGCTGACAACGGAATTAAATCATTTTAGCATATAAGAAACTTATTATTAGTTACCATTGGGGTCTTTTGGCGTTTCTGGCGTCTCCTCAGCATCCTCTGCAGTTATATGGAAAGCTTGCGCCTTAGCTGTAGGTATCATTGTAGTACTCTGCTGAATTGTTCTGCCAACTGGCTGTTCGGGATTAGCAAGCAAGCGTGCATTTGGGCAATGCTTGGCATAATGTCCACGCTCACCACAGTTGTAGCATACGTCGTTTCTTTCTGGGCACTCATCGCTTACATGTCCAATCTGTTTACAAGTGTAACACGTCACATCTCTAGGGTTGCAGCGTCCGCTATGAAATTTGTTACAGCGTTTGCACGGTCGTGCTCCTGACTGTATGGAATAGACTCTAGTCTTCTGAGGTGTAGAGGATGCTTGTGACTGCTGCTGACTGGACTTTGATGAACTAAAGAATCTACTAGATTTCTGTTTCTTAGGTGGAGATGGACATGTAGGACTTATAGCCATCATAACAGGTTCACAACTCGAATATGTGAATTCCCGCTCCACCATCCTTGCTGCTTCCACTATACTGAGATACGTTTTGAATTTTACGCCACTCATTTGTCTTCTATATATTGGATTCAGACCCAGTCTGAATCGGTTTATCTTACGCTCTTCTGTTGCTACTTGATATGACGAGTAGCCGCAAAGTCTCGAGAACTCATGCTCGTATTCATCAAAAGTCTTAGTTCCTTGTTTCAATTGCATCAACTGCATATCGAGTTCGTCTTGTTTGTCTGTTGGACAGTATTTGGCGTTGAACATCTCCAAGAACTGTTCCCAGTCCTATGTCATAATTGCTTCCTCACCATAGATACTCCTTTGTGTTTTCCACCAGGCTCTAGCAGCTCCAACGAACAGTGCTGTAGCAAACTTAACTCTATTGCTATCCAGACATTCTGAGATATTGAAAATCTCTTCAGTATGACTTATCCAATCTAACTCTTGTATTGGATTTACTGTACCTTCAAACGTTATGGCACCACTCGCTTTGAAATCTTTGAATCTACAACCTTTTGGCTGCACAACTCGTTGATTGACATGCTCATTATCGGATTCCGATTCGCTTGACTGTTCAGTTTGCTTCTTTTTATGTTTATTTCTCTTTTCAGTTTTCTTTATTGATTCAATTTGCTCTAGCATAAACTTGTTTTGTTGCTCATTATTCTGGGTTATTAGTTGTTGCATCACTTCCAGGACTTGCTCTGGGGTCATGCCACCTGATGGTCCACCTTCTCCTGACATAGCTCTGAAATTCAAATCACTAAATATTTAGCTCATTAGTTTAGCACATTGTACCCTTTCATGCCCCGTCCTACTAGTCTCTGAAACTTATCTTAGTTCAAGCCATCCTGTCATGATTGATACTATAGCATTGCACAAGTTTGAGATCATGTATTACACGTAATACAATGATTCACTCAAACTATTGCTCTGATACCATCCTGTGAGACCCAAGATTTCTCAAAGGTCTTCAGTCTAGGCCCAGTAGCAACGCAATATCAACCATGAAACTAAGATAAAATTAACAGTGCGGAATACAGTTAACTACAAACTAGGGGTGAGCAAAAACCGAACCGGAAAACCAAAAAACCGAAAAACCAAACCGAAAAAACCGGGAAACCGAAAAGCCAAAAAAACCGAAACCGAAAAAACCAGAGTAAATGGTTTGGTTTCGGATTCCCTCTCAAAACCGAACCGAAAAAACCGAACCGAACCGGTTTTAAATTTAATTTAATTTTTATAAATATTATATATATATTTATTGAGTTATTTCTACTTTCACTCATATTTAATGTTACGTTCTACTCCTATATTAAAGGAAACATTTTTCAATTATATATATAATTGATATTTACGATGTTAAAATGCGAATTAATTGACATTATTAATAGTTATGCTTATTTTAATTATATGTGAAGTAGATAATGCTAATTAATTGGCATAAACATTATTATTATATTTTACATGATGAAATTACTTAAATTAATTCAAAGTCTAAGTTAGTAAATTTAATAAATTAGAGTATAAAACAACTAAATTAATATTTAATATCCAATTTTAGCAATTTGAAGTATCAAACTAACACATAATTTGATTAAAAATTCAAACATAAACAATTATTTTTTAGTGATTTATCAAATAGTGCTTAAGATTTTTCGGGTTTGAACCCAAAAACCAAACCGTTTTCGAAAAACCAAAAACCAAAAAACCCACGGGTGTAAACCGAAAAACCGGAAAACCGAAAACCAGAAACCGGAAAAAACCGAAACCGAACGGTTTCTCCATTTCAAAAACCGGAATTTTCGGTTTGGGTTCGGTTTCGGCCAAAAACCGAACTGAACCGCCCCATGCTCACCCCTACTACAAACAGAGACAAAAACTAAGTATAAGGTACAAACTTCTAGACTATTTCATCAAAGCACAAATGTAAACTAGCCCCGAACCCCAAAGCTCAATCACCAATCAAGTACCAAGGTGTTGAAACATGTTCTAATGCACTTCAAGCTCTTTCAAAGTCCTGACCTATGAACTAGGTCCAGCCAATCCTTTGCCTTTACCTGAAAAATAATGCAACAACGGGGTAAGCTTAATTGCTTAGTGAGAATGTAGATATTCACATTTAACATGCAATTATGAACGCGGAAGCACATGCACTGCACTCGGCTCTTGCACGGCTCAACTCTATTGCTTATGTACTGCACTAGGCTCATGCACAGCTCAATCTCAAAGGGACATTGGCCAATTAATGCTATTTTGATGCGCGACTTTGCTCAGCTCCCAGTTATAAAACTGTTGTTGCTCTTGAGACTTTTAGACAAATTCGTAAGGAATGCTCGGATGATGATAACTCCATACACACACATCATTAGTGGGGATCAGCCACGTACTGGGCTAGCTACCAGTAATTGCTCTATATGGATATCATCGGAATGCCCAGCTCTAGCTACCCTCTGTGCTTTCATCACGTAAATCAGCACATCATAAGCTTAACATTAACCCAACACTGAGCAATAGTGATAGAGTTAAGCTTAACAATCAAATGACTCGTCAAAGAATCGAATCTAGAAGAAGAAATACTCAGCTCAACAAATCATAGTAAATATACTATGACAATATATCAATAAGCTCAAGATCAGAATGCCAAATAAAATCAGAATCATGCACAATAAGATCAGAATGCCAATAAAATCAGGATCATGCAACAAAAGTCTCAATTCACATAATATGCAGTTAAAGTGAAATCTACAACTCACAGTTACTGGTTATTTGCACTTTCTGGCTCTGGCTCTGTTGCTCACAATCTGTAGTGGATTAGAACCACTATCTGACTTATGTCAGACTTTCAGATGCTCGCCATTTTGCTTGTTGCTCAATCTGTTAATCATATCATTTCTGATATTTATTAGCCTTTGAATCATCTGAATAATATATTCAGTGTTCGTTCGTTGGTCTTTAATCTCAAAATCTCATAACTTGATCATATGATCATCAATCCCATTCTTTCATTTGTATTCTTTGTTATTTATAATATTCTCAATAATTCAATGTGTGTGTGTGTGTGTATATATATATATATATATATATATATATATATATATATATATAAAATTAATCATTAAGCTAATTATTTTGTTATTTTATGTGTTTTCTATGTGTTTTATATTAATTCATAATTTAAATATTTATATAATTTAATTAAATATTTCAATACTTAATTAAATTATAATTCAAATAACGTAATAAAATTACATTATTGGTTCGATAATCAGATAATAAATTGGGCTAAAAGTTGGGTTGTTACACACATTACTTAATTGATCATGCACAACACTAATTTGATCATCACATGAATTATTTGACCATTCACAATAATTATTTGACTATTTACACTTCTTCTACACTTATTTGACCATTCACAATAATTACTTGACCATTCACACTTCTTCTACACTTATTTGATCATTCACAACAGTTATATGATCATTCACAACACTTATTTGATCATTCACAATTATCGTACACTTATTTGATCATTCACAACACTTATTTGATCATTCACAAGAATTATATGCTCATTCATAGTATTTATTTGATCATTCACAACACTTATTTGATCATTCACATTAATTGTTTGACCATTTATAATAAGTTTAGAATAAGTGTGAATGATCAAATAACTATTGTGAATGATCAAATAAGTGTTGTGAATGATCAAATAAGTGTAGAAGAAGTGTAAAAGTCCAATAATTATTGTGAATGATGAAATAAATAATGTAAATGGTCAAATAATTTATGTGAATGATCAAATAAGTGTTGTGAATGATCAATTAAGTAACGTGAATGATCAATTAAGTAATGTGAATGGTCATTTAAGTAATGTGAATAGTAAATTAAGTAATGTGAATGATCAATTAAGTAATGTGAATGATCATTTAAGTAATGTGAATGATCTACATTTGTTTAACTAATTATTTAGATCTACATTCAAATAATTATTGTGAATGATCAAATAAGTATAGAAGAAGTGTAAAAGTCCAATAATTATTGTGAATGATGAAATAAATACTGTAAATGATTAAATAATTCATGCGAATGATCAAATTAGTTTTGTGAATGATCAATTAAGTAATATGAATGGTCAATTAAGAAATGTGAACTATCAATTAAGTAATGTGAATAGTTAATTAAGTAATGTGATGATCAATTAAATAATGTGAATGATCATTTAAGTAATGTGAATGATCAATTAAGTAATGTGAATGATCATTTAAGTAATGTGAATGGTCAATTAAGTGTTGAAGAATTGTGAATGGTCAAATAAGTGTTGTGGATGATCAAATATGTGTTGTGAATGAAATAAGCGTACAAGAAGTATAAGTAGTTAAATAAGTGTTGTGAATGATCAATTAAGTAATGTGAATGATCAATTAAGGAATGTGAATTGTCGCTGTAATTACGAAAATACCCTTGCCTATGTGGGGTACGCTGGATACGCAGGATTTCGCATGGTACGCTGTGCGGCTGTGGAACCAAATTCTATATATATATAGGTTCAAGCGAGTACCATCCATTATGCAGCGCACCAGAATGTATAAAAGTATTTTTTTTTTTTGAAATTTTTTTCATGAACATGTTTTAATTAACATTACACAGATCATATGTAAATTTCACGCAAATCCGAACACTCTAAGTGCATGAAAACACGCATCACATAAATGCATGTTCACATACATTCAAAATTATATAAGTGTGTGTTCACATCATTTTTTAGGATCTAGGAGATATGAATGTGTGTGAAATTTACATATGATCTCCATAATGATAATTAAAACATGTTTATTTAAAAAAATTAATTTTTTTTTTAAAAGTGATACCTTCTGGTACGCTGCATAATGAGTGGTATTCTCTCGAACCATATTCTATGTATGTATGTATGTATGTATGTATGTATGTATGTATGTATGTGTGTATGTAAGTAAGTAAGTAGTTTATTAACCGTGTATTATACGGAATAGTTAAATAAATGTTTTTTTTTAAAACTTTATATAAATTTAAGAAATTATTATAGAAACAACAAATAAAATAGCAATATCATACTGTTAAAGAAATTATTAAAAATATATAAAACTTGTAACTAAAGGTAAATACATCACTAAAAGATTAAATGATAACAAAGAAATGAAAATTCTTATAGAAAATTATAAGCTTAGATAAAAAAAACTAAGGAAGAAATCATGGATAACTTCTAAATTAATTTAATAATATTTTAACACAAAAATTGTAAATTATTATATCCAAATTATGTCAATTAAAATATTAGTTAAATGTCAAATGACATCTATTTATTACTTTTAATAAAATAGATAGATAATTGTAAAACCATCATGGAGACCTTTAACATGATTTAACAATAATATTTATTGTTATATTAAAGATTAGACCCACATTATCAGTTGGTCTAGTTGCCTTCAGGCAGAGGAGTATTCAGATTTTTATAAAAGAAACTAAGGTTATTAATTTTTTCTATCAATTAGAAGATCATACTAATAAAAGAAATATTTAAATAGGCATAAAGCTTGGATGATAAAAATTTTACATTAGAACATAAATAAAAAGATTCGAACAATAATAATATATTTAAATAGTTATGAAACATATTTTATATAGCGAATAAAGTATACAATTATAAAATTAGTTATTTTAGAGATAGTTCGGACAATAATAAAATTAAATCAAAATGAAGATATAATAATGTGTTCAAAATGATATATTCAAATTTTATAGAACAAAATTTATTAGATATTATAACAGAAAAACAAATGTTTTTACACATTATATGAATATAAAAAAGTTATTAAAAAAATTTAATTTAAAACTAATTTGAATAGTTATTGTTGGGAAATAATCTAAGTATGTCAAGCTGTTAGTTAGGATTTCTCAGACTGTTAGTAGTATTTCTGGGTAATTACAAAGTTCAAGCTGCTAGTTCAAGAAACTCGAGCTGCTAGTTCAAAATGTTCAAGCTGCTAGAGTTAAAGTTCAAGTTGTTTCAGAAGTTGATAACAGAAAGTGCTACAAATCAGGAAGTGATAAAGATTTCAAGATTCGAAGATATTCTAAAGATATCTACTCAAGAGAAATCGCAGTTTGTCAAGGAAACAAATCAGAAGGTTATAAATAGAGATAGACTAGGTCTTTCTTATGCAATCAGTACTTAGCAATTGAAAGTGTAACTCGTAATCTGATTAAGTTTCTCAAGCTTCTAAGGTTGTAAAACCCTAAGAGCAATTTGTGTTATTCGTCTAATCAAATAGATTAGAGGTTCTTGTAATCAGTGGTTGGTAATACAAAGGTTTTGGTATTAATTGTGTTTACTGATTCTGTTTTTATTCATCTGAAAGTTTTCTTAAAACAATTGAGTGTTATTCCGCAAACTTCTTAATTGGACTTTGATTCAAAACAAGATTATTGGTTTAACTCTGATTTATTTAAACTAGTTAATCTTTGGTGATTTGATTCTGACAAGGTATAAATTTTATTTTCAAAGAAAACAAAAACAATGAAATCGTAGCAATATATTTTATTTTTTATAAAATAAAATATTTTAAAGTTAATATCACAAAACCAAAATAATAATTCAAAGTTTGAGAAGCACTATGATTAACTAATTTTGTATATTGATTCACTTATTTTGTACATTGATTCACTTATTTTTGAATTTGTGTTTCATTATTTATAAGTTCAAAAACTAATGAATCAATATAAAAAAAATCCTCAAGTTAATTTTATTTTTTGTTGTCGTGAAATTTGATTATTAGAATATAGAACCCTATTTTTTAATTTTTAAAAAACTCAGTTTACCAATTATAACCGGTATTTATTAACAAAAAAAAAAAGAACTTTGAAACCTTTGGGAATTTGAACCCGACGTGAATCGAACACGCAACCTTCTGATCTGGAGTCAGACGCGCTACCATTGCGCCACGGATCCTTTTGATAAATTTCTACTCCAAACGCTATATATTAAAATGGTCTACCAATTAAAATTCATGCGTATATACTTTTATTATTTGCAAATTAGAGAACTAATTATACAACTATATTTTCAACATGCGGCCGATGATCGAAAAGTCACTTCAATTCGTCTACTGTCAACAAAGAATAGAAAGGGTACACGAAGTGAGATTTTTTCATCATCGATAACAAGTCTATCCCACGACATTAAGGGTGTTCAAAATATTACGAAACCGAAAAATCATTCTGATTTTAAGATTAACTGAATCGAATTTTCTATTATTTTCGGTTTGGTTAACCGTTAACCGAACCGGAAAGAACTTTCGGTTTAGGTTCACGAATTTAGTGACGGACGGTTAACCGAAAAACCGAAAATTTTTAAATTTTATATAGTTGAACGCATAGGCCTATAAATATTAACATTTATCTAAACAATAATATAAAATGTTAACTCATTTATTAGTCCACATTAATTTTTATATTCAAAACAACAAAAAAACAACATTATAATAATTAATTTTGAAAACATTATAAAATATTTTTTTTAGTTTCTATTAGATTATAATAGAATTGTTTAATCGTTTAAAGATCTTTATTAAATGATTTGTAGTCTTATTTCTCGCCGGCCTTCATTATCTTAGACTACTGAAGCTTTTAAAAACTAATTATTAGAGTTTTTTAATTTAAAAAATAATTTATAAATAAAAAATGATTAACTGAATAATTGAACGAAAAAACCGGTTAACCTTCGGTTAACTTTCCGAAATGCAAATTCGGTTTCGGTTAATCATCCATGAACACCCCTACACGTTACAACCAAATAAGTGGGAGACTCATGTTGACGATCTCCGTTTTTTGTCCACAAACAGGGGCGGATGCATGTAGTGGGTTTGGGGGTCAAACAACCCCGATAATTTTTTTATTTTACGTGTTATATATATAATCAAAAATTTTTTGACACCTATGGTTTTTAAAGTTTGACCACAGTATCCTTGTTAGTGTTTATAAATTTTACGCATATAAAAAATTTGTTACGAAATTTTTAAGAAAATATATCAAAACTAATAGTTTGTTAACCATTTAACAAATAATTTAAAATGGCATGTGTACTGAACCTTCATTTATTGGGTTAATTCATTGTTTGACACTTAACATTTGGGCTTGGACTAAGAATATATTATTAGTTCTTGTTTGGTGTTTGTAAAAATGTTCTTCGTTGTTGTTAAATAATGTATAGTGTAGGGGTCTCCATTGTAATTATGTAATCTATTTATATGAGATGAATACAACACACCCATTGAAGGGTTTCCACATATTCTAGCATGATATCAAGCCTAACTCTAACCCACAAATATTAGGGTTATTTTTTTCCGGTACCTTGACCTCCGGCCGCCGCCCTATCGCCGCCGCCGGCACTTCTTCCGCCGCCCAATACTGTGCCCTACCGTGCCCACTCCGACGGTGTACCCACCTTCGGACTCTCTTCCGCTGCCCTTCCTCTTCTCTGCGCCCTGCAACCAGCCGCCGCCGACGCCTCTCACCGGCGCCGCTCCTCTCTGCGACCTACAACAGCGCCGGTCACCAGCGTCGCTTGATTTCTTCGCTCTGTGACTGCGCCGCCCTCCTCTGCCGACTGCAGCGTCGCCCCCTGCCGCTGCGGTTAGTTGCCGCCGCCGCATTCCTCCTCTGCCGACTGCCGCCGCTGCTCGGTGTTTGTGACGACCTTGTTAAATTAATGATATAATTGTAATCTCCAGGATCGACAAACAACCCAATGAATAATCATGATAATTGAATTTGAATACTTAAATTAGAATTAAGCAAATCCACACTAAAGCAAAGTAAAGTACATGACTACAGTGATTAAATCTAGCTATTACATCATCAATAATGTTTTAATAGTAACAAATCCCAGCCCCAAAGCTACATTGTCTATATACCAATTAGCTTCTATGGTCACCGAGATAAGAAATGGATTGCTTAAGATGAAGGTCCCACAACACTCTTGCCTTTGCCTGAAAACAATGTGAGTCAACAGTAAGCTAAATGCTTAGTGAGAAAACAGATTATGCAAACAACAAATATTTCTTTACATGCAATGCTTAACCATGGGCAGTGTAAGCCCCATGTATGTGAAAACGGCAGTGAAAAGCCTCAAAGTGTAAGTAAACCATGCAGTGCTAGCATGGGGTGGCAGTTCAATATGCTGATCGGGGATGTGCCGAACCTGATGGGATACGAGTGGGATGATCAGTCCCCGACAGTGGCCTGCTGTCAGCCCCAGTCCAGGTCGCATCAGATTATGAAGTAATGATCATGCAGTGCAAGCATGATGTATATAGATGCACTTTCAAATGAACGCTGGCTACATGTGTGTTACATGTCAAGTACGAGTGTGCATCATAACAACAAATCATTTCATGAGTGCCAAATGAAGTATATGAACAACGTGAACATGCCGTTGAATGTATAAACATGAATGTAAAAACAATAAATGTTCGAATGATAATCTGCAACTCACAGTGATTGGTATAGTGTGACTTGATCCTGAATCAATGTGTGTTTTGATAACACCACAATGATCTGTAATGTAAGTGTAATAGTGAACATGTGTCAGTAATTGCTTAAAACTTGTATTCTGTAGTTTTAAATGTAATTGGGTTCTGAATTCGGACCACATCCGAATTCGGATGGTCCGAATTGTAATTGGTCCGAAATTGGTCCTTGGTCCGAATTTGGCTATGTCCGAAATTGTGGGGGTCCGAATTTGGAAGCATCCGAAATTAGGATGGGGATCCGAATTGGGGAAGGATCCGAAATTGGGATGGACCCGAAATGAGGAGTGTCCGAAATGTACATGGATCCGAAAATGGGTATGATCCGAAATGGTTTGAACAGGACCCGAATTCGGATGATCCGAATTCGGTCCACACGGATCCGAGTTCATACTTAGTAATTTCCAACATTTTTCCAGAAATAATATTTGGGTCATTTTTGCATGTTTTTGTGTCTAAGATTGCAGATAATGAACTTAAATACACTATATCAACTTATAATATGTCATAATGTACCAAAATCTCCACATTTTTGTCCATTTTTCCACAAATTCGAAGAACACACACACTAAAACACACACAAATTCCAAAAATCATACTTAGACATTGAATCTGATTCTGAAATTTGGTACACTACATTGACAACCTTCGATTTTAACATTGCAACAACAATATACAACATGCATTATCATTTGCATCACAAATATTAGAAATCGGTTCTCATAAAAACCGAACAAATACTTCAAAAATCCGTAAGTTTGAGTAATTGTTACCTCAAATCGTTTGTTGTAGCAGTTATAGTTCCTAAAATGCCACTTGAATCCAACTTTCTACACCTTAATTTGATGATTCCTTGTGTTTCTTGAAGTGGAGCCGAGAGAGAGAGTAGAGAGATCGAGAGAGTTAGAGAGAGAAAGTGAGAGACAGTAGAGAGAGAGTGAGATTTGTTGAAAATGAAGGATTTCCTTCTTTTATTTGCCACTTTCACCTAACTGCACCTTATACCCCTCAACTTCGTATTTTCTTACTTAACTGATAATATAATAAAAAAATTAGCTTAAATTAATATAACATTCCATTACAACAATAAGTAGGTCCTTAAAATTGTAAAGTACATAAAATTGAAAAATAGGGATGTTACAGTGTTGGTTGTGTTTCTCACTCAGCCAGCGCCGCCAGTCCTTCCTCCGCTGCTGCTGCTACTGGTTCTTGTCTCTCTGGTTGCTCCTGCCGCTGCTGTAGATTTTTTTTTTTGGGCTAGGGTTTTTCCATTTACGCTTCTGCTTGGTTTTGGTGTTGGTTCTCTGGTTTGGTGCTGGAACCAAGTACAAGGCACAATCCCCAATTCCGCATTAAACTTCCAAGGCAGGATATATATTATATCTATTACTATTATATATTCCACAATATATAATATTTAGATATAATATTATATATACTTCAGCCCGGTGACCACCTGCTGCCGCTGCCGCCGCAACACCCGCTGCCGCCGCTGTCTTTTATAGCCGCCTCCCTCTCAATTACTTTTGGTGAGATCATTCCTGTTATTTGTTTCTTTAATATTATAATTATTTTTCGCAAGTAACATTATTATTAGTCATGACTGGAAATACTCCACCAACAACCAACCCAACTGCTTCCCAACTTGTTTTTGCTATCGGTAATGTCTACCCACAGTTTAGTTTCAAATTAACAACTGATGGATCTCGCTATAAACTGTGGCGTCGTATTTTTACTGATGTATGTAAAGGGGCAAAAGTCATGGGTCATATTACTGGGAAATCTCAACCAACAAGTGTTGATGATGAGGACTGGGAGGCCATTGATTCTCGTATTAAATCATGGTTCTACTCTACATGTGAACCAAATCTGCTTAACCTCATCACAAAAGATAACTGCACTGCACATGACCTTTGGGAAGCTTTGGATGCTCACTTTTTAAATAATAAATTATCTCGTAGTCTCCAACTTCAAACCCTCTTTCGAAACACCAAAAAGGGTGCACTTTCCATTACTGATTACTGTCACACTTTAAAAGATATTGCTGACTCCCTTGCTGATGTTGACACCAAAATTACTGATCAGGATCTTGTTTTGCAAATTCTACAGAATTTACCCTCATCCTATCAAAGCTTAATTGATGTCATCACACATACCAAACCTTTTCCCTCTTTCCTTGAAGCCAAAAACATGTTACTGTTGCATGAGTCACGTGAAGATCAATCCGAACCTACCCTTGAACCCTCACCTTCCCTTACCACTGCCCTTTATTCCTCGTCTAGTACTAATAATAATGGCAAAGGGAAAAATAAAAATAATAATCGGGGAAACAGAAACACGGGACGGGTTGCATCTAAAGGTAACACGGGAGGGGGGTCTTTTAACAGCACTACTTCTGTTACAGGTTATTCTCGTGATGCAGGTCAATCCAGTGCCCCACCGGCTTTCAACAATCAACTTCTGCAGCTTCTTCAGAATGCACTACATCAGCAATCTCAGGCTTCTCAGTTTGGAGGCAACTATCGTCAGCCGGTGTCTTCCACACCAACTCATGCCGGGACTCACACTCCATCGGCACTCTATGCTGCACCTCCTCCAGTCTCGCCTGCCAATGCAGCTCCGCCCCAGTTCACTGATCTGGCAGCTCTCTTCAGTTCAATGTCCGTTCAGCCGCCTCAACAGCATCAAGACAACAACTACTACATGGATACTGGTGCAAGCTCACACATGTCCTTCAACCAAGATAACTTACTTTCTCTTAAACCTTGTGGTAAGTCAAAAGTAATCATGGTTGGTAATGGTGCTTTACTCCCGGTTTCTTGCATTGGAGATACATTTCTTCCATTATCACAAAATAAATTGGCACTGAAAAATGTACTTGTTTATGATCAAATGGTTAAGAATCTCATTTCTGTGCGTAAATTCACTCTTGATAACTGGGTTTCTATTGAATTTGATCCTTTTGGTTTCTCCATCAAGGATCTTGATACAGGGCGCTTTCTTCATCGCTCTGACAGTACTGGTGATCTCTATCCTGTTCTCGAGCCTTCTCCGCCTTCTCTGTTCTCTGCCACTGCTATGGTCTCCATCTTTCCTGATGTATGGCATCGTCGTCTTGGTCATCCGGGCAGCTCTACATTTAATTTTTTACATTCTCGTAAATTTATTTCATGTTCTAATGCAATGTTACCTACGTGTCACGCTTGTCAATTGGGTAAACATTGTCGTTTGTCTTTTTCAAAGTCGACAACTAAGACTTCACGTATTTTTGAACTGGTTCATTCCGATTTGTGGACATCTCCTATTTCCAGTTTGAGTGGTTTCAAATATTATATTCTGTTTTTGGATGATTATTCTCATTTTTTATGGGTATTTCCATTGCGTGTAAAATCTGATGTTTTCCAAGTATTTACTATCTTTCGCGCTTATGTTGTAAATCAGTTTAAAACAGATATACAATCTTTTCAGTGTGATAATGGACGTGAATTCAATAATAGTAAATTACTTGAGCTTTTTCAAAAACATGGCATTAAAATTCGCTTTTCTTGTCCATACACGTCACAACAAAATGGCAAAGCTGAACGAGCCATTCGCACAATCAACAATGTGCTCCGTACTCTTTTGTTTCAAGCCTCTCTTCCACCAAAATTCTGGGTCGAAGCTCTCAACATGTCGGTTCATCTCTTGAACATTCTTCCCACTACTACTCTGGACTCCAAAACTCCCTGTGAGATCTTGTACGGCACTTTCCCGGTCTTTACCCACTTGCGTGTGTTTGGTTGCCTCTGCTATCCAAATCTCTCTTCTACAGCCCCAAACAAGCTTTCTCCTCGCTCTACTGCTTGTGTATACCTCGGGCCTTCCCCTTGTCATCGGGGTCATCGATGCTATGACCTAGTTACCCACCGTATTCTTATCTCACGTCATGTGATCTTTGATGAAGATCATTTTCCGTATCCTTCGTTCAATGCCCCACCCTCTCCCTCTGCGTATGATGCTTTCATTGACGACGTCACCACATCCACTGTGATGACTAATGCACCTATTGCATCCACCACTCCCTCAGATAACTCTTCTACTGAACCCACCTCGAGTGACTCGCCCATTCCCTCTAGTGATGCTCCTACAGCCGATGACCCACCTCATTCGTCTGTCGAACCTCACTCTTCGCACAGGTCTTCGGAATCAATTCCACCTGAAGCTGTCACTTCTTCACCACCTCCGGCTCCTACCTCCACTCATCCCATGACGACCCGATCGCGTACTGGCAGTCTCAAACCTCGCCAAATTTTGAATCTGTCAGCTGTTGAATCTCTTTCCCCAATTCCCAAGTCCTCTGCTCAGGCAATTCGTGATCCCAATTGGAAGGCAGCCATGGACGCTGAAATGTCTGCTCTTCTCTCCAATCATACGTGGGATCTTGTTCCCCCTCCTCCAAAAGTCAACATTGTTGGGTGCCGTTGGCTATATCGCCATAAGTTCGATAGTCAGGGTCGCCTTGAGCGTTACAAGGGCCGTCTGGTGGCTCAAGGTTTTTCTCAAATGCCTGGATTTGACTATGACGAAACTTTCAGCCCTGTTGTCAAACCAGTCACTGTCAGAATGGTCCTAAGCATTGCTCTCTCCCTAAACTGGCCGATTCATCAGCTTGATGTTAAAAATGCCTTTCTCAACGGTGAATTATCGGAGGAAGTCTATATGAAACAACCTCCTGGTTATGTTCATTCCTCCTTCCCACAGCATGTCTGTCGCCTTCGAAAAGCCCTGTATGGTCTCAAACAGGCTCCCCGCGCCTGGTTTCATCGATTCGCTGTCTTCATCACTTCTCTCGGCTTCCATTCCAGTAAATCTGACAGTTCTCTCTTTGTTTATCATCATGGTCGTGATACAATCTACCTTCTATTGTATGTAGACGATATCATTCTGACAGCTTCCTCCCAATCTCTGGTTAATCATGTCATCTCTCGTCTTTCGTCTGAGTTCAAAATGACTGACCTTGGCGCTCTCTCCTTCTTTCTAGGGGTCTCCGCTATACGCTCCTCTTCGGGCCTTTTCCTGTCTCAGACAGTTTTTGCCCAAGAAATCATTTCTCGTGCTGGCATGGACACTTGTCATCCTTGCTCTTCACCGGCTGAGACAAAGTCCAAACTACCCTCCTCTGGCAAACCAGTCGATGATCCGACTCTCTATCGAAGTCTTGCGGGTGCTTTACAGTACCTCACGATCACTCGTCCGGAAATCGCTTATGCTGTACAGCAAGTATGTCTGTATATGCACGATCCTCGCCAACCACATCTGAATGCCCTCAAACGCATTCTTCGTTATGTGAAGGGTACCCTTACTCATGGTCTTTTTCTCCGCCCATCCACTGTTAATCGTTTGGTCTGTTATACTGACGCTGATTGGGCTGGTTGTCCTGAAACACGCCGGTCCACCTCTGGGTTCTGCATCTTCCTAGGTGACAATCTTGTGTCTTGGTCCTCTAAACGCCAACATGTTGTGTCCCGTTCAAGTGCTGAAGCTGAATATCGTGGTATTGCTAACGTTGTTGCCGAATCTGCCTGGCTTCGTAATCTTTTGATTGAGTTACATCTACCTCTTTCACGTGCCACAGTTGTTTTTTGTGATAATGTAAGTGTCATGTATTTAGCTAATAACCCAGTACAGCATCAAAGAACCAAACATGTGGAACTTGACTTACACTTTGTAAGAGAACGTGTTGCTTTGGGGCAAGTGCGTGTGTCGCATGTGCCTTCATCTCATCAGTTAGCAGATATATTTACTAAAGGTCTTCCTACACAGCTGTTTTTACAATTTAAGTCCAGTCTTAGCATTAGTCCTCCTCCAGCTGCGACTGAGGGGGGTGTGTTAAATAATGTATAGTGTAGGGGTCTCCATTGTAATTATGTAATCTATTTATATGAGATGAATACAACACACCCATTGAAGGGTTTCCACATATTCTAGCAGTTGTTTTAGTTTATTAGATATTTAGATTATTATTTGTTTGAGAATTTAGGTGTTTAACAATTAACACTAAATTACATTTTTTAATTGTTTTAGTTCATTAAACAATATGAAACGATCTGAAAAAAATTAACAAAATCTGAATTGTTATCAAGTGGAAGAACTTTTAATACTTTTCCACAAATTCCACAAGTAAGTACTCAATTCAATTGGTGAATGGTTGAGTGACTGCTGTATTTGCATCACTGAGAAAAAAATTACTCAATGTTTCAGATAATGATGTAAAAACTAATAACTTGTTTTCAAAAGTTGAAAAATCGTAGAGTACAACTGTAGAATCTAATTTCTGTTAGTTTGTAACAATTAATAAGTTGCAGCACTTACACATTTATTTTACTATGTAATCAAGATCAACCGACCCCAACTTTTGAGGTGTAAATTTTTTTATAGAACCAAAAACACCCATACTGTTGCAACGTGATAAATTCTGACCGCTATAAAAAATTTTCTAAATCCGCCGCTGTCCCACAAACTTCAGCAATTGAGATGATGGCTTATAAGACGATATCAATTGGCTTTTATTCATGAATCTTTATCACAAATGCATCAACTTACTACAGTTTAAAAGAAAAGATATATTGTTGTATAAAAGTTGTCGAAGAATTCCAATCGAGATGGAGAAACTATTTCATGACCAATCGACTACACGAGATTTGACTTGTGACAAAAAATGATGTTGAACAATGTCGGCTTGACACATCTATTACTAAACAAGGTGCCCAAAAACATGTGATTTGAGATGATTAAAATGATTCCTAAGAAGGTATGTAATATTATTGATTATCATATTGGTGTTCATGTTGAGTCTAGGCGCCCACAAAATTAAACTATAAATTTAGATGGCACAGTGTGCTTCTGGTGGTTGAAAGTCATATTTGTTTGTTTGTTCGGTAAAACTTAAAAAAATGAATAAATACTTATAGCTGTAAGAGATACAATAAAACACAATTCTCTTGATGTGAGAACTATTTATTTATCTTGTTTCTTTAGCATACATAAAGTGGAGAATCATGTGTTGTTGTGTTATTAGCTTATATATTCAACATTATAGTTAGTATTTGACATTTATATTAGATTCATTAAAATAACCATATAAAGAAATTACGATACTCAAAATATATTATTTTAAAATAAACATGATTGAAACTAAAAGAAAAAATGTTTTGTTCTCGGAATTCACGAGATTTTCTGTGATTTGTATTTAAAATCTAATGTTTGGTTTACGGAATAAAAAATTTAAAATTCTGGATTTCATAATTCTTGTCATTTTTTGTTATTGAAAATCCTGGTACCATTCTTGCATTTCAAGTCCCACCTCTTATTCATCTTTCAAATTACCATTATACCCCTTCATCGATTAAAAAAAAACACACCCCACCCACCCCTTCCTTACCCTGTCTCTTCTGCTGCATATTAGTATAGTGATATGGTCATATTTATACATATTTTTGGCATCATTTCCCTTGCAATTTGGTCGGTTTTTCTCTCGAAATACGTGAAATAGATATCCAATTCATTCATTTTTGTGATTCATAGGACAAAAGAGGTTTTATCGACGAAGGAATGAACATCGAAGAAAAACTGACAAACTTTGAAGCCCCGACGAGTTCTCGTGGATTTTCTAGAAGAAAAGAAGCGAAATTGGTGAATTTTTGGAGCCTACGACCATAGAAGGGGAAGCCTACGACCACAGGAGGTACAAGGAGCATTACCGTGGGCTAGGGCACACGTTTGACCAAGTCAAGATGGCCTACGACCGTGGAGCTTAAGGCCTACGGTCGTAGGCGGCGCAGAATCTTTATAAAGAGAGTAGATTCGGCCAAAACGAGAGGAGAGCTGATTTTCTCGATTTCCAGCATATTTTTACGATTTTTTACAGTTTTTCTTCCCATATTCAAGTAGGTTTAAGGTAGTTTTAGTTGATTAATCATTCGGATTGATATTCGCGTGGATTGAAGCATTCGGTTAGCGGTAATCGTTGGTTTTCGTCACTTTTTGCAAGATTTCGGTACATTCGTCCCTTTTTCTTTCGTATTTCATAACGAATGCTATTAAGTTTTGTTTATTTTCTGTTTTTATTATGGGTCGTGAGTAGTTTTCTTGTTCACCCGCTTGGGATGATGAATTCTATGTATTAATTGGCATGGTTTTGGATTGATTGACGGTTTATGGATTATATTTACTAGATTTTTGATGTTCTTCATATATTTTTGTTAAAAATCAGATTTTTATCAATCGTTTAGCATTGTTTTGCGAAAATAATTGTTGGTTGAATCTGCGTTTTTAATAAAAATTGAAACTTTGGATGAAAAATTGATAATTGATTATATTTTCTAGGCATTGTGTTGCGATAATGATTTTGTGATGAATTATTGATCTAGAACTTTGCGTGTTTCTTAGTTTTTAGGCATTGTATTGCGATAATAAAACTAATAATCCGTAAAGCTTGATTTCCAAATAAATAAAGTTGGTTGGTTGAATTCTTGGTATTAATTGATAGTTTTTAGCATCTTTTTGCGATAATAAGATTGTTGGTTAATATTGGAATTCAGTACAATTAACTTTATTGTTTTCACGTGTTTCGTCATGATTTAATCTTTATTTGGAGAAATCTAATATTCGGTAGATTAATCCATAATTCCGGGCTTAAGTGAATATTTATAATTGGTTATTAACCGATTTATCTTTAATCGATCAATTCAGACCGCCGCCAATTAATTATAGTTTTTAAATTCCAAGTGGGTGACGTTTTCGTAATATAAGAGTTTCGTAAATTTCAATATCATTCTTTACTTGCTTAAGTTATTTCTAAATTGACTTTGCTTTTGTTAGTTGGTTCGTATTATATAGTTGTCCTTTCTTGGTGCGTTCGTTAGTTTAGTTTAAGTCGTGTTTGCTAGATTTAGTTTTTAATTATTTTGAAAAACCCAAAAAAAAATTAGTTTAACTTGTTATTCACGTGTTACTTAGTTTGCATTAGTTATTCAGATAATTAATTTTAATTATTGTCCCTAGTTGATAATTTCTTCACAAATTCCGAAATAGCTAAATATTGGTTTAGGTTGTAGTATTGGAGTCTCCTTTCTTTATTCCGTTCCCTGAGTTCGATAAATCCTGGGTGATTCTTGAAGCTATATTGCACACGATTGGTACACTTCCAGTTGTGTAATTTATACTTTGGGTTCATTTAGACATTAAAACCTGAGGTGTGTTTTGCACGCGTCAAGTTTTTGGCGCCGTTGCCGGGGAACGGTGCGAGCTTTAAGAAACAACCAACGCCGGTAGTTTAGTTGATCCTTTTTAGGGGCAATCCCCCTGAAAAGTTAAATATTCTGTCTATTTTCACTTTTGTTTAAAGGGTGTTCGGTGTATGAGTCGTCGTAATCCTAACATCGTCAGCCCATACTCCGAACCTGACGAGCATTTCGTAACCGTCGTCGTGAACAACCGCACCCTTTAGTTGAGGGACTGTCAAGTTTATCGGATTCTACTGACCATATTGTTTCTCATCCGGTGGAGGAAGATCACATAGACATCTTTGTTCAGTTACCTCCAATTTCTAGTCCTTCACCTTCTTCACCTTCTTCGCCTTCATCATCTTCATCATCTTCATCTTCTTCTGACGCTTCATCTTTCACTATGGGAGACCGAAGGACAATGCTTGAGCTTAACCAACCGGTCACCGATGACTCGGAAGGTGCAATAGTTATTCCAGGGTTCGATGCCGTTAACTTTGAGCTAAAGTCGAGTCTGATCGCTTTAGTTCAGAATAACGCACAGTTCTGCGGTCTATCCTCTGAGGATCCATATTCCCACCTGAAGAAATTCAGGAAAGCATGCGGTGGGTATAAAGCAAATCAAGTTCCGAGGGAGGTAATTCGTCTGATGCTTTTTCCTTACTCTCTTGTAGGACGTGCCATGATGTGGTATGAGTCCCTTCCCTCAAACTCGATTCGTACTTGGGACGATATGGAATCAAAGTTTCTCCTCAAGTTCTGCCCTCCTTCTTGGACTACTAAGCTTATGAGTGACAATCTCTCATTTAATCAGAAACCTGATGAGTCTTTGTATGATGCATGGGAGAGATATAAGGAATCCATTATGAAATGCCCAAATCATAACATGACACTTAATCACCGTGTCAAGGTATTCTATGAGAATGTTCACCCCATGTATCACTCACTAATCGACTCAGCTTGTAACGGGTCAGTGTATAAGAGGACACCAGAAGAGGCTTTTGACATAATCGATGACCTGGTTTTAAGCCAAACTCAGACACCTAGTGACTATTTTGGGTGGGGAGCTTCTGATTCAAAGCAAGCTGCTGTTATAGCTGCCCTCACAGCTAAGATTGAGCTCCTCACGCAGACTAGTCAGCCACAGTCATCCCCAGTTGCTGTACACGCAGTACAACACGGATGTGAGCACTGTGGTGGACCACATTCCGGCTATGAGTGCCAAGCTAGTTTTCCTTACCCAAATCCGGAGCAGGGATATTACTCGTCAGGAGATTATGGTGGAGGCATGGCTAGATATGCCCAACCTACTCCGAATTTTTCTCGAGCTCAGAACCAACCACCTCTTGGATTCGCTCATCCTCATCCTCAGGTGATGCAGAGACCCCAATTTAACCCTCAGCAAGGGTATAACCATGGATATCATCAGGGACAATCTTCTTCTTTCTCACAATTTAATTCTAGTCCCAATCAGTTCCATAATGCCCACTTCCCTAATCAGAATCACCAGTCTCAACCCGTGCAACCTACAAAGTCAAACCTCGAGGAGATGATGATGAAGTTTATTGCTAATCAAGAGGCGTTGTCTAGAAATCAGCAGGCTGCTATTCAGGCCCTTGAAACACAAGTGGGACAGCTAGCACAGTCGAGGAATGTTAGGAATGCTGGTGAACTTCCTAGCAACACTGAGCCCAATCCAAGAGATAATCTGAAAGACAAGGGTCCTGCTCAAGTCAATGCCATTACTGTACATGATGATGAGCACCCCGAGGATGTTCCTTCTTCTACTTCTTCCTCTTCTCCCCCATTGAAGAAGGAACTGGAGGCTTTAATGGACGAGATGCATCTGAACGCTTCAGGAAGTACCGCATATGTCCCTCCTCCTTTATACATCCAAGGTAAGGCCGACCCTGGTAGTTTCACTATCCCGTGTTCTGTAAAGGGGGCTGTATTCAGCAATGCTTTAGCCGATCTAGGCTCTAGCATCAATGTTATTGCTCATGATATTTTCCAACAGCTTGATTTGGGACCTCTTAAGCCTTCTTTGGTAGCCGTGCAGCTAGCTGATAGTTCCTTGAGACGGCCTGTAGGGACTTGTGAGGGAGTTAGATTGAAGGTTGATAGATTTGAGTTTGTTGTTGATTTAGTGGTGCTAGACATGGATAGCTCGAGTGGCAATCCCCTCATTTTGGGTAGACCCTTTCTTACATCTGCTAGAGCATTGATAGATGTCCTGTCTATGGAGTTGACTATTAGAGTGAGAGATGAGGATATTACATTTCGTATGGCGAAAGCTAATCCATTATATCCATTTCTGCCTGACTCACTTTTCTCCATATCTACTTATGCACCATGTGTTGAGTTAGATCCTATGCAGGGTGTTCATGCCACGAACGAGTTTGATGCTGATAAAGATTTGCGGGAGATTGCTTGCTTGCTTGGACTAGATTGGCAGATGCACATTGATGAGAATGACATCCCAACGGATGAGGATATTTTTGCTTTGTTTGAAGCACCATCACCATCTACTCCTTCTCATATTGATCTTGATAAGCTTGATATTCTTGAATCTGATACTATTGTTGTTTGTGATGGACAGATACCTTCAAGCTCGGTAAAGAGGAAAGGGAAATCGAAGAAGCCAAGAAAGCGAAAGAAGAAGGTGGATAAGATCACAACAAAACCAACTTGTCAATTTCCGAAGCTTAATTTTGATCATGAGGATCCGGTTGGTGAGTACATTGCTTTAGTAGGTATGAAAGGTTTGCGAGCTCGTTTCCCAGGTATGTTTTATCAATCTAAGGGCCATGTGGACGAGTCAAGCTAGAGACTCGTCAAAACAAGCGCTTTCGGGAGGCAACCGTAGATACTTTCATTTGTATATTAAGTTTTCATTTTATGTTTAATTTGTTTTGCTTGATGTGTTGCGCTGTTAATTTAAATTTTGAAAGTTATATGCTTTAATAAGTAGCCCGTGCATTGCGTATGTGATTAGGATTGCATGATTGATGCTAGTGGTCTTGTTTTGAAAGCATGTTTGCTTGTTCTAATTTCTAGTTTATTTTATTTTATTTTATTTTATTTTATTTTATCTTATATAGTTTATTTATTTACTTTTTTTATTGCTTTGTGTGTGGTGTGCTTGTTATATTTAATTTCATAGATGGTGTGTTTTTGAGTTCTAATAGTTTGGTGTGTTTCCATGTTTTCTTTGTTTATTTTCGTAGATTTATATTTAGGTATTTATGTTCTAGTCCTTGCATGCTCATGGTGTCACGTATTATGCTTTATTTATGTAAAAGGGATGTCGTTACCTTGAGAATATTTTGGTGTGCTGATATGTCATATGATCATGTATGTTTGAAATGAGTGTGGGGTAGTGTATCTGATATGAGTGTGAGTGATGTGCTTGATGCGTGTTTAGACAAATGTATGTGTGTTAGAGTGTTATCAGTCTTGGACAGCTGTTGATAGATGTCTTGTCATGACGGGCCATGGTAGAGATGCTCACTAGCAGTCAGTTTAGCCTCTTCATTCAGACATGGGCATGCTTAAGTGTATCAGGGGAGTTTTTTCTGTTCCAATTGATTACCTCCATTATTCCATGCTATCTTGAACTGTTCATGACAGTGAGGACACTGTCAGATTTAAGTGTGGGGTGGGGGTATAAAAATGTTGATTTTGAGATTTGCATGTACTTAAGTAAAAGTCGCAACATTTTTGTCTAAAATTGGGCTGGTTTTCAAAATTTATTCTCTATTTTTGGCATGTTGGACTCTTTTGCAGTATTGTTCTATTTTCTATGCATGCGAAGCTGAGCAAGTGACTTTGAGATTATTTTGTGGTAACAGGATGTTTGATGTGCATGTCACGCTTCTTGACTGAAATTCCATGATTAAGCACAAATAACCCTGTACATTCGTTTCGTGAGAATTTGAGCCCATCTAGCATTCATATTTAATGCTCATTATTTCTTTCGGTGTGAATTTGTCGGTGTTAATTGGATTAAGGTAGAACTTGTTTGTCAAATGCACGCCAAGATCACATTGTTTGAGAATCTAGCACTTATATAAAGGCACAGTTAGGACACCCTTTTTCCCAAATGACACCCTTACCTGCATTATTTCCCATAGTTTCCCCATTTGAGCCTTGACTTTCATTTCGGTGACAACCCACATTATCAGCCAAATAATCCTTTTGCCTATCGTTTGACCGGAATTGGGATCGTGATTCAGTAGCAAGCTTTAGGGATTTATTTGGGATCATTCGTTTGTCAGCTAGTTTGTACTCTGTGAGCCTTGACGATTATGCCTTGTTTTGATAGCATTCGAGTCATACGTAATTCTATGCTTTTGTGTTCTTCCTGACTTTTCTAGTGTTGTACCGCGGCAATACTAGTGTGGTTAACAGAGTTCTTTTTGAGTACAGATTGCATATAAGTCGGTGTTTGGAAATTCAGCGCTATAAAAAAAAGGAAGAGAAAAGAAAAAAAAAAAGAAAAAAAAAGAAAAAAGAAAAAGAAAAGAGAAAGAATTGGAATAAGAAAGTGAAATGAATTGTTGTCCTTCTGAGTTGCTATTAGATGTGAAAAATCAAGCGAGTTTATTGGTGTAATTTTCTGAGTTTGGTCTCATGCTCGTTACTTGTTTCTATAGCTTGATGGTTGATCTTCGATCCCAATCTTTTAACCCCACTTTGGCCATATATTCCCCATTTCCTTAGCCTAGCCTCGTTACAGCCCATTAAGACCTTTATGTGCTTTATTTTCAAACATTAAGTGATGGCGGTGTGATTTACTCTCAAGCATATGCTCACATTCTTTTAACATGTCTGGCATTGAGCGAAATTTGTGAAAACATACGAGCCTATACACATGAGTGATGAGTGAAAACTGTGAGGTGCTAAGTCATGTAATGAGGTGGGAAGGGGTTGACATTGCAATTCTTTTTGCATCTTGTGGTCTCATTGTTTCTTGCATTGGCTTCAATTTCATAGTCTATGGATCTTTAATGCTATTGAGGCTTGCATGTTTCTAGAGAGTTTATTTTGAATTGAGGCCTGAGTAAAGACATTTATGCAGTAGTTTGCTTGAGGACAAGCAAAGTTCAAGTGTGGGGTATTTTGATATGGTCATATTTATACATATTTTTGGCATCATTTCCCTTGCAATTTGGTCGGTTTTTCTCTCGAAATACGTGAAATAGATATCTATATCATTCATTTTTGTGATTCACAGGACAAAAGAGGTTTTATCGACGAAGGAATGAACATCGAAGAAAAACTGACAAACTTTGAAGCCCCGACGAGTTCTCGTGGATTTTCTAGAAGAAAAGAAGCGAAATTGGTGAATTTTTGGAGCCTATGACCATAGAAGGGGAAGCCTACGACCACAGGAGGTACAAGGAGCATTACCGTGGGCTAGGGCACAGGTTTGACCAAGTCAACATGGCCTACGACCGTGGAGCTTAAGGCCTACGGTCGTAGGCGGCGCAGAATCTTTATAAAGAGAGTAGATTCGGCCAAAACGAGAGGAGAGCTGATTTTCTCGATTTCCAACATATTTTTACGATTTTTTACAGTTTTTCTTCCCATATTCAAGTAGGTTTAAGGTAGTTTTAGTTGATTAATCATTCGGATTGATATTCGCGTGGATTGAAGCATTCGGTTAGCGGTAATCGTTGGTTTTCGTCACTTTTTGCAAGATTTCGGTACATTCGTCCCTTTTTCTTTCGTATTTCATAATGAATGCTATTAAGTTTTGTTTATTTTCTGTTTTTATTATGGATCGTGAGTAGTTTTCTTGTTCACCCGCTTGGGATGAAGAATTCTATGTATTAATTGGCATGGTTTTGGATTGATTGACGGTTTATGGATTATATTTACTAGATTTTTGATGTTCTTCATATATTTTTGTTAAAAATCAGATTTTTATCAATCGTTTAGCATTGTTTTGCGAAAATAATTGTTGGTTGAATCTGCGTTTTTAATAAAAATTGAAACTTTGGATGAAAAATTGATAATTGATTATATTTTCTAGGCATTGTGTTGCGATAATGATTTTGTGATGAATTATTGATCTAGAACTTTGCGTGTTTCTTAGTTTTTAGGCATTGTGTTGCGATAATAAAACTAATAATCCGTAAAGCTTGATTTCCAAATAAATAAAGTTGGTTGGTTGAATTCTCGGTATTAATTGATAGTTTTTAGCATCTTTTTGCGATAATAAGATTGTTGGTTAATATTGGAATTCAGTACAATTAACTTTATTGTTTTCACGTGTTTCGTCATGATTTAATCTTTATTTGGAGAAATCTAATATTCGGTAGATTAATCCATAATTCCGGGCTTAAGTGAATATTTATAATTGGTTATTAACCGATTTATCTTTAATCGATCAATTCAGACCGCCACCAATTAATTATAGTTTTTAAATTCCAAGTGGGTGACGTTTTCGTAATATAAGAGTTTCGTAAATTTCAATATCATTCTTTACTTGCTTAAGTTATTTCTAAATTGACTTTGCTTTTGTTAGTTGGTTCGTATTATATAGTTGTCCTTTCTTGGTACGTTCGTTAGTTTAGTTTAAGTCGTGTTTGCTAGATTTAGTTTTTAATTATTTTGAAAAACCCAAAAAAAATTAGTTTAACTTGTTATTCACGTGTTACTTAGTTTGCATTAGTTATTCAGATAATTAATTTTAATTATTGTCCCTAGTTGATAATTTCTTCACAAATTCCGAATGTGAAGACCTTCTCTTACGGGGCAGTCCTCAGAGTCTAGGTCCCACATCATGCAATACGATATCAATCATACTAAGATAGGGTAATTATAATGCGGAAAATTAAATTACATGTACATACAGATTAGGATTTAAGTTATACGGATTACATATTTCAAAATAAAGTTATAAAAGGGTAATATCTAATGTAGTCATTACATCATAGAATCATAATAAGTCTACCCAAAATCCACAACAATTGTTGTCTTCCAATCAGTACCGAAAGGATTTGTTGAGTAGTGGTCTAAGAAAGCTTCAAAACTTGGATCTTGAATGACCTAAGTACTAGGTCCTGCAGGTGATTTTCCTTTGGCTTTTCCTGTAAAATATTAATGCAACATCTGTAAGCAAAGCTTAGTGAGTTTATAGATTTTCAATATCAACATGCGTGTCAAGCGGAGTCATTAGTCTAAGCGTGATATGTCTTGGCTGCCGCTACAACCCTCATGATTGAGATATAGAATCATAGAATCGGATGATGTTCAGGCCACACTCACGCTTAAATCGTGGGGATCAGCCACATACTGGGCTAGCTACCAGTAAGTCAATATGGCGGAACATCGGAGGTCATTACCAAGTTCATAAGAACTGGTGAAATAGCCAGGTCTAGAACAATAGACCATCAAGGCTAGTCAAGCTGAATAAATCTATCGAATGTCTGATCAAATAATGAAGCTTAAGTCATAATAATCATGATAGCAATGAATCATAAGCAATGTCTGAATAAGTCTTAAATGCAATATGAAATGATAATCAAATAGCTATCATGATTCACTGGGCAACACCCAACCATGGTGTGCACAGGTCTCAATCCAGCTGATAAATGAATGTCAATAAATCTAACAGCAGCAATATATCTCAACCGGATCTATGCATGTTCAATCTGAATATCTATAACTCACAGTTCTGGGTCTTTATCAAACAGATATAAAAATCTGCCACCTGAGTTATCTCAGGATTTTTATCTTTGTCAATCTGTAATCTGTCAAGTCTTTTCAAATCAGAGACCCGCTTTCAAGTCTTTAAGTCTTTAAATCTTTGTTCAGAATATACTGAACCTGTCCAGAATTATCATGATAATATCATGTCAATTTCATCATCTTTATCTTTATCATTTTAGTCTTTACTTTCTTGTATTTTATCTGATTCTGATATCTGATATCTTGTCAATCTTTCATTAAATTCTCATAAGTTTTCTATATATATATATATATATATATATATATATCATATATATAACTAAAAAGCATAAGCATATAATCATTTATTTAATTGAAATATAAAATTGAGTTCCGGGCCATCAATTTCGGATACCAATCCGAACCGAACTAGCCAACCGAATTCGGATCCATGTACCCCATCCGAAATCTGAGATCCGAATTGAACCTATCCGAATTGAGGACATATGAACCGAATTTGAAGGCCTCCGAAATGTAGGGTCCGAAATAGCATGTTATCCGAACCGAATCATTGGTCCGAAATGGACACCATCCGAATTCGGTCCTACACGAATTCGGATCCATACTTAGCATTTTTCCTAGAAATTGTTCTTGGTGTTCATCATATTGTTCATACGGATTTTTATTAATTTTCACCAAACATAATTAAAATTGACATGCAACTAAATATATTAATGTATTATCATTATTTGAATGTTTTTATACTAATTTCCCTATTAATAACATCATATTTTGATCAAGATCATCCAAAAATATGAAATTTTGTCAAGAACAATATTTTACCAAAATATCCGATTTCTTCACTATTTTGGATGATCTAGTCCACAAATACTGTTTAAAATACTTCTATTAACTTGGATTTATCATAATCTCTTAAATTCATACACATGCATCATATAATCTCAACATTTTAAATCTTAGGTTTCGGTTTCTAATAAAACCGAACCAAATATACATAAAGATTGGAAATACAAGTGAATTTACCTCAAAATCTTGTGGATTGTTGTTGATCTTTAATTCTTGTAACTCCTTCTTGTATTAAATCCTCAATTAATTGTACAAAACTTGAATTTTTCTTGGAAATTTTGTGAAATTTCCGTAAGTGTAGTGAGAGGTTAGAGAGAGAGAGAGAGAGTCAATTCTCTTAATTGTTAATAATGACCATTAAAAATGGTTTATATATGTATTATAGTTATATTTGTAATTTAACCCACTAAACTTTTGTATTTTACATTTCTTTAATATAATCATCTTTTAACAATTAAAAATCATAAATATAGTTTAATTAATATTTTCATTATTAAATTATATTACAAAATAATAATGTAATAATATTACATCATTAACTCAAATTCTGAAATAAAAGATAGGTTGTTACAGAATGGGCTCCACCACGCACAAACTTCGTCCCCGAAGTTAGCTATGTTCGAACAGACTGGGATAAGTAGCTTTCATAACATCTCTGGATTCCCAAGACTGATGCGAACCTTTGTGGTGTTTCCACTGGACGAGCACCATCTGTATTTCTTTCTTTCTAAGCTTCTTGGTCTTCGAGTCCAAAATACGCTCTGGCTCTTCAACCACTCTCAGCTTCTCATCAATCTGCAAGTTAACGTGTGGTATTTGAACTTCTCTTTCGTCTGCTAAACTCTTTCTCAAGTGACTAACATGAAATACAGGATGTATTCCAGCTAAGTCAGCTGGCAGTTCAAGACGATAAGATTGATTTCCAATCTTTTCCACAATCTTGAACGGACCAATAAATCTCGGAGCTAGCTTGTTTCTTTTAATAAACCGCACCACATTCTTCATTGGGGATACTTTTAACATCACCCAATCGTTAACCGCAAAACTGATTGATCTGTGCCGGTTGTCATAGTACGACTTCTGCCTGCTCTGAGCTTCAAGAATATTTCTTCTAATCAGCTGAATCTTTTCGTGAGTCAACTGTAGAAGGGCAGGTCCTGCTATTGGTGATTCACCTGTTTCACGCCAACAGGTGGGAGTTCTGCATTTTCTTCCATACAAAGCTTCAAATGGAGCCATCTTGATCATTGAATGATAACTGTTATTATACGAGAATTCGACCAACGGCAAGTGGTCATCCCAGTTACCACCTAGATCAAGAATGCAGGCACGAAGCATATCTTCCAGGGTTAGGATAGTACGCTCACTCTGGCCATCGGCATTAGGATGATAAGCAGTACTCATAAAGATCCGAGTACCCATCCCATCTTGTAGAGCTTGCCAGAATCTGGATGTGAAACGACTATCACGATCGGATACGATAGACTTTGGCACACCATGACGAGAAATTACTTCTGTGATGTATATCTGTGCCAATCTATCGAGAGAGTAGGTTTCTTTTATCGGTATGAAATGAGCTGACTTTGTTAATCGGTCCACGACTACCCAGATGGAGTCGTGCTGTCTTTTGGTTTTCGGCAGTTTCGTAATGAAATCCATAGTTATATGCTCCCACTTCCACTCAGGAACTGGCAGTGGTTGCATATGCCCGAAGGGTTTCTGATGTTCTGCCTTTACCATCTGACAGACTCTGCAGCTTTCAACACATTTACCGATGTCTTTCTTCATTTCTGGCCACCAATAGTCAGCTTTCAGATCAAAGTTTATCTTTGAGCTGCCAGGATGAACAGATAATTTGGACTGATGGACTTCAGATAGAAGAGTGCTGCGAATTGAACCATACTTAGGAACCCAGATTCGGTTTCCCTTGAGACAGTGAAGTCCCAAATGGTTCAGAGATAAGAATTGAAGTTGCCCTTTAAGATTTTCAGAATCAATATTCTCTTCTTTCAGTGCTTCTGCTTGAGCAACTCGAATGTCTTCAATAAGATCAGAAGAGAATACTACAGGAGTTAGGGCATAGCAGCATTTTTCCGGATAGACTTTCCTACTCAAAGCATCCGCGACAACATTAGCTTTGTCGGGATGATATAGGATCTCGCAATCATAGTCCTTGATAAGCTCCAAGGACCGTCGCTGTTTCATGTTTAGATCCTTTTGAGTAAAACGATGCTTGAGACTCTTATGATCGGTGTAGAGCTGACACCGAGTCCCATAAAGATAATGCCGCCAGATTTTCAGAGCAAAGGTGACGGCAGCCAACTCAAGATCATGAGTTGGTGCACTTTTCTCGTAATCTTTTAACTGCCTTGAAGCGTAGGCAATTACTTTTCCCCTTTGCATAAGAACACACCCTAAGCCAGTACCAGATGCATCGCTGTAAACAACGAAATCGTCATTGCCTTCTGGCAAGGCTAGGATCGGCGCTTGAATGAGCTTTTGCTTCAGAATGTCAAATGCCTCTTGCTGTTTATTAGACCAAACGAAAGGAGTATTCTTTCGTGTTAACATCGTTAAAGGTACAGCAATCTTTGAGAAATCCTTTATGAATCGCCGATAATAACCGGCCAATCCAAGGAAACTTCGGATTTCAGAGGCATTGCGAGGCGTTTGCCATTTCTGAACGGCCTCGACTTTCGAAGGATCAACGGAAATCCCTTCGTCAGAAACAACATGGCCAAGGAACTGAATCTATAATAATCAAAATAGAAATTCAAGTTCTGATGTAAATCAGGGAATACTTAGGAAATACTCAAGACATATATTTATAATAAAAATTATACCTGTCTGAGCCAAAACTCGCACTTAGAAAACTTTGCGTAGAGTCTTTCTTTTCTCAATAACTCTAGCAACTGTCGTAAATGAATAGAATGATCAGCCTCCGTTTTAGAGTAAATCAGAATATCGTCTATGAATACGATAACTGATTTATCCAACATTGGTCTGCACACACGGTTCATGAGATCCATGAACGCAGCTGGTGCATTTGTCAAGCCAAACGGCATCACGAGAAATTCGTAATGACCGTATCTTGTACGGAAGGCTGTCTTTGGAACATCCTCATCTCTGACTTTTAATTGATGATACCCAGAACGAAGATCTATTTTCGAGAAGTAACTGGCTCCTTGTAGCTGATCAAACAGATCATCGATTCTGGGCAGAGGATACTTGTTCTTTATTGTAACCTTGTTCAACTCGCGGTAGTCGATGCACATACGGAAAGTTCCGTCTTTCTTCTTAACAAATAAGACAGGTGCACCCCACGGAGATGAACTCGGTCGGATGAACCCCTTCTCTAACAGCTCTTGCAATTATTTTGACATTTCCTGCATTTCTGCAGGTGCAAGTCTGTAAGGAGCTTTTGCAATAGGAGCCGCACCAGGAATCAAGTCAATACTGAACTCGACTTGACGTTCCGGTGGCACTCCGGAATTGTCATCAGGGAAGACATCTGGAAATTCGCAGACAATTGGAATATCGGATAGAGATTTCTTTTCAGAGTTGGATTCAGATAGAGCGTAGCACAGATAGGATTCGCGACCCTTAGATACATATTTATAAGCTTTCTCTATAGAAATAAAGCAGTGTGCACCTTTACGCTTCTCGCCCTTGATCTCCAATACTCGGTCGTCTGAAGACTTGATTCTGATGATTCGTCGATTGCAGATGATTGTAGCCTCGTTATTTGTTAACCAGTCCATGCCAATGATTACGTCAAATTCTTTCAACGGAATCGGGATAAGGTCGAGATTAAATACAATGTTATCGACGAGTAGAGTGCAGTTTCGATAAACAGAATCAGCCATAACATAACTGTTACTGGCTGTCTCAATATCAAGTACAACAGGAAGCTTCGATGGGGATTTAAGTAATCTTGATGCAAAAGAAGTCGATATGAAGGAACGACTAGCGCCAGAATCAAATAATACGCGAGCAGGTATCGTATTTAACAGAAACGTACCGGTGACTACGTCAGGTGTTTCTCTCGCTTCTTCGGCTGTTATTTGAAAAGCTCGAGTCTTTGCAGTCGGCGTTGCAGCAGAACTCTTAACTGTAGACCCTCCAGCTGATGACTGTGACTGATAACGCGGTCCGCTACGACACTGATACATAAAGTGTCCCCTTTTTCCACATTTTGCGCATCCACGTCCCTGCTGTGGACATTCTTCACTGCTGTGACCGATCATGTTGCACGCAAAGCAAGTAACATCATCTGGATTGCACAATCCCATGTGTGATCTCCTGCATCGCTTGCAGAATCGTGATTCGTTCGTGAGGGAGTAAACTTGTGCTTTCGGCTGTGAACTTTGCTGATGGAATTGCTGAGATTGTGACTGAGACTTATTTGGCTTGAAAAATCTGCCAAATCTTTGATTCTTCGGAGGAGACGGATTCATCGGGTTAGTAGACGGAGCATAGAGCTGATCGCCGTATTCTAAATAACCTCGCTCGATTTGTCTAGCTGCTTCTACCATTTCCAAGTAACTTTTATATTTGATCGCACTCATCGGATGTCGATATCTAGGATTAAGTCCTACGCGAAATCTATTCATCTTTCTCTCTTCTGTAGCTACTTGGTCTGAGGAGTAACCGCATAGTCGTGAAAACTCGTGTTCGTATTCGTCAACTGTCTTCGTTTCCTGAGTCAGCTGCATCAGTTGTACTTCCATTTTATCTTGTTGGTCAATCGGGCAGTACTTCGCATTGAACATATCAAGAAACTGGTTCCACTCTAGAGTCTGAATTATTTCTTCACCATAGATACTCCTCTGAGTTTTCCACCAGGCACGGGCAGCTCCCACAAATAGTGCAGACGCATAACTCACCTTCTTTGAATCTAAACAGTCAGAGATTCTAAAGATCTCTTCGGTATGACTGATCCAATCCATCGCTTGAATTGGATTCACTGTACCCTCAAAATTCAGGGCACCGCTCGCTTTGAAATCTTTAAATTTGCAGCCTTTTGGCTGAGCAGTTTGGGTTTCTGGATTAGATTTATCAGAATCAGATTCATTAGTCTGGACTTGCTTTTCTTTTCTCTTATTTCTTTTATCTTCACGTCTTTTAGCTTCGGCCTCATCTCTGGCCTGAAACTGTTCTTGCATTGTCTTATTTTGTTGTTCTGAGTGTTGGGCTAAAAGTTGTTGCATCATTTCAAACATTTGTTGTGGGTTCATGTTGCTGGGAATATCACCTGATCCTGATCCTGACATCTTCTACTGAAAATTAAAAGCATTTAACTATCAGTTTATAAACTTAGATCTATGTACCCTTTTTCCCATCCTAGTAGTCTGTACATCCTATCTCAGTTCAAACCACCTAAATGATTGATACATATGTATTGCTTCAGTTTGAGATCAAGTATACTCACGTAATACTTGATTCACTCAAACTATGGGCTCTGATACCATCCTGTGAAGACCTTCCCATACGGGGCAGTCCTCAGAGTCTAGGTCCCACATCATGCAATACGATATCAATCACACTAAGATAGGGTAATTATAATGCGGAAAATTAAATTACATGTACATACAGATTAGGATTTAAGTTATACGGATTACATATTTCAAAATAAAGTTATAAAAGGGTAATATCTAATCTAGTCATTACATCATAGAATCATAATAAGTCTACCCAAAATCCACAACAATTGTTGTCTTCCAATCAGTACTGAAAGGATTTGTTGAGTAGTGGTCTAAGAAAGCTTCAAAACTTGGATCTTGAATGACCTAAGTACTAGGTCCTGCAGGTGATTTTCCTTTGGCTTTTCCTGTAAAATATTAATGCAACATCTGTAAGCAAAGCTTAGTGAGTTTATAGATTTTCAATATCAACATGCGTGTCAAGCGGGTCATCAGTCTAAGCGTGATATGTCTTGGCTGCCGCTACAGCCCTCATGATTGAGATATAGTATCATAAGATCGGATGATGTTCAGGCCACACTCACGCTTAAATCGTGGGGATCAGCCACATACTGGGCTAGCTACCAGTAAGTCAATATGGCGGAACATCGGAGGTCATTACCAAGTTCATAAGAACTGGTGAAATAGTCAGGTCTAGAACAATAGACCATCAAGGCTAGTCAAGCTGAATAAATCTATCGAATGTCTGATCAAATAATGAAGCTTAAGTCATAATAATCATGATAGCAATGAATCATAAGCAATGTCTGAATAAGTCTTAAATGCAATATGAAATGATAATCAAATAGCTATCATGATTCACTGGGCAACACCCAACCATGGTGTGCACAGGTCTCAATCCAGCTGATAAATGAATGTCAATAAATCTAACAGCAGCAATATATCTCAACCGGATCTATGCATGTTCAATCTGAATATCTATAACTCACAGTTCTGGGTCTTTATCAAACAGATATAAAAATCTGCCACCTGAGTTATCTCAGGATTTTTATCTTTGTCAATCTGTAATCTGTCAAGTCTTTTCAAATCAGAGACCCGCTTTCAAGTCTTTAAGTCTTTAAATCTTTGTTCAGAATATACTGAACCTGTCCAGAATTATCATGATAATATCATGTCAATTTCATCATCTTTATCTTTATCATTTTAGTCTTTAATTTCTTGTATTTTATCTGATTCTGATATCTGATATCTTGTCAATCTTTCATTAAATTCTCATAAGTTTTCTATATATATATATATATATATATATATATATATATATATATATATATATATATATATATATATATATATATATATATATATATATATATATATATATATATATATATATATATATATCATATATATAACTAAAAAGCATAAGCATATAATCATTTATTTAATTGAAATATAAAATTGAGTTTCGGGCCATCAATTTCGGATCCACCCGGATTCGGATCATCCGGATCCGGACCAATCCGAACCGAACTAGCCAACCGAATTCGGATCCATGTACCCCATCCGAAATCTGAGATCCGAATTGAACCTATCCGAATTGAGGACATATGAACCGAATTTGAAGGCCTCCGAAATGTAGGGTCCGAAATAGCATGTTATCCGAACCGAATCATTGGTCCGAAATGGACACCATCCGAATTCGGTCCTACCCGAATTCGGATCCATACTTAGCATTTTTCCCAGAAATTGTTCTTGGTGTTCATCATATTGTTCATACGGATTTTTATTAATTTTCACCAAACATAATTAAAATTGACATGCAACTAAATATATTAATGTATTATCATTATTTGAATGTTTTTATACTAATTTCCCTATTAATAACATCATATTTTGATCAAGATCATCCAAAAATATGAAATTTTGTCAAGAACAATATTTTACCAAAATATCCGATTTCTTCACTATTTTGGATGATCTAGTCCACAAATTTTGTTTCTAATACTTCTATTAACTTGGATTTATCATAATCTCTTAAATTCATACACATGCATCATATAATCTCAACATTTTAAATCTTAGGTTTCGGTTTCTAATAAAACCGAACCAAATATACATAAAGATTGAAAATACAAGTGAATTTACCTCAAAATCTTGTGGATTGTTGTTGATCTTTAATTCTTGTAACTCCTTCTTGTATTAAATCCTCAATTAATTGTACAAAACTTGAATCTTTCTTGGAAATTTTGTGAAATTTCCGTAAGTGTAGTGAGAGGTTAGAGAGAGAGAGAGTCAATTCTCTTAATTGTTAATAATGACCATTAAAAATGGTTTATATATGTATTATAGTTATATTTGTAATTTAACCCACTAAACTTTTGTATCTTACATTTCTTTAATATAATCATCTTTTAACAATTAAAAATCATAAATATAGTTTAATTAATATTTTTATTATTAAATTATATTACAAAATAATAATGTAATAATATTACATCATTAACTCAAATTCTGAAATAAAAGATAGGTTGTTACACCGAAATAGCTAAATATTGGTTTCGGTTGTAGTATTGGAGTCTCATTTCTTTATTCCGTTCCCTGAGTTCGATAAATCCTGGGTGATTCTTGAAGCTATATTGCGCACGATTGGTACACTGCCAGTTGTGTAATTTATACTTTGGGTTCATTTAGACATTAAAACCTGAGGTGTGTTTTGCACGCGTCATATAGCCAATTCGTGAATGATATATAAATAGGAAAAATTGCGCAAAAAACCTCTAAGTTGGATCAATTTTGCCATTAAAACCTCCAACCATTTTTCATTGCACAAAAAACCTCCAACCGGTTAAAACTTTGTAAATTTAGGTTTTTTCAAAAAATCTGACTTGCAACAGGTTTAGCCGGTTGCAACTTGATGACGTGTAAAATTTTTAAATAGATTTTTGCGTAAACCCCCCCCCCCCCCCCAACTTGTTTAGTTTTTTCAATTAAAACCTCATATCATTTTTCATTGGATAAACACACCTCCAACCAACAAAAATAATTAAAATTGAGTCTTCATTGATTGCATTTTGATGACATGGATATTTATTAAATCTTTATTTATTAAACAAAGAATTCGGATCCCAATGAAACCTTCACCCTCTAGGCTCTAGCGAACCTCACTGCTCTGGCTGATCATATTTAGAAGCTAAAATGGAACATAAATAAACGAAATTAAACATAAAGCTGAACCTAAAAATGCAACTCGTGAAAAAAAAAACGAAATTGATTCCATCGGCACAATTGAAGTTAAAATTCAAGATTAAGCGACAAAAGTTAATCGAAAATACATACATAAAATAAACATCATTGGACATAAAAATGAATAAAGTAATCGGAGTTACCGGAGGTAGAGGAGAAAAAAAGAGGTCAATATTATTGTTGTTTAGAGGTGAGAAAAAAAAGAGTTAAGGGTTTTAATCGAAAAAGTTACCAATTTTGGGGTTTTTTAATGCAAAAGTTCAGTATAAGAATTATACATGTAGTGTCACGTAGGCGCCACGTAAGTCAGGTTTGCCATGTGGACGCAACGTGTGTGCCATGTAAGTATAATAACCTATTATAACCGGTAACGTCCTAATTTCAAAAGATTTTACTAGTTAGAGGTTTTTTGTACAATAAAAAATGGTTAGGAGTTTTAATCACAAAAATGGTCCAACTTTACGGTCTTCTGTGCAAATTTCCCATATATTTATTGTCTCTTGTGTATGTTAGTAGAAACTATTATAAATATAATTACTGTTTCATTACTAACCGTAGATGTTTATTTTCGCAATACTCTTTTAAAAACAGACTAACAAATTCAGAATTTGATGAGATGTGTAAAATATAATAAACGATGAAAGAATTTATTGGATCTAGATAGTATTATTTATTTAATATTAGTTTTCTAATTGATAGAAGGGTAATTTATAGTTGGTCACTCAAGTAGTTATCCCTTTTGTTCCCAAAAATTCGCCAAAAGCGCCCATGGCCTAATGGATAAGGCGTCTGACTTCTAATCAGGCGATTGTGGGTTCGAGTCCCACTGGGCGTGTTTTATTTATTTTTTTTCCCTTAAAGCTTTATTACAATTTTGGGATAATTGCATAAAAACCCACAACTTGTCAGTTTTTTGTAAATAAAACCTTAAATCATTTTTCGTTGCATATAAAACCTCGAATTAACTAAAAGTCAGTAAATCAAAGTTTTATTAATGGATAATCGGTTGAAACCGGTTATTATTCCTACGTGGACAGGTAATTAACGTACATGAAATAAATTTTAATTGTTGAAACCGGTTGCCAAATGTTACACATCATTTAAACCACCGTTGATAAATTTTCATTGTAATATTTAATAAGGATTAAATCATTAACGGGGTTTTCCATGCAACCAAAAATGAGTTGAGGTCTTAATTACAAAAAAACTGACAAGGTGAGTGTTTTTTGCGCAATTATCCCATTAATTTTTATAAAATCTTTTTATATAATATATATAACTATTTATATTTTATATTTTCATTTATTTAATCTATATATTTTTTAATTTAAAAACATATTTATATATAAGCTTGTTTAGATTCGAAATCTTGATATATGAAGCTCGAGGTCAAGCTCGTTTATTAAATGAGCTCAAATTTAGGCTTGATCTCGGCTCAGGCTCATGTTTAACTGAGTTTTTTTCGAGCAGAGCTCGAGTAGCTCGACTCATTTGCACCCTTAATGCATATATATATATATATATATATATATATATATATATATATATATATATATATATATATATATAGCTTGTTACATGCTTAACAGTTAAAATAATTAGTTACTGAACAGTTTCATATTGAAGAAAATCATTTTCTTTCCTATTTTAACCATTAAGTCAATGGACTTTCGTTTTTATTGTTTAAGTCACTCTATCATTTAAAAGTTGATGATATATTATATACAATTCAGAATAAGATAAAGTTTTGCAAGGACTTAAACACATAAAAATGTCTAGTGATTTAATCGAAATATCTATAAAAGTTAATTAATGATAAATCTATGATATTTTTAAGAACAACGATGACTTATAAAATATAAAATTATATAAGCATCCAAGAAAAACGAATTATAAATTCTTTACTCTTTATTGGTTATAATTTTTTTTCAAGAGAAACTCACGGAAACAAAACTAAAAAGTTTTTAAAGATATATATGAAATTCTTCCAAAATAAAAAGAGTTTAGTATGATAAAAAAAACCGTAAAATCAAACAACCAAAAAAAATGGAAAAAATAAAACCCAGAGAAACAAAAGCTGATTAAATAAACCACAAGTATGGTTTGAAAATTAGGAATAAATTAATCGTTTATGTTATATTATTAGAATTTACAAATTAAATTAAATTAAATTATTTTAATTAATTAATTGATTAATTTAAAAGTAGACGTTAAGTTAAAAAACACAATTTTAAAATTACTAAGAAAGGTAATAAAATTCAAAAATTGACAATAAAGGTAATGTAAAATTTTTTAGGTCAAGAAAGATAACATAAAATTCAAATTTGACAAAAAAGGTACTGATGATCAATTAAGAAGATAAATTTTAATTTATGCTCCTTTTTTTGATAAAATAATAATATTTGGTTATCTTTTTTGGCTTAAAATTTGAATATCATTTTTTTCTAGCCCAAAATAGAATTTTACAATACCTTTCTCGGGAAAAAAGTTATATAATACTTTTATTGTCATAATTTGTATTTTATATTACATTTCTTAATAATTTTTCCTAAAATAAAAAATATTAAAAAATAATATACAAGTAAATAAAAAAGACATACGTTTTAAGTATCAGAGGTTTCGTACGTTATGTTAATTAATAATTAATAAAAATAATTTGGGTGTGAGAACGATGCGATCAGTTATGAATCGTATGTTCAAATTTAGTAACTAAATTCATTCATACAAAACTATACAAATTTCGTGATCCAATTCCAATTTCATCAATTTTCATCTGAATTTCATTCATAATTCGATTACATTTTATGATTAATCGTATCATCCAATAGATTCACATTCAAATTTCACCAAAAAAAAAATGTCGATCGCAGGCGGTGATGTCGAATCGGTATCAAGTTCCGTGCCGAGTTCTACAGCGGGATCGGCGCCGGGGACTCCGAGAAACCGTGTGAAGTTTCTGTGTAGTCATGGCGGCAGAATTCTCCCTCGTCCATCCGATGGCCATCTCAAGTACGTCGGCGGTGAAACCCGCGTCATCTGCGTTCCCCGCGACATTACGTTCTCCGGTATCATTCCTTTTCTCTTTAATCCTAATATTATACAAACGTTGATTTGGTTATCAAATTAGGGTTTCAGTGATTAATTATATCATTCGATCGTAATGTATGGAATATGTTGGAGATCTCAGGCGGCATTATATCAACAAGTTAATTGGTCGATCAACAGATGGAAATTTCTATTTCATGATGAATGAAATAATTACGAATTTACAGAATGATGAGTGAAATATATACGAAGATATGATCCATTACTAGTCAGCAAAGATATATTATTGTTAATGGAAAATTTTGCAAATAAATGTATCATATTTTATGTCAATTTCGATTTCATGCAATGTACTTTCAAATTTGGGCCGTTAAAAGTGTTTTTCTAACATAAGTTATAAAAATATCATATTTTTAATTAAAATTTAATAGTACATTGCCTTTTTAGATAAAATTTTAAATGTGCATTGCCTTTGGACCCAAATTTAAAAGTATCGTTATCCAAAATGGGAATTTTTATAACACGCGTTAACTTTCTGGGTGGATTATAGATCCCAAGGTTGGAAGTATGAGTGTCGGTTGTTTAAAAAGAAACTTTTACAGTTTTCCATGCTGTTTAATCACAGAATTTCCCTTGGTTTGCATATATCATTTATCATTTATACTTGTACACAACATATTTTTGACATACCCACGACAATTTTAATCAAAAGGAAGTTTGAATTTGTCATTTTAAGTAAAATTGTTGTGTATGACAAAAATGTATTGTGTACAACATCATTAATCTGTAATCCCTTGCTCTGGATTTCCATTTTTGCTCTTATAGAGGAAAATATATATAGTTTTGATCCACTTTTTTGGAGTACATACAACAGAACTCATGAAGAAATTTCAGAAAGTTCTATAATGATTGATTTACTTGGATTTAAATTTCAGAACTTATGAAGAAGCTTCTTAGCATGTTTGATGGTGAAATGATCCTCAAATATCAGTTAATGCCCGAAGATCTCGACGTCTTGGTTACAGTAAAATCTAACGAAGATGTCCGCCACATGATTGAGGAATGTGATCGGCATGAACTTCTAGGCACACCACGACTCCGAGCCTTCCTTTTCACAGCATACCCGATCGTTATGGAGAATCATATCGGGACAATGGATCACCACCACTCCCTTGAGCAGAGATACATCAATTCCGTCAACGGCATTGTTGTCCATCCATCATCATCATCATCGTCAACGTTTAACACCTTCAGACAACTCCCGACTAACACTAGCTACACAACCTTCACCATTTCGTCTGCTTGCTCCTCCCCAAGAACACCACCCGAGACTACCAGTACCGCCACTAACTCCACCTCCGCCACCACCATAGCTACCAGTGGTATACCTATACACAACCCCGAGTTCACCACTTTGCCTGGTAAACTTACTTCGCTAACCAGAAACCGTAGCTCCCCTAGCTTGTGCAATCTTGGTTACAATTCCTTAAGCAACAACCACCAGATTCTGAATCCAATCGCGACTGCAAGTCCAAACTTGAACCAAACCCACCAACACAGCCCTTTAAATCACCATCCCCACCTCCACCCACAACTCCACCAGTCTCCAAAACCACCGTTAGATCGCCAGGCGCACAAAATTTCTGGTCCTGAGCATGTCGGCAGCAGCAGCAGGACAAGGTCGCCAGGCGTATCTGATTATTACAGGCATCAAATGGATCATACACAGTATCATATTCCTAGAACAAATAGAGGTGGTGGCCATGGTTACTATCAAAGAGGTTCACCATACGACGATTACTATGGGAATTGTCGGTATGACAGAACTGATAGTCCTCCTGGAAGCCCATTAGCTCGAAGCCCCAACGGTCTGTCACCAAGCCCTAGCATCAGGTTAGGACGTTCATGAATCAAGAAAACGGTTTTCGTAGTGAACTAGTGATCGTAAGTGCTTCTATCCTGTATTTATGAACACTAAAATCGTTCGATATATAACTACAAATGTAAAATAGCGAATTGAACAACGATATAGTTGTAAAGCTTGATACCTGCATATATGGTAATAACATACATGATCTAAGATTTGTTTCTCTTATAATGTTAACATTTTGCTGCATGATTCATGTTTGAATTCATGGAATTGTTAAGAGGATCATAAAGGGAATTTGTCTGGTTTAGATGAATTCTAGTCTTGATTAAAGCTTTTAATAGATGAGGGAATTTGAAAACTCCATTTTTATGTTTCCAAATTGAGTTTTTGCGTGTGCTGGTTGAATGAAAACCAAAAAAAAAAAAAAAAAACCCTATTTTAACCCTTATAAACATCTTTGTTTTCAGTTTTATTAAAAACTTAAACTGAAAATTTTATCGACTAAACATGACTATTGGTTTGGAGTTTTTAATAAGACTGAAAATATAATTGTTTTTTAAAAATACTTTTTAAAGATAGGAATGTGTAATATATATTTTTTGCCTTTATCATTTTTCACTCTGTTTTATAACATAGATTGGGATGACTAGATAGAAAACAAAAATTGAAAACCTCAAAAATGTGTCTTCAAGTTTACTTTTAATTTTGAAAGCTAAAAATTAAAAACTAAACACATCAAAAAACAATGGATTTAAACGCGTTTTTCAGAATCTTTTGTTTTGAACGAAATTTTTTTGCCAAAAACATGTCAACTAAACGGGCTCCATGTTTTTTCATTTTTCTTGGTTTTGTACTGATGAAGACGTTCTACTTTCAACGCTCCTTTCAACTTGGTAATTATAAATTTTTAATGACACTTTTACTGTTATTTTAAACTTTTAATGATACTTTTATATACAAATTTACACTTTGAGGAACACTATCTTATGAGAATAATCAAACTGGAACCAAAATACAACTTAATCGGTAGGAAAGTATATACCTAAACAAAACAAATGAAATAATTGGTTATTAAATGTTTTTATGTTTTCTCTCTTGGTCATAAATGTATTTGTGTTTAAAACACACGTGTGTTTAAAAGTAATTGGTTATTAAAAGTACCATGATCCAGTTCGAGCTCTATATGTGAATCTCGAGCTCGGCTCATGAATAACTTTAAAGTTCGACCTTGGCTTGGGTTTTGCTCGTTTATCATATATTATAGAGTAAAAGACATTTTTGGTCCTTGTGGTTTGATGGTTTATCCGGATTCAGTCCCTTAACTTTAATAAGGTCAAATTTCATCCCTATTTTGCTAATTTTATGCACTTTTACTCCTCGTCCGTTAAACTTAATGACACAACCGTTAAATTTGTAAGAATGAAATTTTTACCATTTTCATTGAAACGCTTTTAGTCCCTATGGTTTTATTATTTACCCATTTCTACAACATCTTAAATTACAAACGTCCACATTACTATGGTTTAATATTAACGTAGCAAAAATTAAATCAAAACAAATAAAATAATAAATTGAAATCCAAATGTACTGGCATAACAAAATATTTAAATCCAACAAATAAAATAATAAATTTAAGTAAAAACATATTAGCGTAACAAAATATTTAAATCAAAAATAATAAATTAGTGAACTTAAATCAAAACGTAATGAATTAGTACATTTAAAACAAAATTTACATAAATTCAAAATTTATTAACGGAATGAAATAGTTTGATGAAAAAAAATATAAATAATAAAATTATACATAGTTTAACCAATAAACTATAAATAAATAAAACCTAAATAAATAATTTGAATACATAAAAAGATGCATAAATAAACTAATTAAATATATAAATAAAAATCATTTTTAGTAAATAAATATAGATTTATTTTACAAAATAAATAGGTATAATTAATAGTAATAATAATAATGAGAATAATATATTAATAATGAATAAAATCATAATTTATTAAAGTAATATTTCAAATTTAAAACCAAAAGTAAAAAATCAAGAAAAAGGACCAAAAATAAAATTACCAAACTTGTAATTGAGATAAGGGCATAATCATCATTTTTAAAAATATATAAGATTGAAGGACCAATTCTGCAAGTAAAAAGTGGTTTGAGGGACCGTCACTGCAACTTTGAAAGTTGAGGGACCATTTCCATAATTTTGAACAAACCACAGGGACCATTTTTGTAATTTACTCTTATTTTTATTTCATAAAAATCCTCTAAGTTAATTTTTTTTCAATAAAAAAGAAATATGGAATAACGAAAACACAAAAAATGTAAAAATATGTTTGTTTTTTTTCATAATAAACCCTGGTAAATTTCTTAGGTTATGACTTATGAACTCATGATTCAAATCTTTTTGAAACATCAATCTTTGATGTATCACAAAGTTGATTGCTATTCATAAAACAATACCAAAATTTTACAAGATCTCATGGTTAAACTTACTTATTTGAACCCATAACTAAAACATCGAACACGAAACGATACCGATTCCTAGTACCCTCAAAAACACGCAGCGCTATCGAACTAAACCTACGACCCATTCCAAGGTTCGACAAAGCGACAAACCCAAGCCAATTATTATGCATTTGGACAAAAACTCACCAAGCTCAAATTCGCCAACGCAAGTATGTATCGCAGCAGTGTACCAAAACGGAGGCAAGTTTCTTGCTCAGAATCGTTAGAAAACAACTCATCACTTCTAGGCTTTTTGTTTCACAGGAAGTGCTCTCCAACCGATGTCTTTTCGATAGAAACCTCCTTCCCATTTGATCTCTTCAACAGCTCGGTAAGCTCTGTCTCTAGCCTCTTCAAGATCTTTGCCCTTTGCAGTGACGCCTAAAACACGACCTCCGGTTGCAACATAATTGCCATCTGCATCAACAGCTGTCCCTGCATGGAATATTTTAACATGTGAAGCTGCTACCTCTGCTTCTTCAAGGTTTCGGATCTTGGTTCCTTTTGCATAGCTTCCAGGGTAGCCATTGCTGGCCATCACCACCACCATGGCTGAGCCAGGAGCCCAATCGAGGGTCACCGAGTTTAGTTCACCTTTACAAGCAGCAAGCAGGACTTGGGCTAGATCCGACTCCAATCGAATCATTAACACCTAATTCAAAATTGAAAGCCAGAAACTTTAACAGGTCCACTATACAACATACTAGTCCAGGATACAGAATCAAAACCTAGCTTACCTGGCATTCTGGATCTCCAAAACGCACATTGTACTCGATTAATTTCGGTAATCCAGACTTCTTTTCAATCATAAGTCCAGCATACAAAACTCCAACAAATTTGCAGCCTTCGTTCGACATCCCTTTTACTGTAGGAAGAATTATTGAGCTCATGACCAGAGATTGAAGTTCTTTTGTCAATACAGGTGCAGGACAGTAAGCCCCCATTCCACCAGTGTTTGGACCCTGATCCCCATCACCAACTCGTTTATGGTCCTGTGCGGATTCTAAAGGTAGGGCGTTCTCACCATCAACAAGAGCGAAAAACGAGGCTTCTTCACCTTCCAAGAACTCCTCAACAATTATGCAAGAACCCGCCTTGCCAAACGAGCCATCTACAAGGATCGAATCCACAGCATCAAATGCTTCCTGTAACGACATAGCAACAATTACACCTTTTCCTGCAGCTAGCCCATCTGCTTTAACAACAATGGGAGCCCCTTGTTCCTTGATATATGCCTTTGCAGCTGACGGGTCCTTAAATGTTTTATACTGCAAACACAATTCATAAATAGAAGAAATCTGATTGAGTGAAAACAGAAGATTCTTAGACAGCTTATGGGTTCTGATGAAATAATGAACAGTAGTTCGAACCTTTGCAGTTGGAATTCCGTATTTATCACATAAACTCTTCATGAAGTTCTTGGAACCTTCCAAAGCAGCAGCTTCGGATGAAGGACCAAAAGCATGTATGCCAGCCTTCAGAAGATCATTTGTAAGACCTGCAACGAGAGGAGCTTCTGGACCCACCACAACAAGTCCAACTCCCCATCTACGGCAAAAAGCTATCACCGCTGAGCTATCGAATATATCAAGATCTTCGATACATGTGGCATCCCCTGAGTTGGAAATGCCAGCATTTCCAGGTGCGCAGAAGACAGCATCACAGGACGGAGATCGCTTCAAGGCATAACAAAGGGAATGTTCTCTTCCCCCACCACCAATGACCAATACAGAAACTCTTTCTCCTAGAATACCAATAAAGAAACATTAAAAATAAAAGTTAACACATTATGAAAGGGAAAACAAGTTGTGTCCTTTTTGTTCATTTCTCACCGGAAATGCCATTATCTGAAGAAAGATTGTTGAAAATGGTGGTGTAGGATCGGTAGTGATTTATACGGTGATAATTCCGGGAATCACAAAGCTTTGACGATCTCCAGCCCCTGGGCTGCAGGAAGAAGAGCTGGGAAGTTTTGTTTGGAAATTGCCTCTGACTAGCTACTGGCAGCTGACTTAACTTTATTGAAGCTCCAAAACTATGCGAAATACAAGCCATTTTGAGTATTTCCAAGGAGAACCTAGACCAAGTGACAAATAAAATTAGTGTCAAACATAATATGCACAAATAAAATCACATAGCTGAATTCTAAAACGATACAAATCCATGAATTGACATTTTCTTAGTTATGAAATTAAGGGCTCCAAATCATCTTCTTACTTAGTGACCCACTGCATTTGGAGTCACCAAGGATTCCCATAAGAGGTATTATTATCCAGTTGTTATATTATTGGTACTTGGTAGCATATGACCACAAAACTTTTCATCTATGTTAAATAAATTCAAATAATCTACATGAAGGAATCCTGAGGTTGGACCCCATATCCCCAACCCAAGACCCCAAAACAGTTTAACACATTAAACATATGCATGCCGTTTATCAACAAGAAGGTTGTGCATGTATCACATGTTATAATATAACCTAGTGTTCATGAGGGTACAAATACAACAATCTAAAACCTTGTATAAAAAGTTAACATCTTGCATTATTGAGGTCACAGTGTACTCCTATAGTCCTATTCCTAAAAGGCCCTATACTTCAATCTTCAACAGAAAAGAGGTCGATCCGTCCGGGTTCCATCTAAATCAACCAAATCAATGTTTCCTGGGACTTTGTGGACTCTTTCTTTATTCGATTCTTTTTCTGAAAAAAAAGAAGGGTGACTCAACTTCTCAACCAAATTCTCCTTTAGGTGCTTCAACTGCGGTATAGGTAGAAGGAGCTGGTACGGAAGTTTTTGACTTCACAATTGATATGGATTCTAAACTAAGGGGGGAAATGGGTAATCAAATTGTATAATATAACAATGGTGATTAAGAACTTGCAACACAATCAGAAATCAGATTTTCATTTGAGGTACCTAATGGAATTCTTTAAAGTGCGGTAAAACTCAAGATTAGACCCTTGAAATTACACTATACTAAGAGAAAAGAATTAGAACTTAAGATTCTAACACACGTTTAAGAAGTATAAGAACCAAGCAAGCACTCGACTTTTTTAACAATTGAAAACCGAACCCCCCGCAGAAAGATGAAAAAGAAACACAAAAGGAGGCAAAGAACGCATGCACAGCTCCATAAACGTCTGAGTTTTCATTTAGACAAATCATCGAACACCTGGCATGCAGTATGAAAATAATCGCAACCCACTTACAAAAAACATGGTCGTACCTTAGTTTCAGTAAATTTCTTCAAGAAAATCAAATTTGTGTTGAAATCAAAGAGTGAGAAGCCTGTAATACCATGGATGAATTCTTGAAAAGTCGCCGTATATATCTATGGGCGCGGCCCACCGGAGAGATGATGATATGCGCTTTCATCGAGGTGTATTTATAGTATGCATACGATTTGTACGTTGTGCATAAATTGCTTGTACGTCTGAAATATGGAGGCGTTTGTGGAGAAATTGTTTGACGGGCCGTGTGAATTGGGATCATATCAAAATCAAATTTTTAGAATTTAGAAGTTGCAAGTTACACCCCTTTACTTTTGCTTGTTTGCATAATGCATTCCTATATTTTTACTAAAGTGTAATCTCGACTCACAAATATAAAGGGGAGTTATGTTTACCAATTTTGTAATAGGTGAATTGCTAAAAATAAAAACAACTTTGTGTTTTTAACACTTATAATAACTTTTTTTTATGCTTTATCATTAATAACGTCAATTTATATATATATTTTTTAATCATGTATAGCAAAACTTAAAAAAGTTATTGCTAGAAGCCTAGAAATAATAAAAAGAATACAAAAGTTGATGTTATTAATGATACAAAATACAAAGCTCATGTTATTCATATAAAAATTACAAAAATTGATGTTCTTAGTGATAAAAAAATAAATAATTTTGTTATAAATGATAAAAATCAAAAAGTGTTAATTACTTTAGTAATTAACCCTTTTGTAATATGTGCAAATCAATTATAAGAAATGGTAACCAAATAAATCAGGCTATATCTTTTATCGACATGTTTCGAGATCAACTTAAATTACATTACATAAACCATTGACAAAAGCTAAGGTTGCGTTTAGTTAACGAAAACTAGTCATTTTTCAAGTTATAGTTTTTAGGAAAAAATAAGGGTTTCTATGAAAAGTGAAAACTTGTTTAGATGATGAAGTTTTTGTTTTTAGAAAAATAAGATGAGTGATTATAAAATAAAAAAATAAGATAGGTGATGGAAAAGTAGGAGAGAGAAAGAGAGTATTATAAAGAAATAGGGTAGGTAATAGAAAAGTAAGAGAGAGAATATGAAAGGTGGTATTTTAAAAAGTGAAATGAAAATTTATGAAATTGTTGTTAAGTAAACAAGTTTTCATTTTTGTTGAAAAGTGAGATGAAAATTTTGAAAATTTTCGGTAACTAAACGCACCCTAAGAGACTGAATGTAAAATCTAAAACTTTTATTAAGGATGAACAAATAATAGTTCGGTGTGATTTCCCTTAATAGCCAAGTTCATACAGAATTTTTCGGTTATTGAATTTTAAAAACCAAACTTGTAACTTGTTCCTATTCTTTTAATTTTAGTTCGGTTTCCAGACTGAAGCACTATAATCGGTTATCAAAATGTAATACTCAAACCATCAATTTAGCAATGTTCGTTCAGTTATTGCGGACCGGTTTTATTGGTTAATCGATTTCAGTTTGACTCATCAATTACTATGCTCATTCCTTATAAGTTCAATAAAATGAAAATTTGATTATTGCCCAAATCCAACATAAACTAACTTTTATGATACAAAATACAAAAATATTTTAAACCGTTACTAAAATAGAAAGTCAAAAGAAAAGCTAATAATTTAAAGCATAAAACATTAAAATATTTCTTAAGAAAGTAATTACATATTCAAATTAATAAAGTTGAAATATTTATATAATGTTCGTTTTGATTTGGTTTTTTCAGTTTTTTATTCGACTAAATCTAAATCGAACCATAATCTTTTAAATATGGCTTTCATAAACTTTTCACCCATAAAAACCACAAGATATTACAAAATTAGTAATCAAACTAACTCATTACCAACATCACAAGAACATAATGCCAGCACAAACACGACAATACAAACCTATCATTTTATGCAGTGACATAGCTAGGAATTTCATACAGGATGAGTCAAATTAGTTAGCAGATTTCCATATATAATAAAACTTATGAACTTTATTTTTTTTATAGGTTTGAAGCATTAAATTGATGTTTTATTAGTTGACCTTTTTGTACTTTTCGTATCGTTTTTATTGGATATAAGATGATTTGGGTCAAAACAAACCGACGATATACATCATCCTACTATCAGACCAATGAAACTCGTACCTAAATTTAACTTAAAAGTGCTTGCTTGTATAATCTTTGACGACTATAAATTGTTGTTATCGTCATGTATAGCATTTACGCTACCACTTCATATAAAATGTCGCATGTACAAATCGAAGAAGTAATACAAGGGAGAAAGTTTGCTTTCTTATTTCCTACAAAATTACACAAACAGATAAAAGATAACGAAGAATGACCATAACGGTGTTGGGAATGGTGCAAGTAAACCTTACCCAACAACGCTAACTTGACTCGTTATAAACTTACGCCTAGCTTAAACAAAATTAATTCAAGCTCATTTCATACAAATAATTAAACCCGAGCTTTTATATCAAGCTCGTTTAGGCTCACAAACACAAACGAATGCTCTTATAAAACTATATGTTAATTAACAAATCTATAATATATAAATTTATTAAATAATAAATATATGTACAACAACAAATATTGTATATACAACAAAATTATATATATATATATATATATATATATATATATATATATATATATATATATATATATATAGGGGTGGGTTCAATGGAGAACCTCTATGCATCGAAGAACCTTGGAGAACCACAATGCATCGCTAGAAAATCGTAATGCATCACGTGAAAGTCAATGCATCACGCGGGAATTTGATGCATCACGTGGAAATAATGATGCATCATGTGGTGGTGCATGGAGGTTGTTCGATGCATGAAGGTTCTTCATTGAACCCACCTCTATATATATATATATATATATATATATATATATATATATATATATATATATATATATATATATAGGTGAGTTCAATGGAGAACCTCCATGCACTACTACAAATGCATCACAATTCCCCCGTAATGCATCATTATTTCCACGTGATGCATCAAATACCCGCGTGATGCATCGATTTTTACGTGATGCATTACAATTTTCTAGCGATGCATTGTGGTTCTCTAATGTTATTCGATGCATAGAGGTTCTCCATTGAACTCACCCCTATATATATAGAGGCGGGTTTAATGGAGAACCAACATGCATCGAAGAACATCGAAGAACCTCCATGCACAAATGCATCACAATTCCCGCGTGATGCATCATTATTTCCACGTGATACATCGACTTCCACATGATGCATTACGATTTTCTAGCGATGCATTGTGGATCTCCAAGGTTCTTCGATGCATAAAGGTTCTTCGACTTCCACGTGATGCATTACGATTTTCTAGTGATGCATTGTGGTTCTCCAAGGTTCTTCCAACATGCATCGAAGAACCTCCATGCATCACAATTCCCGCGTTATGCATCATTATTTCCACGTGATGTATTACGATTTTCTAGCGATGCATTGTGGATCTCCAAGGTTCTTCGATGCATAAAGGTTCTTCGACTTCCACGTGATGCATTACGATTTTCTAGCGATGCATTGTGGTTCTCCAAGGTTCTTCCAACATGCATCGAAAAACCTCCATGCATCACTGAGACGTCCTCATGAATTAATGATATAATTGTAGCAATCACCAGGATCGACAAACAACCCAATGAGTATCATAATAATTGAAATTGAGTACTTAAATCAGAATTAAGCAAATCCACACTAAAGCAATGAAAGTAAATGTCTACAGTGTTTAAGTCTAGCTATTACATCATCATAATTGTTTAAAAGTAACAAATTCCCAGCCCCAAAGCTACATCGTCCATGTACCAATTAGCTTCTAAGGTCACCGAGAAAAGAATTTGATTGCTTAAGATGAAGGTCCAGCTACACTTTTGCCTTTGCCTGAAACAATGTGAGTCAACAGTAAGCTAAATGCTTAGTGAGATAACAGATTATACATACAACAAATATTTCTTTACAAACAATGCTTAACCATGGGCAGTGTAAGCCCCATGTATGTGAAAACGGCAGTGAAAGCCTCAATGTGTGAGTAAACCATGCAGTGCTAGCATGGGGTGGCAGTTCAATATGCTGATCTGGGATGTGCCGAACCTGATGGGATACGAGTGGGATGATCAGTCCTCGACAGTGGCCTGCTGTTAGCCCCAGTCCAGGTCGCATCAGATTATGAAGTAATGATCATGCAGTGCAAGCATGATGTAAATAGATGCACTTTCAAATGAACGCAAGCTACATGTGTGTTACATGTCAAGTACGAGTGTGCGTCATAACAACATGTGACACCCTTCTCACAACAACCACTAATTACAAACTCCCAGGATTTAATCACCATCATACAATACATAATGATCTGATAACCTAGATTTTAGTGCGGAAGCATTAAAACATAAAATAAAAGTAGTGCAAAAGTGTCAAAACACCCTATGGTGCTACAAGGTACCATATCTAAGTCTACATATCCAAATACAATTATTACAATCATCCCAAACATATTATAACATTTGTTCCACAACATAAGTACCGATTAAGTAACAGATTTCTTCCAAATCTTCTCTTATGGCCTAACGAGAAGGTCCAGCAGTAGACTTCCCTTTTCCTGCAAAAATTCAACAACTAAAAGGGTAAGCGATTGCTTAGTGAAAACCATATGATTTTACGCATTCAACAAATCTTTATGATGCCACCCAGAGTAACCGCGGTAACACATACCGTATACTCCACACGCACCCAAGGTACGCAAACCTGAGCCCGCAGCCCCTTCGAGCTGACACACTCGGCATTAAGAAAAACCCACCAAACTGAGGCAAACTTACCATCGGGGATGTCATACTGTCTATCCTGGCCATAGAGGTGTCAAACTCTTGGCTCATATAGCACAGTAACATCAGAGTACAGATGCGACCACTCAGGTCCATCGACATCAACAGGATGCACAACAAAAGAAAGGACATGCAGCAAATGTGAATGTGCATCATTATATATACGCAAGTTAGTAGAGTGTCAAACGAAAGTGAAACAACATGCCTCAGCAGGCCTAGCAAACATAAAGCAGATGTAAACATGCTAAAATCAAAGGTACTCACTGTGGGTGCGTAAATAAATGTTAACCAATATTATTTCTCCGCGGCCTTTCAACCGGATCCACCAAGTACCCCACTGTGGGTTAAACAACACCACAAGGGACCTGTTATATTAATTACAACAATACTTCGTATCAATAACCGTTTAAATCATAAAACCAAGTTTCGTAAGTTTTGCAACATTTTTCCTATTTCGGGTCTATGTCCAAATTCATATCATAATTAAGTTTGAGCTTATCTCATGTTCATACATTGTCCTTTGAGTAACCCTTGTCATTTTATGTGTTGTTTATGAGTCTCATTCAAAATACACGAGTTTAAAGAGTAGCATTCTCAATTTTAGGCATTAAACTCGAATTTAAGGGGATTAGATTCGAACCCACCATCAGATTCGAACCACCCTTCGAATCTAAGTGATAGATTCGAACCCTACCCTTCGAATCTAGGGTAGATTCGAAATCCCCCCTTTGAATCTAATGGTACACATTCGAATCTAGTACCAAACTCGAGTTTGTTCTTGCATTTCGACACTGTTCTTGGTATATTCGAGTCTGTTCATCATTTCAGCTTAAATCCATCATTCTAAGGCCTAAAATCACTGATATATCATGTGTGATACCTAGATTCGATTCTACTATGCATATAGTATCACATTCCAGCAATATTTCAAGCAAAACAAGCTCTAATTTGCATAAAATGACAGATTCGAATTCTAGTTTACTTCAAAACCGAAACAACAAACTTAAAAGTGTCGATTCTTACCTCAATTCGTATGAAATCAAAAATCCGTTTGTAGATTGTTGTTGTACTCCACGAGATCTTTCCGTTGACGTATAATTCTCGAAAATCCGACAGTCGGTTTGTGAGATATCTTAGAGAGATGTAGAGAGAACTTCTAGAGAGAGAGTGAAATATGAAAATGAATGGCTTTTAGCCCTTTTATTCAGCTTTCATCATTTTTGCACATTTCACCCATCAACTTAACCGGTTCCATAAAATACTGATTTATTCTTAAATTTATCATTATTAACTTTTATCATTCATAATACTCCTTAATAATAATTCCGAGTTCAAATTTTCTTAAAATAACAACAAACTTCTAAATAACCCAAATACATAATAATTGCTCAAATTCAACTTAATTGTAAATTTTCCACTTAATTAGCCCAATTACAATAAAATAACTTTGAGGATGTTACACAACAAATCATATCATGAGTGCCAAATGAACTATATGAACAACGTGAACATGCCATTGAATGTATAAACATGAATGCAAAAACAATAAATGTTCGAATGACAATCTGTTACTCACAGTGATTGGTATAGTGTGACTTGATCCTGAATCAATGTGTGTTTTGATAACACCACAATGATCTGTAAAGTAAGTGTAATAGTGAATTTGTGTCAGTAATTGCTTAAAAATTGTATTCTGTAATGTTAAATGTAATTGGGTTCTGAATTCGGACCACATCCGAATTGTAGATGGTCCGAATTTGGTGGATCCGAAATGGGTGATCCGGATTTGGTCTTGATCCGAAATTGACTAGGTCCGAAATGGGTATGGGATCCGAAATATGCTAGTGTCCGAATTCACTGTGGATCCGAAATTGTGTTGGTCCGAAATAGGTGATCCGAATTCGGATGGATCATCATCCGAGTTCATACTTAGAAATTTTTTTAATATTTTCCAGAATTATGTTTTTGACCATTTTTGCATGTTTTTTAGTCTAATATTGCAAATGTGAACTTATATACACTATATCAACTTATAACATGTCATATTGTACCAAAATAACCCATTTATGTCCAATTTTCAGCATGTCTCGATGAACACACACTAAAACACACACACAATTACAGAATTCATACTTAGACTTCGAATCTGATTCTGAATTTTTTTATATACAACAACATACATGCTCGATTTAAACTAATCCATCATAATATATAACATGCATAAACATTTGCATCACTAATCTTAGAATTCGGTTTTCATAAAAACCGAACCAAAATATCAAAAATCCGAATTATTGAATGATGTTTACCTTAATTTGATTCTTGTAGTTGTTATAGTTCCCTAAATACCACTTGAATCCAACTTCTTAGCCTCCAATTTAATGATCTTCAATGCTTTTGATTTCCAATTGAAGAAGAAACCTACGGTTTCTTTTAGAGAGAGAAAAGAGAGAGAATCGTGAGAGTAGAGAGAGAGTGAGATTGGAAATTATGAGCTTTAACTCCCTTTTTATTTGTCACTTTCACTTATTTGCACAATATACCCCTCACTTTGTATTTTCTTACTTAACTAATAATATGATCAAGATTTGCTTAAATTATAATAATCATCCAAAAGTACAACAATTAAGTCTTTAAAATTGTAAATTACAGATAATTGAAAATTGGGATGTTACAGCATGGGCTCCACCACGCCTATACTTCGTCCGCGAAGTCATGCTGCGCTAAACAAACTTGGGTACTTAGTCTTCATGTCTTCTTCCGATTCCCAAGTGTGATTAGCTCCCCGATGATGCTTCCACTTGACCAGCACCATCCTGATCTCTTTGTTCCGTAGCTTTTTGACTTTTGTCTCCAAAATGCACTCCGGTTCATCAACGAACCTTAGCCGTTCGTCAACCTTAATGTCCGAGTGATCAGTCCATGGTTCCCTCTCGGGCACCAGACTCTTTCTTAAGTATCCTACGTGGAAGACCGGGTGAACTCCTGATAGTTCTTCTGGTAAGTCCAAGTGATAGGACTGATTCCCAACTCTTTCTAGTATTTTGAAGGGTCCTATGAACCGTGGTGATAACTTTCCTCGCTTAACGAATCTCGTGACTCCTTTCATTGGAGAAACCTTCAAGTATACCCAATCATCCTTTTGAAATTCTATCGCTTTATGACGGCGATCGTGATAATTCTTTTGTCGATCTTGTGCCGTTTTCATGTATTGCCGAATGAGTTGGATCTTTTCATTGGTCTCTTGCAATAAGGCAGGACCAGCTATTGGAGTTTCTCCTGTTTCCCTCCAACAAGTTGGAGTCCTACACTTTCTGCCATACAGGAACTCAAACGGTGTCATCTTGATAGTGGAATGGTAACTATTGTTGTAGGAGAATTCAACCAATGGGAGGTGATCGTCCCAGTTACCACCCAAATCCATGACACAGGCTCTGAGCATGTCTTCGAGAGTTAGGATTGTTCTTTCACTTTGCCCATCAGATTGAGGTCTATAGGCAGTACTCATTGCGATACGAGTACCAAGACCGTTTTGCAGAGCAGTCCAGAAATTAGAAGTGAATCTACTATCTCGGTCGGAGACAATAGACTTAGGCACACCATGCCTAATAACGATTTCGTTTACGTAGATCTGGGCAAGTCGGTCCAGTGAGTAGGTTTCTCGGATTGGTATGAAGTGAGCAGATTTGGTTAATCGGTCAACAATGACCCAAATGGCGTCATGTTGACGACGAGTCTTAGGTAGCTTGGTTACGAAATCCATGGTAATATGGTCCCACTTCCATTCTGGGATAGGAAGAGGTTGCATACTACCATAGGGTTGTTGGTGCTCTGCTTTGACTAGTCGACAAGTTCTGCACCTTTCTACAAATTGCCCAACGTCTCTTTTCAGTCCTGGCCACCAGAAATCGGCTTTTAGGTCGTTGTACATCTTTGTGCTACCAGGATGAATTGAGAATTTAGATTGATGAGCCTCCTCGAGAATTACATCTCTCATGTTCCCGAACTTGGGAACCCACACTCTGCCATACACACCCTTTAGTCCAGTTCCATCATCTTGCATTAATGGCAACTGAATTCTGATATCTTCGTCTTTAACATTCCCTTCTTTTAGGGCCTGTAACTGAGCAGCCCTAACATCATCTATAATAGTTGAGGTCAAAATTGTAGAAGTCAAGGCATAGCAATATGCCTTGCAGTATGCTTTTCGACTTAGAGCATCGGCCACTACGTTGGCCTTCCCTGGATGATAGAGAATCTCACAGTCGTAATCTTTTATCAGCTCCATTGACCTTCTTTGCCTCATATTCAAGTCCTTCTGACTGAATATGTATTTCAAACTCTTGTGGTCAGTGAAGAGCAGACACTTGGTTCCATACAAGTAGTGTCTCCATATCTTGAGAGCGAAAGTCACAGCAGTCAGTTCTAGATCATGGGTAGAGTAATCTTTCTCATGTGGTTTGAGTTGTCTAGAAGCATAAGCTATGACGTTTCCTCTTTGCATTAGAACAGCACCCAAACCCATGCCTGATGCATCTGTATAGACAACAAAGTCTTCGTTCCCTTCAGGCAGGGCTAACACCGGTGCTTCACTTAGCAATTTCTTCAATTCGTCAAAGGCTACTTGCTGTTCTTCTTTCCAAAAGAAAGTAGCATTCTTGCGAGTAAGCTTTGTTAGCGGAACGGCGATCTTTGAGAAGTCTTTGATGAATCGGCGGTAGTAACCAGCCAATCCCAGAAAACTCCGAATCTCTGAGGCGTTGCGGGGTGATTCCCAGTTCTGGATAGCTTCGATCTTTGCAGGATCAACAGCAATCCCAGCACCAGATATCACGTGCCCCAAGAATTGGATCTGAATTGATTGTTTAAGAGGTACAAGTTAATAAAAGAATTTATGTTTGAGTATAAGGATCATGAAATTGTTTCAAACGTTGAGACGTACCTGCCTCAACCAGAACTCACACTTCGAGAATTTGGCATAAAGTCGCTCTTTGCGTAGCAACTCTAATAATTCTCTCATATGTGCTGCATGATCCTCTTCGGTTTTTGAATAAATGAGAATGTCATCGATGAACACGATGACCGATTTGTCGAGCAGTGGCCGGCAGAGTCAATTCATGAGATCCATGAAAGCGGCCGGCGCACTAGTAAGACCGAACGGCATTACCAGAAACTCGTAGTGTCCGTAACGAGTTCTGAAAGCCGTCTTTGGAATGTCATCAGGGTGTACTTTGAGTTGGTGATAACCCGAACGAAGATCAATCTTCGAGAAGTAGCTTGCGCCTTGTAACTGGTCGAAGAGATCATCAATCCGGGGCAATGGATACTTGTTCTTGATTGTGACTTTGTTGAGTTCCCGGTAGTCGATGCACATACGTAATGTGCCATCCTTCTTCTTGACGAACAGAACAGGTGCGCCCCAAGGAGATGAACTTGGGCGGATAAAGCCTTTGTCAAGTAGCTCCTGTAACTGCTTCATCATTTCCTGCATTTCTGCAGGAGCTAGTCGATAAGGAGCCTTTGCTATTGGAGCAGCTCCGGGAATGAGATCAATGCGGAATTCCACTTGGCGATCAGGTGGCAATCCCGAGATATCTTCTGGAAAGACATCTGGAAAACTCGGAAACGACTGGAACAGTAGAAGGAGATTGAACTTCAGCCTTTGTATCGACAGCATAGGCTAAGTAAGCTGAACAACCCTTGGCAACGTGCTTTCGGGCTTTTGCAATTGAAATAAGGCACAAGTCGCCTTTTTATTTGTCACCATATATACAAATGTCTCGGCCCTCAGGAGTGGTGATCTTAATCATCCTTTTTTTGCAAACGATTTGGGCCTCGTTATGAACTAACCAGTCCATGCCTATTATGATATCAAATTCCCCGAACTCCATGGGAATTAGATCTATGTTGAACACTACATCTTCTACCAATAATGTACAATTCCTATACACTTTGTCTGCTTTTACTAACATATTGCTAGCAGTTTCTATGTATTGCAGTTTGGAAGTTGGCATGTTAAATTGACGAGCAAATGTAGTGGAAACAAACGAACGATTTGCTCCGGAATCAAACAAGATACGTGCAGGAATTGAGTTAACATAGAACGTACCAGTGACCACCTCCGGGTCATCCTTTGCTTCTTCAGCTGTGATTTGGAATGCCCTTGTTGGAGCCCTTTGAGATTGATCTCTGCGAGCCGTGGAAGCTACAGAAGATCTTGCTGTTGATTGTTGAGCATTCTGATCTCGTGGGGGTTTCGGGCAGTCCCTTGAGAAATGGCCAAGTCTGTGGCAGTTGTAGCATGCATCATCTTTTCGAGGACAATGATCCCAGTGATGCCCTTTCTGCCCACTGCAGAAGCAGTACATATCCTGAGTCTTGCACTCCCCAGAGTGCGCTTTTCTGCATCGTCTGCAGTCCCTCATTTCCGAACTGGCCGAAAAGGCCCTTCCCTTCTTGGGTGATGAAGATTGTTGATGGGATTGAGAAGAGAATCGAGAAGATCCAGACTCCCGCTGCCTTTTTGGTGGCGACGGTTGAGTCGGTGCTGCGGCGGCTGAACCGATAACATACCCAGATAATAGAACAATCTGCTCCACGTTTCGAGCAGCTTCCAGTAAACCGGCAAAAGTTGTATACCGAACCCCACTCATGGTTCGGCGAATTTCATAGTCTAGACCGGCCTCAAACCGGGCTATCTTTCTCTCTTCTGTGTCGACTTGATGCGGTGCAAACAAACTTAGTCGGGTGAACTCAACGACATATTGTGTAACCGTTTTCGTTCCTTGAGTCAGGTTCAGGAACTTCGCCTCGAGACGGCGCTTCTCATCGGTAGGACAGTATTGCTGTGAGAATACTTCCTTGAACTCGCTCCATGACATGTGTGACACAACCTCTATCGTCAGCACATGTGTCATTGCATCCCACCACATTACTGCGTCCCTTGCAAACATAGCGGTTGCAAAGCGGACCATGTCTTTGTCAGCACAGTCGCTGATTCTGAAAGTTCTCTCCGTAGTGGTGATCCATTCCAATGCAGTGACAGCATCTCTAGTTCCATCAAAAGTAACAGCCCCGTTACTTTTGAAATCCTTAAATCTGCAACCCCTTGACTTGTTGGAAGACCCCGTGTCTCCTTGCCTTTCCTCTTGGTCATCTTGTTGTTGTTCCTTGTTCTTTCGTTTGTCAGCCTTACGTTTCGCTTCGGCCTCATCTCTGGCCCTTAACTGATCAGCAAATGACTGAGCCTGCTCAGCCATTCGTTTGGATTGTAGCTCATTGTTTTGTTCCATGAGAGCTTGCATCATCTGGAACATTTGCTGAGGAGTCATATCGTCTCCTGACATGTTCTGAAATATAACAACTTATATTTAGAACATTTATTTGTAAGTCCTAAGTGTACAGTTACCCTTTGTGTTTCCCCGTGTGCATGTCAATCCTATCTTAGTTCAGATCATTACTTAGAAGTTCATTCTAATATCATAACCTAAGTTTGAGTCCAAGTCCTCGCGGACACTTGAAACCTCAAACTAATGCTCTGATACCAAACTGAGACGTCCTCATGTTAAAATGATATAATTGTAGCAATCACCAGGATCGACAAACAACCCAATGAGTATCATAATAATTGAAATTGAGTACTTAAATCAGAATTAAGCAAATCCACACTAAAGCAATGAAAGTAAATGTCTACAGTGTTTAAGTCTAGCTATTACATCATCATAATTGTTTAAAAGTAACAAATTCCCAGCCCCAAAGCTACATCGTCCATGTACCAATTAGCTTCTAAGGTCACCGAGATAAGAATTTGATTGCTTAAGATGAAGGTCCAGCTACACTTTTGCCTTTGCCTGAAACAATGTGAGTCAACAGTAAGCTAAATGCTTAGTGAGATAACAGATTATGCATACAACAAATATTTCTTTACAAACAATGCTTAACCATGGGCAGTGTAAGCCCCATGTATGTGAAAACGGCAGTGAAAGCCTCAATGTGTGAGTAAACCATGCAGTGCTAGCATGGGGTGGCAGTTCAATATGCTGATCGGGGATGTGCCGAACCTGATGGGATACGAGTGGGATGATCAGTCCCCGACAGTGGCCTGCTGTCAGCCCCAGTCCAGGTCGCATCAGATTATGAAGTAATGATCATGCAGTGCAAGCATGATGTAAATAGATGCACTTTCAAATGAACGCAAGCTACATGTGTGTTACATGTCAAGTACGAGTGTGCATCATAACAACAAATCATTTCATGAGTGCCAAATGAAGTATATGAACAACGTGAACATGCCATTGAATGTATAAACATGAATGCAAAAACAATAAATGTTCGAATGACAATCTGTTACTCACAGTGATTGGTATAGTGTGACTTGATCCTGAATCAATGTGTGTTTTGATAACACCACAATGATCTGTAAAGTAAGTGTAATAGTGAATTTGTGTCAGTAATTGCTTAAAAATTGTATTCTGTAATATTAAATGTAATTGGGTTCTGAATTCGGACCACATCCGAATTCGGATGGTCCGAATTGTAGATGGTCCGAATTTGGTGGATCCGAAATGGGTGATCCGGATTTGGTCTTGATCCGAAATTGACTAGGTCCGAAATGGGTATGGGATCCGAAATATGCTAGTGTCCGAATTCACTGTGGATCCGAAATTATGTTGGTCAAAAATAGGTGATCCGAATTCGGATGGATCATCATCCGAGTTCATACTTAGAAATTTTTCTAATATTTTCCAGAATTATGTTTTTGACCATTTTTGCATGTTTTTGAGTCTAATATTGCAAATGTGAACTTATATACACTATATCAACTTATAACATGTCATATTGTACCAAAATAACCCATTTATGTCCAATTTTCAGCATGTCTCGATGAACACACACTAAAACACACACAATTACAGAATTCATACTTAGACTTCGAATCTGATTCTGAATTTTTGTATACAACAACATACATGCTCGATTTAAACTAATCCATCATAATATATAACATGCATAAACATTTGCATCACTAATCTTAGAATTCGGTTTTCATAAAAACCGAACCAAAATATCAAAAATCCGAATTATTGAATGATGTTTACCTTAATTTGATTCTTGTAGTTGTTATAGTTCCCTAAATGCCACTTGAATCCAACTTCTTAGCCTCCAATTTAATGATCTTCAATGCTTTTGATTTCCAATTGAAGAAGAAACCCACGGTTTCTATTAGAGAGAGAAAAGAGAGAGAATCGTGAGAGTAGAGAGAGAGTGAGATTGGAAATTATGAGCTTTAACTCCCTTTTTATTTGTCACTTTCACTTATTTGCACAATATACCCCTCACTTTGTATTTTCTTACTTAACTAATAATATGATCAAGATTTGCTTAAATTATAATAATCATCCAAAAGTACAACAATTAAGTCTTTAAAATTGTAAATTACAGATAATTGAAAATTGGGATGTTACAATCACAATTCCCGCGCGTTATGCATCATTATTTCCACGTGATGCATTACGATTTTCTAGCTATGCATTGTAGTTCTCCAAGGTTATTCGATGCATAGAGATTCCCCATTGAACCCACCCATATATATATATATATATATATATATATATATATATATATATATATATATATATATATATATATATATATATATATATATATATATATATATGGTTCGAGAAAGTACCGCTCATTATGCAACGTAGTAGGATGTACTTAAAAAAACTTTCAAAATTTTCTTTTCATAAAAATGTTTTAATTAACATTATAAAGATGATATGTAAACTTGACATGCATTCACATATCCTAACTCATTAAAGATAATGTGAACGTACACTTGCATTTTCATATATGTAAACGTACATTTATATGATGCATGATTTTAGACACTTAGGATGCGTTTAGTACAGAGATTTAAGGCTAGTGGAATGGAAATAAGAGGAATACTCATATTAACAAACATGGGAATTCCTCTTATTTCCATTTCCCTAGCTTTATTTCTATGTACCAAACATAGTGTTAGAATATGTGAATATGCATGAAATTAATATTATCATTTTTATAATATTAAATACAACATATTCATATAATAAATTTCAAAAGAAAAAAAATTTCTAGGAATGGTATCTTCTTGTACGCCACATAACAAGTGGTATTCATTTGAATCTACAGCCACACATGCACGAGCCAAACTTGAGTCTCACAAGTCAAGCTTTAGCTTTACACGCAATATATATAAATAAACTAGCCAAACTTGAGTCGAGCTCTAGCCGGCTCGGCTAGCTTACGCCCATATGCACTACTATATTCCTACAGCATCAAGAAGTTCCGTGTGTTGAGAAACAGAAACCAGTGAATTAGCAACAATGGCACCACTAGCAGCAACCGCAGGGACTCCGATTCCTGGAAAAGTAGAATCTCCACAGCAAAAAAGTTGTGGGATCGGAGTCGGGTGTCCAGGAAAAGTTTCTTTCCCGGCTTGTATCGCGGGTCCGTAAGTTCCTCTGTTCCTTCTAAGAAACCTTTGGTGTGTTAATGGAGTTCCAATTAACTTCACTTCGCATTTTTCGCGGCTGAAACCCGGACCAAGTGATCGCTCCACCGCTTTCCACATTACCTTAGATTTTATTTGTTCTCCTTTTTTAAAACATTTAATATGTGGAAGTTAACAAGTACAGGTAAAATAGTTTATGTGAATCTACCTCGGATCGCTCAGCTTTTAGTTGTTTGTATTCTGCGCTTCTACGATCGAGACCTTCCCAGAGTTCAAATGGCTCGGTTCCTGGGGTGTAGGCATGTAAAACATGCTTTCCAGGTGGAGCGAGATCCGGGCTGAGTACACTGGGTACAGATATTAACACCACGTTTTGATCTGCATCAACTCCGCGGCTCCAATCATTTACGACTATATGATGAATTCCCAAGTCTTCCCGTGTTCCCTAATGATTGAATACGTACAATAAAGACACCTTAGGTTGTGTTTAGTTCATGAAAACTGGTTGGTTTTCAATTTTTGTTTTCAAGTTATAGTTTTAGAAAAAAAAAAACAAGGGTTTCTATGAAAAGTGAAAACTTGTTTAGACGATGAAGTTTTTGTTTTAAGAAAAATAAGATAGGTAGTTATAAAATAAGAAAAATAGGTTAGGTAATTGAAAAGTAAGAGAGAGAAAGAGAGTATTATAAAAAATATAGGGCAGGTAATAGAAAAGTAAGAGAGGGAATATGAAAAGTGGTATTTTAAAAAGGGAAATGAAAAATTATGAAACTGTTGTTAAGTAAACAAGTTTTCATTTTAATTGAAAAGTGAGATGAAAATTTTGAAAACTTTCATAAACTAAACGCACCCTTAATATCTGAAAATGAATGGGAAACTGATCGATACAAGTCACGATTAAGAAAACTCAAATGAGTATGCAAAAGTACTAAAATTGATGTCTAAATGCTTACCTCTGCATCGAATCCCAAATGCAGATGCATAAACGATTCACATTGCTTCGTATTTTTGATCCTTTCCTCGTATGATTTTGGAACAGCTTCCTTAGGTAATAACTTTAGAGTATCCCACATGGATGCATTGCTTACGACAGCTTTTTTTGCACGCACAAACTGCATCATCACTAAACATTTTAACGAGTAAACATCGATTTAAATTCATATGGATAAAGTATGAGTCTTTCTTTACTCACTTGACCACTTCTTAGCTTCACTCCTATTGCTCGACCATTCTCAACGACTATATTTTCCACATGACTTCTTAAAGAGATACGTCCACCAAATTTTTGTAATCCTCTAACAAGAGCGTCAACAATGGCTCCACTTCCCCCGAGTGGATATTCTAAGCTGCACCCTGGTTTATACCATTCGGCAAACATGTAAATCTGCAAATATGAGATTACAAGTACAAGATCAGAAAACTTGAAGGCGAAAAAATGAGAAACTGTGATCATGACTTGAAAGACTAGAGGAATTGTTTCAATGTATGCTATGTACCATCTCGGCTGAAAGTACACCATCGGTTTTCACCCCTGCAAGCAAGAAAGACAAAAGATCCACCCAGTTTCTGATGAAAGGATCTTTCAGGCCCAATGAATCCACGACTTCTGAAAACGGTCGTAAAAGCTTTGTAGCACCAAGAGCGCCTTGAGGTCCCATCTGTGCAAATGATTTTAGGAGTGAGAGTGCGTATCTAGCTCCAGCGGTGGAAAGTACACCCAAGTCACCTCGGATAGATAGTGGAGGCAAAGCCATGGCAGCTGCAGATAACGGAAGTATCGCATCCTGTTTAAAACGCAGTTCACATATATTTAACCAATACAGTTTATAGAGGCAACAAACAAAATGCCCGACCTCACTTGTATCAGCGAGTATGACTAAATAACGAAGAGTTCTAAAAAGATCTAGAACATCCTATACAAGTTAGCAAATCTCTTAAAATCATTCACATACTCAACATAGTATTCAATTTTATACCACAAATTATGCAGTTAAAAGATCTAAAATACGTAACATTCAATAATTTTGGGTTAGATAGGTTGCCTATGCATATATATAACACATCTTATATTCTTATTAGTTTCCTTGTTTGTCGGTGTCACCCTTCAAAAATCTTAGATGTCACTCATGTTTCGAATATATATATAATACACATTACTCGAAAACTTTGCAGGTGTCGAGTGACACCGGTTAGCTCTACTTGCATCCACACTGAGCTATAGAGAAAAAGAAACTTGAAATTGTTATCACAGTTGAAGTAAAATTAAGCATGATTTTTGGGAATGCAATTTATACCAACTTTTGAATGACAAATGCATTCAAACAGTGTATAAAAGAAGAAAGTGACTGCCACTAACAAGAAGTTTTCGCCATTCCAGCACAGCATTCGGACCGGCATACGTCTCTAAGTCCTGACATGTTATCGAGAACAACAAGAGAAATATTGGATAAGTACCTGTATCTCAATATTTGTTGATAAAATATATGCAAATCACGTGAAACAATAAGAATTATTATCCTATATTAGTTTGACCGCATGAGTATTTGATGTTGCTGCAGATACAAAGAATTATGATATAAAACCAGTTACATTGAGAAACTACCTTGAAAAATTCCGTTGGACCAATGCGTGATAGAAATTCCCCTTCAGGTATATAAACCATCCAAGAATCATATTTGGCACAGGGAATCGACTCCCCTAATGCATCCAAAACCTGTGAACCGTGAAGAACACAAAAATATCAAACATTGCATCAGATAAATAGCATCATCTATTTGTTGCATAGATAAGAGTTCTGCCTGCTTTGTGGTTTGTGCCTTTGTGGGGATGGTATACAGGACACATGATTTACTACCAATTACAAACTTTTTTTTACTGTAAGTGCATTGATAGTCCTGATGGGGTTTCTTTTTTGTCATGAGATAACGTAACTTCAAAACCATACCAAAAAGAGTGGAACTGGTATTCATAAAGGTAAAAGAAAACTGTTGAAAGAAGAGTATGAAATGATATATACTTGCGCAAGGGGATTCGCCTGGAGGCCTCTAGATTGAAATCCCGAAAATAAAGATGGGCCAGAGTCAAATTTGTAATCTTTGATCTCGAAAGAATGAGCAGCACCACCTGGTAGATCATGGCTTTCCAAAACTATAACATCCTGCCCATACCTAGCAAGAAGTCCTGCACAGCATAGTCCACCAAGACCACTCCCTATAACAACTACATCTGCTTCTGGCTTGCCTGCATTATCCTGCCAATGCATTAAAGTTTTGCTCAAGAGAATATATAGAACCTCCCCACATCCAACCCAATTATGCTACATTGGACTTCTAATATATGCAAAGATGAGAATTCACCATTTTAAGACTATTATGCCCATAAGGGAAAAAAACAGATGTGAGAACAAATGAAAATGTGTTCGAAACTCTGCCACCATTTTGTCACCAAAATTCTTGCTCCTAGTCCCCAAGAGCCTGATAATGTGACACAGGTTTTGAGTAGAATACCATTCAATTCACAATTTTAAGACTATCATGCCCATAAGAGAAAAGAACAGATGTGAGAACAAATGAAATGGTGTTCGAAACTCTGCCACCATTCAACTCCTAGAGGCCACTTCCACTTCAAAAGAAATAGTGAGTTTGATGGTGACATTGATGATATCTTTTTTCAATAGTCGAATCCACATCTCTATGTTTTATTTCCACTCTCTTACTGTCTTATCTTGGAGTATCAAATAATAAAGCACAACAAATGCAAGCTATCTGTTCACCAAACTTAAAAATTGAAGGAAGAATACAACTTAACAATATTGTATTTATAAATCACATGTAACAACAACATTTCTTAACCTGTCAAGACCTTAGAAGACAAAACAGACTCGATATAAACTACAACTACGTTCCCAACCAAACAATTTCACAATGCATGCTTATACATTCAGCAAATTACAAGATACAAAGGGAATTCATTTATACAATAACTAAGAATTAGATGTAATAATTGCAATCCTTAATCATTCAAAACCTCTAAAAGGGTGGAAATACTGCAGAAATCGGAATCCAATTGCCAATTACTGCAAAAATCCTGTTTCCTTTTCCATTGTTATTAATTTGATTTTTTTTACAGTTTCTCTTTTGTTAAGATGGTTATTCCACAAACTGTCAAAATTTGGGACAATTAAGAATCCGTAGTAAGACCTGTTCCTACTTGAATAACTTAAAATCGTATGCAATTAGGAATTCGTATCCAGCTACGAACCCCAAACTGAATTCAAAGATTAAAACAAAAAACAAAAAATGATGATTCCATCAGACCTGAGAAGGATTTCATTTGTGTAAACGTAGAAGATGAAGAAGATGAAGCCGCTTCCTCAGTAACGTTGGAAGAAGTTCGAGCAAAAATGGCAGAATCATTACGGTGTTTGAATTTGGATTTGTTGAAAGGAAGAAGAGGAGTAGGTTTGAAGAAGATTGTTCCTGTTCCTAAACTCAAAGTAGAAGCGGAAGCCGCCATTATCACAAACGAAAAGATTAGCACAGAGAGAGAGAGAGAGAGAGAGAGAGAGAGAGAGAGAGAGAGAGAAGAAGGGGAAGAGGTCTGGTTTTCAAGATTGATGAATCTCAGAATCCATTCATGGAAGGGATCCCATCCGCCATTGTTATGTTTGATCTTGTAGCTTCAAAATGGCCACGCAGCACTCTTTGCATCACTTGAGTGGCTCCCACGCGCACGTGTGCACAAATATTACCTTTTCACTTTGTTAGATTAAAATAATCAAAGTAAGGTTGTTAGCATTAGATCGGAATCGTAAAATCTTAACAAAAAGTCATTAAGTTTTAGTTTTTTTTAGATACTATAATTTGTGACTTTATATTATAAATTAATTAATAACACTTAAAAAAAATATTTATACAATAAACAGAGAAACAATGTACACTCATAATTAAAATATTTATGGTCATCCAAAAAAGTCAATTAATCATACATCTTACAATTTGACTCACTATTCTAATTAATAAAATGATTGGATGATAGGATCAAATCGGTAAACGATCTCACGAAAACCCGATAAAAAGAGACCAGACCGAGTAAAAGGCGATCTTACGAACGATCTTGTTATAAAACGATCCTACACCGATCCTACTCTAAATCACTTGGTAGGATCGTAAGATCGACCAATCCTACGATGTTACTGACGATTTTAACAACCATGAATCGAAGTTATATTAATGTCATCCTATAAAAAAAATATATATAAACCATGTTATAATCAAGGGAATTTTGCACAAAAAAACCCGAAAGTTGTACCATTTTTGTTATTAAAACCCCTAACCATTTTTCATTGCATAAAAAACATCCAACGAGTAAAATCTTATGAAATTAGGGTGTTACCAGTTATAATAGTTTGTTATGCTTACATGGCACACACGTGGCGTCCAGATGGCAAACCTGACTTACGTGGCACCTACGTGGCATTACATGTGTAATTTTTAAACTCAATTTTTGCATAAAAAACCCAAAGTTCGTGACTTTCTCGATTAAAACCCTTAACCATCTATTTTCTTCACTTTTAGCTAACGGTCACATTCACCTCCTCTCTTCTCTTCTCCTTTACCTCCACCTCCGGCAACTCCGATTACTCCATCCTCTCTTTGTGTTCAAGGTTGTTTATTTTATGTATGTATGTTCGATCAACGTTTGTCCTTTAATCTTGAATTTTAACTTCATTTATGCCGATGGAATCGATTTCGTTTTGTGTTCACGAGTTGCATTTTTAGGTTTAGTTTTATATATGTTTGATTTCGTTTACTTATGTTCCACTTTAGCTTCTGAATATGATCAGCCAGAGCAGTGAAATTCGCTAGAGGATGGAGGTTTCATCGGGGAACGAGTTCTTTGTTCAATAAATAAAATTCTAATAAATTTCTATGTCATGAAAATGCAATTGGTGAAGAAAACTCAATTTTTAATTATTTTTTTTGGTTGGAGGTTTTTTGTGCAATAAAAAATGATTTGGGGTTTTAATTGAAAAAAATTAAACAAGTTGGATGTTTTTTTACGCAAAAATCTATTTAAAAAATATACATGTCATCTATTCTTTGGAAAAAAAAAACCCAAAATTCAAAGAATTTTAGTCGGTTAGAGGTTTTATGTGCAATGAAAAATGGTTGAGGATTTTAATCACAAAAATAATCCAACTTAGAGGTTTTTTTGTGCAATTTCCCCTATAATCAATAGCAATTTTAAGACTAGATTACAATCATTGGCGGTGGACCCAAAAACCGAAATGATCTGTTATCTAAATTTATAAGATCCAACTTTTGTTAAGGATCTTATTAAATAGTCCAGTTAGCAATATATATCAACCAAGAACTAAGATAAATAAGACTAGAATATAATAAAATAAAACCAAATTGCATTACAATGTGAGGATACATGTCAATACTACTACTATTATATCACTGAATAATATATACAACTGGTACCCAGCTCGCAAAGTTTTATAAATGTGCTAAATACCATAAAATGTTGAGTAGTGGTCTAGTTGACTTGAAGCTTGTACAATGACTAAACCTAGGCTGATGGTCTAGTTAGGATTTTCCTTTGCCTGTAAAACATTGGGTGGAACAAATGTAAGCATTTAAAGCTTAGTGAGTTTATAGATTAAATATAAACATGTGAATATAATAAGCGGATAAAGTTTTAAGTCATATATATGTGCGATTTGTATACTTATGACACATAAGTCATAAAATAGAATGATGTCAAACCACACAAGTGCATTTTTGTGGGGATTAGTCATACACTGGGCTAGTAACTAGTAAAACAACATTGGTGACATCAGAGTAAGTATCATCTACAATCTTCGCATGAGCAAGTAGGAAAGTCATGTTGACATTTAAGTCTTAAGCATGTTGATATATGTAGCAATGATAACAAAGCAAAGAAATATGTTAGTTGAAGCAAACAGAAATAATAGATGTCTGATAAATCAACTTGCTATCATGTTAAATTGGACAACACGGTACCATAGTGTGCACAGTCGCTCAATCAAAACTTTTGAATTGAGTTTCAAATGAAACTAGACTGCAAATGTATGTCTCATTTCATAAAGAAAAATTTGCGCAAAAAACCCTAAAGTTGGACCATTTTTGTGATTAAACTTTAACCATTTTTTATTGCACAAAAAACCTCCAATCGGTAAAATCTTACGAATTAGGGTATTACCAGTTATAATAGGTTGTTATGTTTACGTGACACACACGTGACGTCCACATGGCAAACTCGACTTATGTGGTGTCTACGTGGCATTACATGTGTAATTATTAAACTGAATTTTTGCATAAAAAACCCCAAAGTTAGTAACTTTTTCGATTAAAACCCTTAACTATTTTTTCTCTCACCTCTAACCAACACATCCTCTCTTCTCCTCTACCTCCGACAACTCTGATTACTCCATCTCATCTTTGTGTTCAATGTTGTTTATTTTATGTATGTATATTCAATTGACGTTTGCTCATTATTCTTGAAATTTGAGTTCATTTGTGCCGATTGAATCGGTTCAATTTTGTTCACGAGTTGCTTTTTTAGGTTTAATTTTATGTTCCATTTTGTTAATCTAGGTTCTATTTTAGCTTCTGAATATGGTCAAACAGAGTAGTGAGGTTCTCTAGAGGGTTTCTGGAGAACGCGTTCACATCCATTGTTTTTTTTTTTGATGTTTTTAGTTTTTAGCTTTCAAATTTACAAGTAAACTTGAAACATATTTTTGAGGTTTTCATCTTTTGTTTTTAATGTAGTCACTCAAATCTATGTTATAAAAGGAGTGAAAAATGAAAACACAAAAACTATTTATAACACATCTAAACACATTATCATCTTTGAAATGTGTTTTCTTAAAAACCATCATGTTTCAGTTTTATTAAAGACTCTAAACCGAAAATTCTTACTTGTTAAACGCAACCTAAGGGTGCGTTTAGTTACCGAAAATTTTCAAAATTTCCATCTCACTTTTCAACAAAAATGAAAACTTGTTTACTTAACAACAATTTCATAAATTTTCATTTCACTTTTTAAAATACCACTTTTCATATTCTCTCTTACTTTTCTACTACCTGCCCTATTTCTTTATAATACTCTCTTTCTCTCTCTTACTTTTCCATCACCTATCCTATTTTTTTATTTTATAATCACTCATCTTATTTTTCTTAAAACTAAAACTTGATCATCTAAACAAGTTTTCACTTTTCATAGAAACCCTTGTTTTTTTCTAAAAACTATAACTTGAAAACTGAAATTGAAAAATGACTAGTTTTCGTTAACTAAACGCAACCTTAAGGGTTTCATCAAAGAACGGGTTCTTTGTTTGATAAATAAAAATTTAATAAATCTTCCATGTTATCAAAATGCAGTCCGTGAAAAAACTCAATTTTAATGATTTTTGTTGGTTGGAGGTTTTTTGTGCGATGAAAAATGATTCAGAGTTTTAATTAAAAAAACTAAACAAGTTGGAGGTTTTTTAAGCAGAAATTTCTTTAAAAAATTACATGTCATCAAGTTGCAACCGGCTAAACCGGTTGCATGTCATATTTTTTCTTAAAACCCAAATTTAAAGATTTTAGTCGGTTGGAGGTTTTTGTGCAATAAAAATGGTTCGGGTTTTAATTGCAAAAATGATCCAACTTAAGTGTTTTTTGCACAAATTCTCCTTTCATAAATAACATGTAAAGTAGTTCAATCTATAACTCATAATTTGATTTTAAGTTGGCTGACAATTTGTAGTGGATTAACACCATCTCATAATTTATCAAGGAAACAGATTATGGCTTTAGACTTTAACTTTGACTTTAAGCTGACAAACTTTGTATATTTATGGGTCCTACTTTTTGGACACCCTTCACATAATAATTATGTAATAATTATGTTTAAAAATAGTATGCATCATTAAAAAAGTAATGCATCATTAAAAAAACATAGGATAATTGTGTAATGATTATGTTTAAATAAAGAAATTATGGGTCCATTGAGATCATTGGGGGTCCATTTAAACTTCCCCATATTTAATTGGCTTTTAAGGCTCTTTGACTTTATTTTTTTAAGCTGAGGAAGCCATAAATTCTGCAGACAAAAGAATTTCGGGATCGTGGCTGAATATATTGAAAGCTGGTATGTCCCTTCACTCTATGAACATCAACTGTAATGATCTTTTCTCTAGAGTAATTAAAGATGGTAGAAGTACAAAATTTTGGAAGGATAAATGGTGGGGTTTCGTCCCACTCTGTAGCCTCTTCCCTGATCTGTTCGAACATGAAGTTAATAAAGATTGTAATATTAATTTGAGGCTGGTTAATTCCAGCAGTGGGGGTGCAAATTTTTCGTGGGACTGGAATGAAAATATAGAAGCAGCAGGTCTCGGTGGTTTAGTTGCAGAACTAGAACTCTATCTTGGGGACGTATCTCTTGAAGATGGAAATGACAAATGGATTTGGAATGGAGACTCTTCTGGAGTTTTTTCTGTAGCTTCTCTCAGGAAACTAATTGATAGATCCAATTATGAAGGTGAGATTAACAAATGTTTTTGAAATAAGTGGCTGCCATCTAGGATCAATTGTTTTGTTTGGAAATTGTTCTTAAGGAAACTTCCCACTCGGGTTAATTTTTAGTTTCTAGAGGTGTTATTCTTCCCGTAAAGGTATGTCCCTTTTGCTTATTGGTGGATGAATCGGTGGATCACTTATTCTATTCGTGTTCCCTTAGTTCGGAACTTTGGAAATGGTTCTTCGGCTGGTGCTGCATTCCGAATTTTGAGCATCACAATCTGGATGATATGGTGAAGGGGATCTTGGAGAAAGGTAATTCTGAAAGAAAAAGACTTTTCTTTGAAACGGCTATCGGGGGTATATGTTGGTTCATATGGAAGGCTCGGAATGATTTAATTTTCAATAATGCAAGAATGTCGGCCTCAATGATTAAAGATGAATTTCAAGCTTCTTTATTCTCGTGGTTAAAATATAGGGCGGATTGTAAGTCTTTGATTTGGTCCCTTTGGGTATCGTTTCCCTTGTCGTTGTTGTAAGTTTTTTTGTTGTTGTATCTATTTGCTAGCATCTTGCTAGTTTTCTTTTAATTAATAATATATTTGGGGTCTCGAGTCGTGGGGTGATGGCATTGCCGAAGCTCCAGGCTCGTTATCTCTTTTTTTCGCTGTTCAAAAAAAAAAAAAATTGGCCTTTAAGGCTTTTGACTTTATTTTTTTGCTAGCTTTGACTGTTTATTAGCTAATCTTTTTTTATAATCTTTTTTTGATAATTTATTTGACTTTAATTGAGTCGTATTAACTATCCTTTGACTAATTGTGGCTTAGAAGGATAGAAGGCCGGCAAATTCCGTTTTGATACTGTCAATTAGGTTTTGCTTCCTTATTTCTAGGGATGTTCAAACAAAACCAGAAAACCGAGAAATCGAGCCGAACCGTTTAAACCGATTGATCCGAAACCGAAATATTATGGGGCGGTTTAGGTTTTCATTTTTAGAAAACAGTGGATAACCGAACTGAACCGATTATATATATACAAGTTCGTAGCTTCTATTTATAATTTCATTTAGATATTCTAATACATTAAATATTATATTTTCTAATAATTTTTTATTTTAATTGTTTTATTAAATAAATTTAATGTAACTTTTAAGATTTATAATCAAATAGTTTACTATAACTTTGAACCTAAAAAGAATTTGTGCTTAAAAAAGATATATTACTATATTTGTCTTTAAGCATATAACGGGTAACCGTGGACCGAACCGCGGGTAACCGGCTTTTAACGGGTAACCGAAGGCCGATTTTGAGAGAAAGATTGAATTGAAGCCAGAGAAAATGAACAATGCTAAAGATCTGCTTTTGTACAGGATCCGACTTCACAAAACTCAAATTCATCTGACTTTCCACAAACTCCGGGACCCATAAATCTGAGTTTCAAACCCCTTCGTTGCGTTGATGGTTCGAAAATTCAAATATTGTCTTGGTCGGGACTACCAAAACATAATTTATTAAGAAATATAGGTTAACAAGTTACCTTGACTTTCAAATTTACAAGTAACTTGAAACTCTTTTTTAAGGTTTTTGCATTATGTTTACAGTCTAGTCAGCCCAATCTCATCTCTAAGATGTGACAAAGGGGAGTGAAAAAATGAAATGACAAAATATTTATAACACATTTAAACATATTCTTCATCTCTAAAATGTGTTTTCTTAAAAACCATCATACTTTTTAGTTTTATTAAAATAAACTTCAAACGAAATTCTCGCTTGCTAAACGCACCTTAAAGTTTCAGCAATGAAAAAGCAATTTATTAGAACATAGTGTATTGATAATGATGTCAAAACCTGAGTAACTCACACATCTCACAAAGTAGTTCGGCTCATTTACACATCTAATAAGTACCATACAAATGTATCAAGTCTTTCTTATTGTTCAGGCTGCAAAAAAAGGCTCAAAACATGTTTAAGAGTCGTTATTTCACTTATTTGCTTCCAAATCTGTACGCGAAATGACCAAACTACAAGTTTAATCAAGAGTCAAGACACTAATTCTAACAATATCATTCTTCTGTTATTATTATTCAGGTGATGAGCAGAAAACAGAATCCAACCAAACCAAATTTGGTAAAAAAAACTAATGGATACATTAATAAAAAAGAGGATTCGGCGGTAACCTATAGGAACAAAGTTCCTGAAGACAACAAACAAGGTAGATGTCATGATGCATCTCTAGCCGGTCCAGATTTATGCTCTGTGCTCGATAAATGAACCAGAAAGTCCAGATGTTCCAAGAACAGTCACCTGCAATTAAAAGAATACATAATTTCAACAACCAATTTTCCAAATTAACCATCGATCTACCAAGTTCCATGATTAACCTAAGGGGGCGTTTGATTCACGAGACTGAATACGAAAGAATTGGAATTTAAATTTAGCTTGTTTTGAACTTCTGATAACAAAGATAAATAGTTAAATCATATACTTATATGCCATCAAATTCTTTTTTATAGGATTTTGACATTCCTAACAACTTGTACATGAATTAGATTTCAACCTACATTCTTAATCAATACTAAAAACTATTTTTTGTCTTCACCACCAAATATACTAATAACTAAAATTTTAAATTTCAGTTCCTTCAAATCCCATTCCACGAACCAAACACCACCTAAGGAGAAAGTTTTTCAAAAGGTCTCCAAACAGAAGATGAATAAAAAAAATTGCAACACTAAAAAGCCACTGGTACTAAATACAAAGACATGGGATGACTAGAGAGAGAAAGGGACATTATACCTTTCCCCAATCACCACCAAGACCACTGCATCTCATTTTCAGATGAATCAGTTTCATTCCCAGCTCGTTCTCAACCTTTTTACGCAGATAGCCCTCATCCGGTGTAAAAGAGTCCAAGTATGCATAGTAGCGACCAAAGGCTACACTTAATGCATTAGCAACTTCATCTGATAAAGGTTTCACATTCTGCAACATAGTTTAACTAGTTAGACGATATTTTATGAAAAATTAAAAAAATAAGACTTTGTACGAGAAGTTAGTGTCACCTCGCCACTAAGTCCAACACTGTCATCAATTTCCATTTTCAAAGTCACAAGGAACCCGCTGAACTCTTCGACAGCCTCTGCAGCACGTAAAAGGTTGGCTAATGCCTCCTGGCTAGCCTTGTCTTCGGTGTTTTTTGATAATGCACGCTTTGTTTTGTTAACAACAGTGTCTGGTAGTTCTGCCCAGTTTACAGCCATAAGCTCCTTGAAGGCATGCTTAATATCACCATCTTTTATGTCTGGCAAGTGTGTCAAGCCATCACTGAAACAACGGATGCTTCCAATTCCCATAGCAAAAGGAGAACGACCGTCTATGGACGAAGGATATCGGGATTAGTTTTCCCATTCCACGTCAGAAACTCAATTAAAAAGGAAATATTGGGATAATGGATATATTAACATTAGAGTTATGTCAGTATGTATCATCATATACCCAGAGTACATAACTGCAGCTAATTTCTAAAATGAACATTGAACAAATAACTTAAGGGGGCATTTAGTACTGTGGAATCGTACGGAAAGTAACCGTTTATGTTTATAAGCTTTTAACCAATGATAGTTACACATAAATAAAGATTGACATGGAAAATGAATGAAAAACTATAAAAACTTCGTTTCCTTTCCGTGTTTATGATTCTCTCCATGTTGATAAAGAAAGGAGAGAAATGAAATTAATACTAAACTCACTTCTCCGCTCCTTTTCATCAGGAATCAATGCTCTCGTCCAGTGCCGGTCTTATCATTTTTGAGGCCCAGGGCAAACACTTAAAAAGGGCCCTCTATATATATAAGCAAAATTCGTATTAAAAAGTTATAATTAAATAATGTTGAGAAATAAATGATATACTTTTTATTCGTATGATTATAAATTGGGCAAAAGTTACATAAAATATTAAATTATATTTTTATTAGTAAATTGAGAAAAAAAAGTTTAATTTTTAAGATTCATAATATAAACAGTAAACATACGTGTCAAAAATAAACAACATCCTAAGATATAAGTACATGTCTCATTAGTATTTTTAATAGTCGTATAATAAATAACATAAATCACGTGATAAACAAAAATAAAAAAATCAAACTCATTGAAAAACAAAAGTATAACTATTGACTTTGATGGATATTATATTGATATAAAGTAAATAGACGATATCTGTAGATGCAAATACAAGTGGTAGTGATGAGATATAAAATAAAATAAAATTGCACACAATGGGATTTGATCCCATGCCATTAGGATTCCAAGATAAGATGATTGTCAGCTGAACCAACACATTATTTATGTCTTTTATCGCCTAAAAATATATAAGCTAATAATAGACAGTTGGGTTATATTAAATATAAATTTTTTCGGGCCCCTTATACTGGGCCCTGGGCGGTGGACCAGGCCCAGGGCCGGCCCTGCTCTCGTCAATTGTCACATGATAAAAAAAACTTGTAAATATCACGTAATTCCGTTCTCTCAATTGCACCATACCACTTCACAGATTTTTTTTCTCTGTGATTTGCATTCTGTTAAATAATTTGCATCGTACAACATTTTCATTTGTCAGGATTTTGTCAAGAAATCTACGTTACCTTTTAGTTAAAATTTGCTAATCTAAAGAATGCAAAGTAACTAGGATTTAAAATCCTAGGTGGGAGGCTGAGTTTTTAAAATAACAAAGAAGGCAAATAGAAGTTGTTGATGCTCAGAAACTTTTAAAGCGCATTAGGATTGTGTTATTCTTTGTGACTTACGCTGGACCAGTAGGCCACCTTTTCAATGCCGTCATCCATGATTTTCTATTTTTCAAGGGGTTTCGACTCAATCAAACTAGTCTCCATTCCCTTCAATCCTTTCTAGATTCACTATTAGCATTGTATTTACTTGATGAATTTTTATCATCAAGAGCGTCAATTACAAGATGGTTAAGAATATGAACACAATCTCGCTCGATGTCTTTTTTCAAATGCTGCCAAATCATTACTCATTGTTACTAACCTAAAGGCAACATATGTAGCAACTGCAGGAGATAGGAGTAGAGAGGTGTCAGAACTATCAGATTATGTCAATAGTTGACCATGTCTTTAGGAGGCAGTTCATGATGCCTTGTCCTTTTATAAGCCACAACATTGCTGAATTTGTGGTGTGTTGTAATATGTTTTAACTGCAACAGTTAGATGTATATATGTGATACTACCTGTGGTATTGTGTGTTCTAAAATACAAAGGTTCAAATGGAATCAAAGCCTTCAAAAAACAAGGTCAGAATGACCAATTCTAGCTCTACCCTCTCTTCTACAACCAATGCATTGTCATCCTCTGCCTATACTCCCTACACCATCTACCATCCATCTTATCACAGTAAAACTCACCCGTGATAACTATTTACTTTGGAAAGCACAATTCATGCCGTATTATAGAAGTCAACATTTCTTGGATAAGTTAAAGGCACTATTGGTTGCCCCTAAAAAACAATCACTCTCGGCATTTCAAATGGTGCAATTCACGTCCCAAACACAGCTCGTCAGACGTGGTTTCAGCAGGATCAGTTGGTCCTTCAGCCCCATAGGGGTGGCTTAGTGGTAGAGCCTTGGGAATCTTTAAAGGAGGTCCTGAGTTCAACTGCCACTAGTTTCAACTTCTTGGGGTTACCTGCGTTTCAATAAAAAAGGATCAGTTGGTCCTTAGTCTGATGATCACTTGCTGAAGAGATCTTTTCTCATTCCTGTTTCTCTCAACATCCTATGAAGTTTGGGCAGAGCTTGAACTATGTTCTCATCGCATTCCAAAGCCTAAATTATGCAAATTTGTCTTCAACTTTCTACCCTACAAAAGAAGGACCTCGCAGTCACAGACTATTTTAACCAGGTCAAGTATCTTGGAGATATGTTGTCTCCAATTGTTGAGCCCCCACAAAAAGAGGAGACTGTTTCCTACTTGCTTGCAGGGCTTGGATCAGAATATGATCCTCTTGTCACGTTCAGTTCTACCCGAACAGAATCCATTATCATTGACATCTATATGCTCATCTCTTAAGCTACGAGTTACGTGTAAAGCACCATTATATTGCCTTCCAAGTTAATGCTACAGATCCTACATCCAATATTACTACATGCAGTAACAACAGAGAAGGAAGCTTTGGACAGAAAGGAAGAGGTAGTGGACGTGGCAGAACAAAGTACGGAAGACGTGCAATTTCTCAAGGTGGAAATTCTAACCCTTATTCTCCTAATGGGTACAACAAGGACAGGGTCTGTGGGCCAAGTAAGTGGAAATTTTGAGCATACGTCAATCAAGTGATATGAACATTCTTATCAGCATGAACAAAATAACCTTTCTGCTCTAGCCACTACCCCGATCAAATCCATATGATCCAAATCGGTACATTGAGTATATGACTATATCCTATGCTCTACATCAAATTTGTCAATTTCTAAAAGTTCCTACTGAAGTTCATTGTGCATGGCTGTCCAGGGACTGGACGGCTCTCGGTTCTTGAGCATGTTGGGGGATTAGGCGGCAGTTGTCAAGATTAATGTGTTATCATGATAAACATAATGAGAGTTGATAAATTAAAGGTTGTACCAATTATATTAACATAGTCATCTTAACATTCATAATTTTCTTCAAATATGCTTAAACAGAGACTATTTATTAATCAAACTACAAAAAATCCTAGACTGGTTCTTTACAAAAATGGTATTTCAATAATTTTAAAAGAGGTCATTCGCCTAAAATTACATGAATCAATATCATTGTTCTTAAGATTTGAAGAATAGATACATTAAAAATAAATAAATTGATTGAAAAGAATGTTACTGGAAAATAACGAAGACGGAGAATGATGAAAGTAGCGGATTCCATGGCGGAGGCACTGGTCGCTGGTTACGGCGGCAGAGGCGGAGGAGGAGGCGGGGGCGATGACAGCTAAAGATCTCCGAGAGATCGAACGGTAGAGAGATCTCATCTTCACCAATTTCTCCATTGCTGTGTGAATGTGTGTGCACAGAGGTATGAAGATCGGAAAAGGCTTCTCGAGCGAGCACTTTTGCTTATGCAATAACACAAATAATAATATTAATTTAATAAATTTATTTTCTTAAAACTTTATAAACTTAAAATAAAAAATTTATATTTAAACTTTTAATATAAATTATTTTTAAAAAAATAATCATTATTAATTTTTAGGGTTTATTAAGAAAAAAACCAACATATTTTACTTTTTCAACGTTTTCGTCCCATCATATTATTTTTTTACATAAAAGTCATCAAGTTTATTTTTTTCCTTTTGGTTTAGCGAAATTTGGACATTAGAACCCGATTATAATTAATAAACCGGGTTTTTAAAAACTGGAATCTAATGTCAAATTTTCACTAAATCAAAAATAAAAAGTTAACGCGGAGACTTTTATGAAAAAAAATAACATGGAAGGACGACACTTGACATCATGAAAAGATAACAAATGACAAATTAGTTACTCTTTTAATAGTATTTATAATTTGTTATTATTATTTGGGCTAATTGCTAAAAATAAAAATAATTTTTAACATTTATAACAACATTATTTATTTTTTATCATTATTAGCATCACGTTTTATATTTTTTTCTCATTTGTAGCAAAACTTAAAAAAATTGTTGTTATACATGATAAAAAGAATATAAAAGTTAATGTTATTAAAGATACAAAATACAAAAGTTGATGATATTCATATGAAAAAAACAAAAGTTGATGTTATTAGTGATAAAAAATAAATAATGTTTATATAAATGATTAAAAAAATCAAAATGTTTTTTTTATTATTTTTAGTAATCAACTCTTATTATTATAATTCAATCTTTTAAATTAATGATTTGTGTTAATTAACAACAGTTTCATGACTATTGTTTTTTCGCCCGTAATCTTTAATTAATAACAATTTAATGACTAGGAGTGAGTATGACGCTGATACGGTAACAAACTAGTATCGAACAGAAGATTTCGAAACCGAAATCAAATAAAACCAGAATTCATTACCAAACACATAAATTGGTCTTGGTACTACTACAATACCAATACCGGTTCAGAAAAAATGATACCTTTGCTCACCCCTAGACCCTAGTACCGGACCAAAAATCCCAAAAACCGAAATCAAAGAATACTAAAACCGAATCACTTAGAACTCATTTTAACGCCATTTTGGATTTTAACTCAAAATCAATAAAACCAGCCCATACAACTATGAACTAGGGGTGAGCGACAGGTACCATTTCCCGAACCCGAACCGGTACCGAACCGGTACCGGTACCGACCGATACCGAATTAATTTATTTGGTTCGGTATTCGATTTTTAAATTAGCTAAAATTCGGTATTCGGTACTTTCGGTTCGGTATTCGGTTCTTAAATTAGCTAAAATTCGGTATTCGGAACCGAACCGGCACCATATAAAATTATACGGTTCGGTATTCGGTTCTTCCAATACTAATAATTCGGTTTCGGTATTTTCGGGATCGGTACCGGTTTGGTTCGGTACGGTACCGAGCTCACCCCTACTATGAACTATGTATTATTGGCTCACACTCTTTAACATTCAATATAAATCAATCTCCAAGTGAGATTGGAGTCATTAATAACCCAACCAACACAAACTCATGTGGGTTTTATCTTCAATATTGAAGAGAAATAAAAGAACAAAGGAGAGGAAGACAATTAAGTAAGTTTATACCTAAAATGTAACTTAAACAACCAACACTAAACTTCAATCTTCACCAATTTGGATTACCCAATGGCCAACACACATATTATCTTTTATTTTTATTAACCACATTGCTATAATTATTAATTATATCCGAAGTAATTACCAAAGGAAATTAAATAATACTCATTATTATTCTAATTAAACAATTTTAGTTACATGTGTTCTTAGCTCATAATCATACGGATGTTGCATGAAATCCACATCCAAAATACCAGTAATTCTTAGTTCCGTAGTATTTAAAAAAAAGACCAATAAAAATTAGTGTTTATTATAAGAAAAAACTAAAAAAAAAAAAAAAAAATTAACTTGAGGATCTTTTGGAACAAAATAACATTTAAAGACGAAAACGCAAAATTTTCATAATAAACACTCAAATTTATCCATAAAATCTAACGGTTTCACCGATTAAGAGAGTTATGCATCATTATAATCATCCAATTAGTCCATCACAGAAAAGTTATTTATTGAAACAAATCAACAAAAATAATGATACTCAAAACAAAAAAGCCTTATGATTTGATGTACCAAACTATGATATCAAGTCAAATTTACTATTCATAGGGAAAGCTCTCAAATGTGAGAACCAAAAAAAGGGCAAAACTTTGTTCATTGTTTTCTCAAAACTTTCTATTTTTCTCTTGCTTTCCCTCCTTTCATTTCACATTTGTAAAGAGAATACAAAGTTCAGATTTTTCAATCTGAAAGTTTTTATACAAAGCACATCGACCTACAAGGTAACACGAACAATCTGTCCGTTTGAAACTCAGAGTTTGAAACACATACGCATACAAAACACGAAACCATTTACTTTCTGGATACCCACAATCATGCCATTTGGAAAACCCGACAGAAAAAGATGGGGACTAGCAGAGTATTTAACCAACATCGACATCATTTTCTTGATATCACAAACCACAGTTACAAAACACCGTAGACAACCCTCTCTCTCGCTCTCTCCCTCTCTCTCACTATGTGCACATATCAGAGGTAACACACCATATTCCAGGTTAGTAACTTGGTATATACAATCAAAAAGCTTTCTGACAAAAAAAAAAAGCATAAAATTCACCTATGTAAAGACAATAACCAGCCAAGCCAAGCCATGAGACAATTTATAGGATAACCATAGATAGCTTCACTGGATAAGCAGAATCCCGATAAAAGGGACACTCGCTTTTTTTTTTCTTTCAAGAAAAAAAAACACATCACCTCTGTTCCGCTTTCTTTTTCTGTTTCCGTTTGTAAGTCTCCACCATTCACAAAACAAGTGGAGTCGGTTTCGTTTGTAAGTCTCCACCATTCACAAAACAAGTGGAGTTACGAATAACGCTGCTTCATTTGATCTTTTTTGCTTCTGCTTGGATCCGTCAATCTAGCAAAAGAAAACTTTCTGGGCTGCAACCACGTTTATACTCCCAACCCCAATACTGTTAAAAGAATCCATCTCTTCACTCAACTGCAAATCGACAACATCATCTTTCTTAACTAAATTGGATTTCAATCGAAATTTACCTAATTACATAATATTAGTATAATTGGCAAAATGGATGGATGGGCAAAGAGTCAAAATGGATACAATATCTAGGGGTTGTTTGTTTACTTCTTGATGGAACCATTAAAAAGTCATTCAAAGATAAAATGACCTCTTAATGATTCCATTAAGAGTTAAACACGTTAAGTTGGGTTGTCCCACCAACACACTTTGTTTTTGTTTTGGTTTTTTTTAATTTCATAGATGATAAATATGATTATGGAACCATTATTAAAATACTGATCCAACTTTGTTTTGAGTAAAGCAATTAAGGTAGCAAACAATTGACTACTTGACTATGTTATCAGCAACTTTTAACCAATTTGACCTGCTTCACCCGTTGCCTTTTTAGCTAATTATTTTTATTTTGCTCATGTGACTTATTACAAACCAAATCAACACATACACACAAATGGGTTTTGTTCTCCTCTGTACCCAGAAGCAACCACCACAAAATATTGGTGAGATAATGAGTTTGGTCCACAAGTGTTCTCAAGTTTGTCTTATGGCGGGACATATTAGGTATTTTGATAATTAATCAGAGTCTTTTATCAATCCATATGCTAAATCAAACATTGCATTTTAAGGGCCCTGAGGGCATAACACTTACCAGGTCACTTGCCTGACCATAGAAAGTACTCACATGTTGCAAGTAAAAGATTATGCTACTCTAAGTGTGAGTTTGGCTTGCAGAATAGAATTTGATGGAATTGGAATTTAAATTAGCTTGTTTGCAACTTTATATTGGAAAGATAAAGAGTTCGAAGTTCATTTATATTCCATCAAAATCTCTATTTATAGGAATTTGTCATCCCCACTAATTTACAAATGAATTTATCTTCCAACTATTCACCACCTAAACCCTTAGCCAAACACTAAAAATTATCTTTTATCCCTCCCCACCAAACACACAAATAACTGGATTTCAATTTCAATTCCTTCGAAGTTCATTCCACGAGCCAAGCAGCCTTTAAGCGTAATAGACCAAAGCAATTTAGGGTGATTCTAGTAGAAGCCGATAGGCTGGCATGGTGGCACCTAAGTAGCATCATTTTAGGGTCCCAGCACCTGTATTTTGGTCAGCAGGTCAATCTTTAAAATGCAAGTGACCATCATCATTTCAACGCTATGACTGAATCTAGGTAGTCTCAAAGTTGGTTCATTCATGCTATCATCTTAGAGCCATGAGTTGGAACAATATACTAGTGGTGTAAACTAGAGATGCTGACAAGCTGAACCAAGTCAAACTTGCTGTTAAATACAAAGTTTAGGGGTGTAAACTTGATACTCGAGCTTGTCATGCTAAAAGCGAGTCAAACATACTCAATCTTAACTTGAAGCTCGTTTAACCAATAAGCCCAAGCTTGAGCAAGCCTAAACAGGATATAATATATCATAATAAACAAATGTATAATCTACAAAGATTAATAAATAACTAAACATGCCACTTCTCATACTCCTAGAGACACCACTTGGCATCTTTACATTTGACATTTGTCAATTACAATTTTAAACTTCAAACACCTTCAACTTTGGATTTTTTAAATTTAAAACTAAAATTTGAATGCTTGAAAATTCAAATTTAAACTCAAGTTAATATGTATACATTAATGTTATTATTATTATCTATTATTATACATTTAATACACTAATATAAATAATATTTATCATTATTGCAAGTATAATTATGATTTTATAAAATATTATTCAAATAAACCCATGTAACACAAGGGTAAATAGACTGGTATATAATTATATAAAACAACAAATATATAACTGACTTATATAACAAGAATTATAAATTTATAATTAAACTTAAATAATAATATAATTAAATCCTATACACATATGACTAGGGAGCCTCGACCGTGTGAAACCAGTCATGAGTTGAGCTTGAGCTTTATGAGCACTCTAATTTTAAAGATAAGCCCCTAACATATTTACCAATGATAAATGATATAAGAAAACATGAAAAAGCGCTTACCTTGCCCACAAAACTAAGGACCAGAACTTGACTTCTGAACCCAGACCTGTTTCTGCATCACCATTACATGTTACTAAATCAGTCAATACCAGGAAAACCTGCAAATGCAGCCAACAGTTTGGTTTCAATCCAAATCACACCTCGTGAGAACTGTAGCCAGTAGATACTCCTCTTTTCAAAGGTTTTCCCTCGCTTAAATTTGGTGAACCATCAACATCCTTAGCATTATGTGATGATACACGGCGGCCACCATGTTTATGGGAGCTTACATATTTATCTACATCACAGGTAGCATGAATAATATTGCCATCTCTGATATTATATCTGTTTCATTTCCTTATCACAAGGTAAAAAGTACATACATAAATCTGGGTTACACACACACGCTGGAGGGTTCTCATGAGAACTGCTAAATATGGCGAGAACAAATCACGTTAGGCAAAATGCACATCATTTGAATATTACGTGATGTGCATACTAAAATGTATTTTATGTTAAGTACTCATGCTATGTTAGTGTAATGGTTCTCGCTATATTTAGTGGTTCTTGTTTTTGTGCATAGAATAGGGATCAAGGGAGTAGTACCACATTTTCAGAGCCAAAAGATTCACTTTCAACCACTGGATTGGATTTGATCGACAGTCAAAAGAAATTGATCGCATTTTGGTAAATAATAATAATTAAATATGAGAAACTACATATAAATGAGAAATGTGAGAAGCAAACTGATTCCCTAATTTTATAACATTGATTAACAACTCATTTTACATATTTTAGTTGATTAACAAAATGTGACATGGTTACTCAATCAATTCACTTCTCATATTTCTCACAAATATTTAGTGTCTTTTGATAATGATTTCATACACACACAACGTGTGTTCTGCTTTGCATTATAGTTAGTATATCATAAAATAATAATTTTAGCTTTCACAATGGAAACTAACCATTGTCAACGGAGGAATTACCACCACGTCCACTTCCAACAAGTTTAAAATCCCCACCTCTTGCATTTGACAGGTCATACTTTGCCTCTCCATGAGTTCCTGTGGAACCATGTGTAATTTCAACATAAATCAGTACATCTGCTTGTACATGCTTGTCTCATGCTAATATTAGATACACAATGACTACACCTTCGGCAGAATCAGCTGGTACTCGTGCAGATTGAGAAGTGGAAGATGAAAGGGATTCATCACTCGCATGTGATCCATCAGAACGCCTAAGGGGAGTCCAAACACCACGATCAGGTCTGTCCTTGTTCCTAGTACGCTTGTCCTGCTTCTCACCATAGAAACCATGCAAATCATTCCCACCGACCATATCATCTGGCAAACCATTAGTATCCTTCATAAAGGATGTAACATTTGGAGGTCTAGGTGGTCTTTTATCCATATCCCGATTCGAATTCGGGTTATGTTGCTCAGATTGATTTTGACGTGAATCCTTGTTAAGGAGTATGCTTCTAATGATCCTTCCACTAGTAGCCTCACGTTGATGGTTCTGTTTCGGAGCACCAGAACCTTGGGAAGGTTTAACAGATGATATGCCCTGCTGCAGGGACAAGCCAGCGGTCATCTGGAATGAAAATGACAAAATGCATGTGCAATTCCATAAGTGATAATAAACGAACATAACTCAAAAAAGAGAGGAGATAGTATATTCAAAACTTACATGGGGAATTTCCTTTTCTTTTCCCTTCAGGAGAAGGATTTTCTTCTTCCCACTATCAGAAGTTCCAAAAGAACCTGCACAAATCCACTAGGGCCGTTAAGATGTTTCTACTTGTGGGTAACATATTTATGAAAAAAACTCAAACACCATATGTCCACCTCCAAGGCACCATATTCTAATAAAAAACATAGGAAGTAGCATGCCTATATTAAAGTAATATTAAATTAGAAAATCTTAAGCTAGTGCTTCAACACAAAAAAACCACATTACAAACAACTAACTTAGTTAACCAGAAGAATTGGTCTCTCGTAATTTAATTTTTAACGATTTGGCATTAAAGCAAACTAAATAAGAACAGGGACAATTAACTATGTTCAAGAAATCACTCATTGTTAGAGAACCGATTCCTGCAAACAAGATCTTAGGAAAGACACTAAAGACAAGCAAAAAGAAAAACCTGTGAACAAGACATCTATGGGATACTTCTTTTCTTTTTATGGAAACCAGAAATCCCAAACAAGCCCATTTTGTTGACATGATAAACAAACACTAGGTCCCATGAATACCCCTGAAACCCATGGGACCAGACATACCACCTACATGGAATGGAACGTGTGGCCTCCAAGAAGTTGAAGTTCATGAGATTCAAACCCATGACACCCCCTTTGGAGGGTTTTATCTCCCAGATGATACCATTCAACCAACCGCATGGAGTATTCATGGGCTACTTAAGTTTTTCACCAAAGATAAGTATAGAATAGGCTAACACTTGACAATAGAAAATAGATGTTGAAGACTTGGTAGTTAGGGGCTTAGGGCGTGTTCCTCTTCGGACCTTTAATCATTTTTTCATACTTTTGTAATTGTATAAGTTTGATGTGATCATTCTATTAAAAAGGACTTGCCTTTTACAAAGTATAATAAAACCCAAAAGGTTAAACTGCCAATACTTTTACTTTCAATTATATAAATTGTAACTTCGAGGTTGTGCCATCCAACCACATCATTGCCCCCAGCCCCCACACCTTCGAGCCTTGACTACTTGGCATGTGCCATGTATTCGAGCAAAGCAATCCTATGTGATGATGCTCCCATCTTCAAAATATGCCTCTGGCACCATGGCACGTGCCTTTATATCTATGCTTAAAAGTTATTATAACTTTCAAAGAACATATACAAATGCAATTATAAGACGGATAAAAGAAGTAAAAAATAAAAAAGTAAATCACTAATATTAATTTGACTGTGGGAACTACTTCCTTTGAAATCCAAAGGCAAAAAAGAAACTGGTATGAAGGAGTATTGACCCAAGAAGCATTTAATCCTCAAACAAAAAATAACATCATTTCCACTAACCACTTGCTAGAATTTCAGGATAGAGAAAGCGCATGTAACAATTAATTAAGTAGACACTTGTGTGCTATAAAATATATAGTACAATATACAAAGTGGGAAATCTTTCATAAGACGGGTCCCAACTCCCAACCATTCCCTTGCAAATTGCTGCAAACCTTCATTTAGTAAATGTGAAGGTCATCATTGTGAAGAGTTTTTGGGGTCTTAAATGTAGGGTGTTATAAAGAAAAATCCCAAATAACCAAACCTATGAATTTCTACTTGTCAATGTAACATTTTAAATGGATCAAAGAATTCCAAAATATGTGCATCATTAAATTTGCAACTTTCATGGGATTAAATTAGTATGTGTAAATAAGTTAACAGAAACAGCTAGCGATATCACATCACGATTATTAGATTCACCCCTAAACTTGGCTTTTTAACTTTTATGCTTTAACTAGTTAACTTTGTATATGTGTAATACATGTACATGTTTATTGTACCGTATGCATGGATGTGTTTATTTGTATGAATACGTATAGTATACTATATAATAAGTGTCGATGCACACATCGTATTAGGTAAATGCATCAAAGGTAAACTAGATAATCAGTAAAGCAGTAATTTTGTGACCATTATGAAACAAAAAATAACACAATGATGAGTAATACCACGTCCTTCCTCCACTGTCACACTCCCAGACACAGCAGTTGAACCAACAGGCTTTTCAGAAAGCTGTTGATCATCACGTTTATGGACCTGAACATAAGTTGACTTCTCTTTACCACTTCTTCCTTTCCCACTATCCCTTGGGACATACTGTCAATAGAGTAAAAAGATATTAAATAACCTTCACCATCAACCATGCACATAAGAAAAACAGAACACGCCTTCAGAGCCCATAATGGCATAATCTAATGTACATTGCAAAGCCAAATGCCAGTTCGTGCCAATAAACTAACTCCATCCCATCAGATAGCACAAGCAAACTCCAAATCTTGTTTTGGTTTTGACTCTTAAGAGTCCATGAAAACTTTGACCAGACATAGCGAATGAACAGTGAACATTAAGGAAGAATTTATCCTGATTCATGTTTATAAATCTCATGTCATGTAATATGTGAATTCTCGATGTGTTTCCTATAGTGATGGTAAATTTCATGTTTTCACAATAAATCTAACCAATAACCATTCAGGGAGGGTTTTATACAAAGCATGCAGCCATGCAGGGCTTATACCAAGCTCCACGGTGCTAGAACATAGAGATTAGAAGTTCTAGAATGGTACTAGTCACTAGAAATGGAGAAGAGCATGGTGGTGATGAGTTAACAAAGCGAAAGATAACTGGGTAATATTGATGACAATGTGTTAATGAAGTTTCCAAATTATTATTTATAGAAAACTATGGTGTACGTTGTAGAGCCATGTGGTGTTACTTTTGTAAAAAGAAATCAAGGATTCAAGATCTTGTAGTTTGATGAGTTTAACTCTACAATATGGCATATTGTGAAGTATTTGACTGAAGGGTATACATAATCAACTTTTCAATATACTAGCATGCATCAAAGAGTTGGAACTGAGGAAACTTGACCACTTGATATAATTGTCACATTACAATTCATATAACTTCAACTTCTTGGAGGCCACCAGCCCCTATCCTTGTATAAGAGTCCCATGGATTTTTAACGTAATTCATGGGGGCCCGTGTTTGCCTGCTTACTCAACCAAGTGGGCTCGGATGAGATTTCCCTGGTTATCCCCAAAAAAAATTGGGAAATCGTAGAAAAATAGAAACATGAAACAATATAACACCTGCCATGCCTCTATTATTACAAGTAAAGCCAACATATGCAATTATCATATCACGTTTTACAAACAAAGCACCTTGATGTCACATAAGAACAAAAACATTAATACCCAAGTCAGACATTAATACCCACATAAAATATGAGCAATTCAATAAGAGTTCATCTTTTAAACCTTACTGAACAATGTACGTAAAACTAAAATACCATGGTGGATGAAGCCTTCCGCCTTTCAGAACCACGTTTAAGTGCAGCAGAACTTGAACTTGAAGATGATGCACCACTAGCCCTTCTCGTCAATTTTCCATTAGGCAAGGACCTCTAGAGTAGGTCACCAAAACACAGTAAGAATGTGAGCATGCATATTGGATAATTGAATGCAAGAGACAGCTCTCACAGGCTCACAGCACATGCATTTTATCATTTGATAATACGAATGCGCATAATTAATCTTCTTAAAAAATGTAAATCAGTTTCAGATGTCGCTCGCACACAAATAGCCATAGGTTGGATTTTATTTTCTACATCATTCTATTTGGATTGCGGTTGAGGCACGGGCAGTCACAAAGCTTTTTTTTGAAAATACCGTTATGGTTAAGTTGAACATGACTGTTAGGGATTATCTCGTCACACACACAAACAATAACGCAACGTAAAAGAGACCACAACGATATTACGTGGTTCGGTCGATGGTCTGACCTACGTCCACGGGGGCAACTAGGGTTTTCTTATTATGAGGTGATAACAAATGATTACAAGTACATGGGAATATATAGAACATAATTAGGTTACGTTTCCTAACTATATGGTAGCTTCCTAAAAATACTAGGGCCGACTGCCCTTTTCTTTTATTAAGAAGCCTACACCAAACAATGACTAATCCATTTCAGCACTTTCAGTCTTGTACTGCGGTAGCATCACGCCAGCACCCGTATCTGTATCGGTTTATCACCACCAGGGTTGTAAAAATCAGCCTAGGCGGCCGATTAATCGGCGCCTAGGCAGTAGGCGGCCACTCAACGCTACGATTTTCATATAATCGACCTGTCTACGGAATCGGTCAAAGTCGGTCAAAAAATCGTCCTAGTCGGCCTAGGCGATCTCCAGTCGACAATTTTTTTAATAAAAAATAGTTGAAATAAAAAAGAAAAGACCCAAAAGAGAGCCCAATTAAATCGGGGTAAAATCCATATGCAGAGAAACTCAACCCGCCGTTCATCTCTCTCTCACAAGAAGGTTGTCGATCGATCTCTCTCTTCTCTCGCTGTTGTGCCCTATTTATGTGCTCGTATCTTTGAACAATGTGGTCAAAACGATTAGAGATCATCAATCTAATTATAACATCAATGAACTGTGGTTTATGTTTTAAGTATTTGAAGTTTTTAACAATTATGGTTGTGATATGAAAGAAATTTTAGGTGTTATGTATGATTATAATTATATTTGGATATTTATAAATATGTTGTATGTCTAATTCTGAAATTTACATACTAAAATTTTCAATCCGACTACTCCCCGATTAATCCCCGCCTAGCCGATTAAACGCTAGTGCCCTGTCTGTCGGTCGGCCGACTACCGCCTAGCGACTTCTACAACATTGATCACCACCATTCAGTAGCTTTAATTGTCCAACGCACTACTATCGATATGTAATAACTAATAATCATGTATACAGAAATCAACGTTAGGACATTAACATACAAGTGCTAAACCCAGTCAAGAGTGTCCTAGGGTAAATGTGAGGTGGACTTCTTTACCAAGTGCGACACATACTCATTTCTCAGTTATGTCGTCAATAATTTTTCTTTCGACAACATTTATAGTATAATAACAATTCCTAACTTGATACTAAAAAGTAAAACATATGAAGTGAAACACTGAAGTTTCGAGGGGCAAGATAGTGGAAAGAAAAGCTGAAAAAAAGATGCATAAATTTATAATACTTAAAGACTTGTAGCATGTCCATTGTCTCAGATCTTAACATACCTTCTGCAGAATATTAGAAAGGAGAAAAAAAAATTCTATTTCATAACCAATAGCTGCTAAGTTTCAGTTGCTCGTAGCTGTAAGATCTTATAAGTTGATAAAACTATACCAGATACTGAAGGGTAAAATATCCTACCCGAGGTCCACCCTTGGCAGCTCTTTTCTGGCGAACAAAATCCATTAAAGGGGTAACTATGGGGGCCTCCTTAGCAGTACCTTGAAAACCGAAGGTAAAAATAAAAAAATAAAGAACAGTGGTATATTAACTCAATGTCAAGTTAATTTACATTATTTCCAGTTCTAACAATCAGGTCTATGTTCACTAATGAGCCCACGTATTCAACAAGCTTTAGTACTAACCAGCTCGCTCGGCTTCCTTTCTTTCCAATTGTATCTCTGCACTAGGGAGATTCTCAACAGGCTTTGCAAGTAATTCGAGGAATTCAAGATATTCAGGATCTATATATTCATTGGAAAGTTAATTATAATTGAGAAAAAAATACGATAAGTAAAATGGAAATAGTAAGCATGTTAGCTTGCTAGGTAACAGTCTTATACCTTTGTCTATGGTCCCTTCACGCCCATCTTTCTTCGACCATATCTTTGGAACACGCTGTGAAGGTGCATACTCAACAATAGTTTTGAATTGGGTGCCTGAAACAGTATAAAGAGGGCAAGCCCTAATCCTCAATTGGAGAAACCAATTTTAAAAAGAAGGGTAAAAACTAAAAAGTAGGAACAACTAAAAAGAAAACAAAACAAATGAGAACGACTGTGTTTCTCAAGTCATTGACACCCTAAATTTTCCTAGAGCTGCTGGTATCAAAACTTAAAGAGAACAAACAGATACCAAAACATATTATTTTAAAAAAAAAAAAAAAAAAAAACAGGATGCCATTTGACCCCTTAAATGTAGATGGTTAGTGTTACCCTTCTCATTAACAAATACATGTCCGTCAAAGAACTCTGCGAACTCGATGACATCCTCTGGCTGCTTAAAGTCAAAGTAGGCTCTGGAATAGGATTGGGACTTGAGACTGCAAAAAAGATTCAGTCAAACTGTTAAAAGCATATACCAACAAAAACACTTTCAACACACATATGGAACATTTGGATATATGTTGATAAGTTCCAACATTAATAGAGGAAGGTACGAATGTACGATGATGATTGCGCCCCTATGAAGGGAAGAGGGAAAAGGCTCCAAGAATACAACTTTATTTTCCATCTATTTCTTGTACAAGTCTCATTATCATCATGATAATTGCATCATCAGTAAAAATGCCTCTAGAATTTGGCATTACTATACCCTTTCCCTAACAAATGAGGCACAAAATAGATTCTCAAATAATAAAGTGATCTTGGATCACACATGGCAAAAACAACAGAAACATTATAAACAGAAAATGGAATATTTTAAATAAGGCAAATAAACTCCTTGTTCAATAAACACGTTGTTTCTAACTTGTCTTGAAGCCAAGATTAAACTACCCACCAAAAAATATTACTGACTAAGCAAAACCTGAAGAAGGAAGCTAAGTAAAACGTAAGATGAGTCAAACCTGAGAATCCTTCATACAATGCCTATTGCCTCCCCTACTCTTACATTCTGATGCATGCAATCATAAGATAAAATAAATTCTGTCCCCCATTAGTGTGACTAAAAGCAAGTCTATTTTGACCTTTTTGACATGATAGTATGATATCTTATAAATCTTTGCTTAAATGAACCTTTTTCCATCCGAAAAGGATGACCTATGTGGTGACAATGTGACATTACAGAGTTACATATGCCGATTTTCAGAAGATTGTGTTTTTTGGGGTTTCAAAACAAAGTAACAATGTTGATGGTAACCTTAAAGAGACACTCCTTTATAATGGTTTAAGATTATGTATATGATATTGCTAGATATAATTAAGATCACTTCATGATTTAGGATATGATTCCAACCACCCCTCAATAGCAATGTTTACCAGGACACATTTGTCATAATGGTAACAAAGTCCTAAGAGACAAAAAGAGAAGAAAAGGGGCAAATGGTGTTTGAATGGAACATTTATTTCCCTTATAGAGCATTCAAACTTGTTTACTGGTATGGATATTGGATATTGAGTCTTTTCAAGGCTTCAATAATTCTATATGTTGTTCTGGCCAATTAATTAATTTCTCTTTATGCTCTATAAGTCCATTTCGACTACGTTGTTCTGGCCAATTATTTAATTTCTCTTTATGCTCTAAAAGTCCATTTCGGCTATGCATCGTCAATGAAGATGACATTTACCAAGATACAACTATAAATATTGACAGATGTCATTCCAAGGGAGGAAACAACTATAATGCGACGTCTGCAGAAGAAAACATTTGGATGGAACATTCAATTCGGTGAGAGAGCTGTGTACTATTCATCCAATCAGAGTGATTCATGGCAAACTCCAAACATCACATTTTTTTCAGAAGATAAAGATAAGAGTATGCACATCAGTTCTCATCCAAGTTCCATAAACAATTATAGTTATTTTGATGGCAAGTTCAGTTCTTGTCATGGATTTGCACTTACTTTTATGAATATCGTATGATCATATCTTTCTTCAAAATAAATTAAATGGATGTGTTAATTTTCATATTTAAGATACTCCTTTCCAGATTGTTGATGGTGTTTATGTCATCTTGCTATATATGAAGTAAAATCACAAAAAGATTTAAAGTACATTCAAAATATGTTTTTAATGAGATGTCATTTAGGAAAATTGAAGTCCACCAACACAATCAAGAGATATTGTCAACCACAACACAATAATCATTAGATCCTTGAAATTTAAAAAGGGGAAGAAACAGGAGTTCAGCCAATAATCCCCTTCAAGAGATTTTGAGATTCTAATGCTCTTGTAGATTTTTTATGTTCTTTGGAAATTCAAAGATACATATTAGTTAGCATCGTATGCTCCCTGTTAAAGGTATTGATGATTGATGATGTTCTTGATGTTATTTTATGCGTACTTAATTAATCAATGTACTAAAGCAGTAAAGCAAAATAAGGAAATTATAGAAATGATTAAGAATCACAAATTCAGGGATGCCAAATATGAGATCCTTTGTACTATGGTTATGGCTAAAGCACAAAAATCTTAATTACATGACAGGACACCAGTCAAGTTCCCACTTCCCACAAACAAATTTAGCATTTATTTAGGTATTATAAATCTGTCTTTCACCACCAATTAAAGGCCGGTCAGATATCCAACTAATAGCAAACTATATACATCAATGAAAACACAAAACAAATGAAAACAAACAAGATTACAAGTGATCTCTTCACAAATTAACATGCCACCTTGTTTAAGGTTTGTGAAATATGCTATGCTTAATTCTCCACCATCCATTCTCTTGAACTAGGCAATTAGCACATCCCCACCTCAACTTTTACAGAACCATTAGGAATTCACTAGGACAGCAGAAAAAACTTGCTTCAATTCTAATCTCAGCTACAACCAATACCCTGAAACCTCCAACATATGTAAAGGCACTCAAAGCAAGCAATTCAAACATTTAAATATTTAACCTCCATAGTTGAACACACATTGATACTCTAAAGGCATATAATTTACTCATTCTTCCAAATTCTATAAATGAACAACCCCCCAAACCCCAAAATCACCATAGCTTGAAAGGCGAAGGTGTAGTCTTAAAAGGTAAGCTATTCAACAGAGTTCATCCATCAATTTAAAATTCTAATTCCAAAATAGCACTAAACTGAAGTTCAAACAAAATGCACGTAAAACCCTAACCTGTTATTCTTGCCGGAACGGAAACAGAACCAGTTGTAACGACCGGAGAAACGGGTGTCAATTTGCTCCATAAGCGCCGACTGAGAAATATTATGTGGCAAGTGCCGAAGCACAACCTTCGTTCGATCCACCAAACCCTTCATCCGTGCTTACAAACTTTTTACCACAAATAGAAAAAACCAAACCCTAAAGAAATTATATAATCGGCAAACTTGAAACCCCAGAGAAATGCTATTTGTTAAGATACTTCCATGAATTACATCTTCTCGGAGGCTTATGTTACAAGTGGTCTGAAATTGGTTGATTTGTGCCCTAATTGATCAAATTTGATCGAAAACAAGTGCCATGGACATGCAAATAACATCAAAAAGGATGAAGAAATCAGAGGGATTGAGTAGAGAAGTCTTTATGTATGGTTTTTGGGTACATATTCGTGTAGAATTTGTTTGTATTTGCAGAAAGAAGAAAGGTCAGAATCAGGAATTCCCAAATAGGAGTTTGAAACCTTATAGGTTTTTGTTGGGGTGTTCAAGATTTGGGAAAACAATCGAACACGCAAATAACCTTTTCCACGATCTTACGTAAGCGCACGTACTAAAATCCAAATTGTTTTTTCTATTTTTTTTTTCCTTTTTCTTTTATAAAATTATATATTTCGGATAAAATTTCATATATATATCATTGTAAACTTTAAATATTACGTGTATATCCTTCTAAAACTTTTTATTACATATATCATTTTAAATCTTTAAATCTCAGGTATATATTCAAATGACTATTTTAAATTTATTTTATCATTTACCTAAATCCCCATCTTAAATCCCAACAAAAATAAATTAAAAAATAAATAAAATATAATTTTCTAATTTAATTCAATAATAAAATAATTAAAAAATAATATTTTATATTTTTTTAAATAATGTAATTAAATTTAAAATACTCATTTGGATATATATGAAATTCTCGCTATGTGTTATTTATGTATATTTTTTATATAACGTGTATTTATTTTTTATATATTTATATAAATATATAAACACATAAAGGAAATTTTTAATTAAATATATAGCTAAATTCTCACTACGCTTATGCTTATTTTTTTTATATAAAAAAAATTAAAAAAAAAAAACTCCTAAACACAATAGGAATCAAATTGAGAAAACATATCATCTTCTACCAATTGGAACCCTAATTTCCATCTCTTAAATATAATAAAGGGGCGTTTGGTTCGCAGATTTTTTCTTTGGAATTTGCATTTCGTCAAAGGATTTACATTATGCAGCATTTGCATTTGTCAGGATTTTGTCAAAGAATTTGCATTATCTTTTAGGAAAAAATTGCTAATCTGAAAAATGCAAGGTAACTGGGATTTAAAATCCTAGGGGGCTGGTCTTTAAATAACAAATAATGAGGGGATTTAAGAAATCTTGGGATTTTAAATCCTTTCTGAAATCTGCGAACCAAACACAAGATTTTAAATGCAAATCCCAGTGAATCTCAGGAAATCCACGAACCAAACGCCCCCTAAGTATCATTTGAAAAAATATGTTTTCAATATCATATACATTGTGTTTAGAAATTTATTATAAAAGAAAATAAGCTATATCAGATTTTTCGTAATTCAATGTCATAAAAAATTTCATATAAGCATAGTAACGATTTAATATCGGTTTTTCCAAGGTAAGCCAACTACCTCGGTGAAACAATTTTAAAATTTTGACTACTAAGTTTACACAACATAAATGTGTACAAACTCAAAGTACGTTGCTATTTTGTGTCATTTTTCCAGATAAAAAAGTCTACATAAGCATTGGTAAACGACTAGTCCTAGTTTTTAGGTAACCCAACTACCTAAATGGAATACTTTTAAAAGTTTGACCATCAAATGTGCATAAAAATACACAACATAAACGTCTACAACTCAAAAGTATATAACTATCTGGTGTCATTTTCCCTATGTTTTTACTAATTACTTTTTACTTGTTAAACATTCAGTATTTTTGTATAATGTATATAACAATTTGTAAAAAGAAAATGTGGCTCATTCTCTCGGTCCTTTTCAAACAGTCCTTAATATATGCATACGAAATAAAATCAAACTTACATTTCATTGTCGATTTATATATACATGTTAGATTGCTTAAATCAATATAGAAATTAAAGCTTTTATTCATATTGTATTATATAATATGTCAAAATTTCTATTTTATATCTTAAAATAAATAAAATCGTTAAACTTGTTCGTTATTCTGTATGTATAAGTTTGGTATACATTTGAAATCTTATAACCGATTAAATTGAGTTTAAAAACTTCACACTAATGCATATATTTGCAAAGAATTGCACATATGTGTTTAAATCGACTTCAATTGATATAATATGTCTGTAATTAATGTATGCAACAGTGCAAATCTATACTGAAACCAAAAATTTAGAATAAATTATCAAACTAAATGGTATGAGTTCGGTCTCGTCAGGTTTCAGTATGACTTTAGTTCTTATAACTGAGAAGCCAACCAAATTTTACTGATTTCAATACCAACCAATTCAGTTTTCATACAATTCATTCGTGTTTTGGCTTAGTACAGTGTTTTTATAGTTCTGTAGTTAACCAAACCACTATTAATTATCACCTTGTCGACATATACATCAATGTAAATGTACAAATCAAATAAAGTCAATTGCATGGATTAAAACTGTTTCGAGTTGAAGAATAACTATTTAGGCATCAATATAAATTACCTACAAAAGTAAATATCTTTTACATATCATTAATCCTTAAAAAAATGATACTTGTCTCTTCTAAATTATTATTTTACTCATCAAACTTTTCTATAGTTTTAGATTGTGCTAGGGATTATGTTTTTTTGAAATAATTATTCTTAAAAGTTCTGAATTTTACATTTTATCTTTTTTAAAAGTAGTACTTTTTCTATAAGAATTTTATACTTAAAAAAACCCTGAAGCTATCATTTTTTATTAAATTTCTTAACCAATTTGTTAACTCATAAATCCCTTAACCAACAAAAAAAATTCATCAAAATTGTGTATTTATAAAAAAGGTTAACCTTTAACCGGTGGTAATCGGGTAAAAGTTTATGTAACATATATGTTAAACAAAATAACCTATTTGAAATCATACATGACATCTATGTTAAACATTTTGTTGGTCCAATGGATGATGTTGTTGTATCAAAGTTTAATAATATGCATGTCACATCTAACCAATTATTTTATATAAGATATATGTTACGCAGGTCTTTTACCCGGTTGGTTACAATCATCATTTAAAGGTCAAAAAAATTAATAAAACATTGTTTTACTTAGTTTTAGTTGGTTGGAAGATTTAGAAGGCAAAAATTGACTAATTTCAAGGGGGGAAAAAGTGACGATATATATGCACTTGTCACACTCCTCTTTTCTTATCGGTTTTCTTATTATGGACCTGATCGGATCATGGTACGTTTACAAACTCATTTGCTTTATAGTTGAATCGTGTTTGATATGTTTCTTAGGTATCAAAGAAATAACTTATGTGTCTAGTTTTGGTTTAAAGCTAAATGTCATATAGATGCCATATCATCTCACATCAAAAGTTTTCACTATTCTGTAGATTAGTTGTATCTTCTATGAAGTCAAATAACAAAGTTCCTAACATAGTCTTGAGCCCATGACTCCGTGCGGCCATGCCTAGATCACACGATTGTTTGCTCTTTTCGCTCATGATGTAAATTCTATCAGTATCAAGTTGTATTTAGATTAACGTATTGCTTTATTATCAAAGACTTCATGTGCTAGTGGTTCGATTGTTTTGATGAGGATAACAAATTGGCAACCTGTATTCCCTAGATTGTTTTGTGGCTTATGGTAATGGCTAATGTGCCTTCGGGGGAATAACTTAGTTGGAAAGGACACTGGTAAATTTGATCATACCTAACAAAGGTAAAGGATTCAAGGTGAAGGGGTAGCAAAGTTGCTCCTCAAGGTGGCAATCTTGACCCAACAGGCCAAACAGGTTGGACAATTAAATTGACTTATTGTAAAAAATTAAGATAGAACATAATTTTTCTAAAAAATGAAAATTTATAAAATAGTGTATTAAACAAATTGTTCTTTGGAAAAAATTTGAAAATTATATAAAATTTATGACGTTGGTCGTCAACCCATTTGACCCGTTTGCTTGAACGGGCCCAAATTGCCACCCCTAGCTGCTCCCTTGAAGCCATAATACTCCCCAATGTTGCCTTACCGCTAGGTCAGCTCCATTTACCTCTCACATGATGAGCTTGAGACGGTCTAACGTGTGCCGATTGGAGTTGCCGATACATCAACCTTTTGGCTCTACCTAATTGCTAACGTTAAAAAACACATTCATATGTTATCACCCATCGACCCATCCTTCTACTTCCAGAATAAGTAGTTGGTCATTTGCTCCAATGGTCATGTGATATCGACAAACGAACTAAAGATGAGGATTAATTAAAAAAAAACAATCTTTCTTTTATCAACACATGATATTGATGATCCAAGCAGAATAGATCAAAGAATTTGTAGATCTCGTTTGATATATGCAACGAAGTTTGTGATCACAAAACCTGGAGATTACCCAAGTTTGCGAGTGTTTTTTTATGATAAAAAATTGGGTGACGATATGTATATACATAATCACCAGCTTGTTCGGATATTACATTTTCAATCGCATGAATAAGATTTACAAAGGCTTCAATGCCGCAATATTTCACACAAAATAACAACCTTTCGCTATAAAACAGACAGACTGGTGAGAGAATATGCGAAAGAAGGGTAAGAAAGTATGAAGAGAAGTTTTTGTGTCTTGTTTGGTCATATATCAATACAAATTTCAATGAGAGGCACTGGCACCGCATCTCTACAACTTCTGCTCACGTTCTACTTTGGCTACTGGAGATCACGTTTTCGATCCAGAATTTCCATTTAATCTGCATCGAATCCAGATAGTAATTTGTCAGTAAACAGCAGGCATAAATTTCTCAGAAATTCACGAATGCAATGAGGTTGAAAGCATCAAAATAGCATAACTCCCTTGTTATAACTTATAAATATAGGATAATGGCAATATACATTTGAATTTGTGCATATTTATGTATTGTACTATTATTTGTGCACATTTATGTAATGTACCCTTAAAAGTGTTTCAATTAGGTAAGTGGGACCAGTTGAGTTTAGCCCATCTGGAATGAGGGGTGATGCAAGTGAGAGGTCACGGGTTCGACTCCTGTCGGAGGCAAGTTTGAATTTCGATGGTGAAAGTAAGTCAAGTAAGTCCCCATTGGGGCAAAAGGGTAGTTTAGGAGTAGGAGTAGGTTAGTTTGCCGTTCAAAAAAAATTGGTAATTGGGTAACCTGATGACCGGTACAACAGGTTACCATGTTTAGTCAAAAAAATTTTCGTACACATTCATGTAGTGTACTTTTTCTTTTGTACATATTTAGTAGTCAAACTTTTAAAAGTGTTTCAATTAGGTAGTTGGGTAACCTGATGGTTACTGGTCATAAAGTCACCCAATTACCTAATTGAAACACTTTTAAAAATACACTACATAAATGTGGACAAAAAAAAGTACACTACATAAATGTGTACAAACTCAAAAGTACATAGTTATTTGGTGTCATTTTCCCTTATAAATATCGCTATTCTATTGTTGCTGGGAGGAAGTCGTCTATACTTGTGTAGTTACGATGCATTAAGCTTTTCAGATAATACACAACTTTGTGCTTGCCATACATTTTCCAAATGTAAATAAAATTTGTTACTCTTTAGTCTATTGAAAATGGAGCCAACGATTATATGATCAGTGGGGTCATTAAAACTTATAAAAAAATATGTCAAAAAACTGGACTACAAAATTCATAGTTGCTGTCTGCCTGTCCACAAGGTTTCATAAATTAAGAACGTTTCATTATGACTTCATTACTTAAGCAACAAAACACTCGTTTTCAATATATATGCGACCAAAAGATCATGCATCCATTCATCACTCATTTGGTTTCACCAACGGTTCTAAACTATCTTTCATGGTACCAAAGATACTCTCAACACTTGGGGTTGCAACTTGCAACTGCCAAAGTCAAACGGTCAAACGCAGCTTTAGAAGTTGATATACTAGCGGATGCAAAATATCTTCCTCTTTGGGACTAATTTCTGAGAAATGACAGTAATGTCTTTTAAGTTCTGAAACTCACTACTTGAAAGACATACAAATAATACGTATCCAACTGATTCTCAAGTACCTTAAGCTGAACTCCAGGAAAATCCATCAGACAAAGCTTATGAAGGCAAAATCAAGTTTTTCTTATTAATAATAGAAAACAAATTATCAGGACTCAAACAAGTAGCATAAATAAGCAACTTTGTGCTTGTTTCTATAAATCTGTTTTTGAGTTTCTACGTTTTTATATCAAGAGTAACATTAAATACTTCAACTTTGTACTAATGTACATTTGTCGTCTTTTTTGCCTTACGAGCAGATCTTCCAGGGGAAATACATTCATGTCATCCAAATTTATTCTTTATCATTTTATTTCGTAAAATAAAGACCATCAAAGGATCCCCACACGCAATGTATTAAAGGCGCAAAAGTCGAGGGACTAGTCCCCAAGTCGAGGCGATTTCAGCCAAGTCGCCTGGTAGTAGTCTGGGCAATGCGATTCAACCAGGCGCTGGACTTTCTATAAAGTCGCAAAGTCCCTGGGCGATGAGGCGATAAACTTTTGTCCCGTCGCAGTAAATTGATTAATTTGGGCTGGTTTTTTTAATTCTAAACAACATCAATTATCTGTTGGGGAGATCGAGAAATATTAGGAATTATTTTAGGAATAGTATCAATAGATTGCTATGAAATATATTAGTAGGATTACCGATGGACATTGCAATCGCAATTGGCGTCTATTACTTTATCAGTATATATTCTCCCTAGTCTCTACTCTCTATCAATCCACAATCAAGATTAAGAAATCAGAAGTTCTTTATCAACTCTCTCTCTCTCTCTCTCTCTCTCTCTCTCTCTCTCTCTCTCTCTCTCTCTCTATCTATCTATCTATCTATCTATCTATCTATAGATTGGTTCTTTTTAACATTTTACTTCATTGACTACTACTATTTTGCATAGGAGTTGTGTTTCAAGGTAGTATATTTGATATTATATCAATAATTCTATGCATTATGCTTTTATTTATGTTTGTGTGCTAACAATGTCATGTAAAGTTTTTCCAAGGGGGCGTTTGGTTCGCAGATTTTTTATATGGGATTTGCATTTTGTCAAAGGATTTACATTATGTAGCATTTGCATTTGTCAGGATTTTGTCAAAGAATCTGCATTATCTTTTAGTAAAAATGTGTTAATCTGAGAAATGCAATGTAACTGGGATTTAAAATCCTAGGGGGGAGGTTGGGTTTTTAATTAACAAAGAAGGAAGGGATTTAAGAAATCCTTGGATTTAAAATCCTTACTGAAATCTGCAAACCAAACACAGGATTTAAAATGCAAATCCCAAGAAATCCATGAACCAAACGCCCCTAACTTTTTACTGCTTCATTTCACTCGGGCCCTCGCCTTTTTGTGCCTCTCGACTTGGTCCCCAATCAAGGCATTTCGCCTCGAGTGCGACTTTCGTCTTTAATAACATTGCCCACACGTCGTTCATTAAATGGGTCAAATCAAAAAAGAAAATGAGTGGGGTTATGATTTTAATTAAAATTTTCATCATAATCCTACTATCTTTTAAAATGAGAAAGGAGTCATTTGACCACCTGCAATCCCGCAGATTATAAAATGTCTCCATTTATTAAACATACCATCTTTACCTTCTAAGCCCCACTTGCGTCAAATCAAATTGCAGTACAGCATCGTCTATGATCATGTTTACTGCATTTAGAAGTGTAAACGAGTCAAACACTCAAACTACTTGAGAGTTCAACTTGTTAAAACTTAAAAGCATGTGTTTCAAAGATTAAGCTCGTTTAGGTTTGTATACAACTTTATATATATATATATATATATATATATATATATATATATATATATATATATATATATATATAAGAAATGTATAGTATATAAATTAAATTAGATAATATATAAATATACATACATACATTTTAACTTCTTGATCTTATCCTATCCCACTATTTTTTCTTATTTTGTAGGAAATTCTTATCTTATTAAATTTGATGCATGTGCATGATTTATTTGTATTATGAATTTTATAATATATAATAAACTTTTATATCATTATATTTTAATTAGTTATATTTTTAATAGATTTATATATATTATATAAATTTAGTTTTTACAAAATATTTCTATTGATTTCATCTTTTGCATTTTTTTTTTGAGTTCGCAAGTTTAATTTTGTTTTGATTTAGTGTTCAGATTTCGATTGTCATCTGAGTTTACAAGTTTGATGTCATCTGATTTTGCAAGTTTGATTTCGTTTTCTTTTTCAGATTTCTTGATGTTCATCTGATTTCAATTGTTCTTCGTGGGGTTCGACTTTTTGGCCGATGAGGGTGACCAAATATGATGACCGGATACGTAGGAATGGGATGACCGGTGATATTTACCTACATAACCACTTACAGGTCATCATTTTGCCAACTTCAATAATGAAAGAATAATGTAAGAACTATAATGATAATAAATAATGTTAGAGGAACCAAACCGATAAAACGATGAAAACATGATGGTCTTCTACGAATTTTGAACCTAAATTATATTAAAATTTATAGGGTAAATTACAAATTTCGTCCCTATTATTATATGGAAATTACGGATACCGTCCTTTTCATAAAGAAATTACAAATACAATGTCTATGGTTGACAATTTGTTACAGATTTGGTCCTTACCTTTTAACTCGGTTTGTTTTCCCACAGTTAACTAAGGGGTATTTTCGTCCTTTTCATGAAGATTAGTCCCTCAGTTAACTAAGTGTATTTTTCTTCTTTTATTACGGTTCTGCCATCCCCCTTCCTTCCATTTTCATCCTTCCCAATTGACAACAAACAATTCAACCACTATCATTGTAGTTTCCGGCGGCCGCTCCACCTCCGCCTGCCCTTCTAACCAATTCACCACATCCACCATTATCGGCCTCCGCCTGGGCTTGTGTTGTATGCACCATAGCGCTATGTGCACCATTTTTGTAACTTCATTCTCATCAATGTCACGGAGATCCAACGGCCGTTTGATCCACCACCTCCATGATCATACCCACGCAATTTTCTCCGATACTATCTTCGGAAAATACTCAAACTTCCTCCTTGATTGGTCGCCGTTGACGTTTATCACCTTCTTCAAGCTCCTCCTCCCACCGATGAGCTCTACGTGCAGAACACGACTGGTTTCTCCGAGAATCCTAAAGACCTAGACTGAGTAACCATTCCATAGCTATGTAGCATCTTGTACCTCTCAACGATGTTACAACTCTAGTATCATCTGGATTCATGAGCTTTGATATTCCAAAATCAGAGAAGATGGCGGGTCGTATTTTTTGTCAAAGAGGATGTTTTCTGGCTTAACGTCAAGGTGAAGGACTTTTGACCGGCAATCGTGGTGTAGGTACGCTACGGCTTTCGCTATGTCGGTTGCAACTCTCGATCGCTGTTTCCACGACAAACATCCACCAACGGTGTTGTTCCTTGCGAAGGAAGAGCGTGGGAAGATCCAACTAAGGGGTAAATTAACGAAAATTCCCCTCAGTTAACGTGGGAAAACTAACGAAGTTAGGGGTAAGGACCAAATCCGTAACAAATTGTCAACCATAGACATTGTATTTGTAATTTCTTCATGAAAAGGACGGTATCCATATATATGTATGTATATATATATATATATATATATATATATATATATATATATATATATATATATATATATATATATATATATATATGTATATGTAGGGTTGGGTTCCTGTAAGAACCCTCGCTACCGTGAGAACGTGAGAACCACTCCAAAATGCACAAATTTGTACATCAAATGCACAAATTTAAAAATTAAAAGTTTACTTAAAACCATTATTAGTCTTAAATATTAATAAATATCATAATCTAACACTAAAATTACATTCAAAAATTATATTCATTAAATTATAAACTAAATGCACAAATTTGAACATCAAATGCACAAATTTTCTTAAATGCACATTTCGTACATAAAATGGATAAATTATAGCATGAGATGCGTAAATTTTTACATGAAATGCATAAATTTAACGAAAACATTTAACTTTAGTATCAAATGCACAATTTTATACAGTGGATGCACAAATTTTAGAGTGGTTCTCACGTTCTCACGGTAACGAGGGGTTCTCATGTGAACCCAATCCTGTATATGTATATATGTATATATATATATATATATATATATATATATATATATATATATATATATATATATGTGTGTGTGTGTGTGTGTGTGTGTGTGTGTGTGTGTGTGTGTGTGTGTGTTCATATATATATCAGTGTTATTAAAGTGAAGTCGCACTTGAGGCGACATGCCTTAATTAGGGAGTAAGTCTAGAGGTTGAAAAAGGCATGGGCCCGAGTGAAGAGAACCTAGAAAAAAAATTAGAAATTACTTTACATGACATTGTTAGCACAAAAACATGAAATAGAAGCATATATAGAATAAACTATTATATATACTACCTTAACCATAACTCCTACGCAAAAATAGTAGTACTGTAGTAGTCTTGACACTTGATCGTGACGTTGCTTCCATAGAAGAGACGAGAGAAGAGTTGATGCAAAACTTCTGATTTCTTAATCTTGATCATGGATTGGTAGAGAGTAGAGCTAGACTGCTAGAGAGTATATACCGATAGAGTAATAGACGCCAATTGCAAAAGCAATGGCAATCGTTAATCCTGATAATATATTTCATAGCAATCTATTGATTTTATTCCTAAAATAATTCCTAATATCTCTCAATCATCCCAAAAAATAATTGATATTGTTTAACGTTAAAAAAAACGGCCCAAATTGATCAATTTACTGTGCCTGGACAAAAGTTCATTGCTCATTGCCTAGGGACTTTGTGACTTCATAGAAAGTCCATCCCCTGGTTAATTCGCATCGCCCAAGCTACTACCAGAGACTTGGCAATAATCGCCTCGACTTGGGGACTAGTCCCTCGACTTCCGCGCCTTTAATGATGATGATGATAATAATAATAATAATAATAATAATAATAATAATAATAATAATATATAAAATAAACGAGCAGTTCGAGCCTTAACAGGCTTGAGCTCAACTTGGCTCATTTACATCCCTAACAACATTGATGACATGCCCTTAAAGCAAGCAACCACTTCTTTAGAATCGTTAATGTTAGGGTTAATATTGATAAAACCTATCAACTTTTTCATTTTCGTGATTAAGTCCCAAAACTTTATTCTTATTGTTTAAGTCCTTAAACTATTTTTGTCTTATTCAAAAGTGTATATTTGACATGTCTGACCGATTACCATACAAGGAACAACAGTTTTTTCACTTGATTAATGTTATAAAAACCCACCATCTTTTCATATTTTAGCGATTAAGTCCCTCAACTTTTTATTTTATCAGTTGTATTTTACCGATTAATCCGGTAGCCGGTCAAAAATATATGCTTTTGAATAAGACAAACATAGTTTAGTGACTTAAACAATTGGAAAAAAAGTTTAGAGACTTAATTGAGAAAATGTGAAAAGTTGATTGGGTTTTTTCAATATTAACCCACATTTAACTTAGTTTTATTATTTTGGATAATCAAGAAAATCTCATTCAAGCCAACTTTGTTGATCAAGCAGGCATAGCTTGGACCCCATATATATCCTACAAATCCATATGACCAAATAAACCACCTATTCAAGGACAGGGCCAAGAAGTTGAAGTTGAAATTGATGGCATTTGAACATGTGACTTTTCATTTTGAGGGTCTTATATTCATGGCAAACACCACCCACTTATTTCATTTTGGTGGGGGGTCACTTATTTATTTACTAATAGATGAGAAGTGTAAACTAGTGCTTAACCATGTTCACAATATTGTCTAGAAAGTGAGGTACTAACCATAATCATAATAACCAGCTAAATAAAGCACCTCAGTAATAAAACGGGGAATTATATTAACAAATTTTGAAAACCATCGGTAAGAAACCTACCTCCATTGTATTAACTAGCTCAGTCTCGAAGACCAAGTTCAACCTCAAGCTCATCATCTTCTTCAAACAGCTTTAATAGACGAGCATACTGCTCTTCACGTTTCTTCTTTTGCCATAACTTGAAAAGGAAAATGGACAAACCCACAACTGCTGCCACTGCAATGCATATTGTAACTACTGCAGATCCACTCATGCTACGTGAAGAAGAATGAGCATCCGTTTTCGCCTCTTGTTTGGACTTTGAATCATCAGAAAATCCTGAAAGAATGTAACATAAAAGAAATTTTAAAATCATGACAATGCGAGAACCATTTATTGGCACTGGCAGACTAGGCAACAGCAGGCACGATAAGTTAGGCCAACAAAGAAGTGGAGCTTAACTGGTACTCACTAGCTGACTAGCATGCACTAAATCACCAATAACGCCAATTCAATGAATCCACCAACACATCCTTTTCCTAGGATGAACTCCGAGATCGTATCTAGTCATCTCTATATCTATCATTACTACATTCTCAAAATTCAAGCTAGCTCATTTCTAACGCAACTTAAAAAGCAAATACATAACAGATCAGTAGATCACCATGTGAAATAGGCTATACACTCAAGCTACAATTGGCTGATTGGCTACTCTATCGTTTAGATTTCCTTTTTCCTCACACAAACTCTCCGTTCTTCATTTGTTCTAATAAAGAATAAAGCATCATAATGGTAAAACATTAGAGTGACATAGCTCGTGAACAACTCAGATACAACACAAATAAAATGTATGAACCAAAATAAACCCTAGAATACATCTCATATCATAAATTAGAACATTAAAATTCACACATACATTAAAGCAAATCGATCGTCAAAACATACCTAAAAGCTTCTAAAAACACGAATATCCAGCAATTTAACATAAAAGTAGCATGTTAGAACATAAATTTTTTACACAAATCAAATGCAAAATTTAAAAGAAACAGAATGGATTTGAGAAACAAACCTGGAAGAAATTGTACAGATATTAAAGACAATGATAATAAGAACCGTAAGAATCTCCGATGTGAGATCTCAGTCATCTTTCTTTCTTTCTCTCTCTCGTCCTTCCGCTCTCTCTCTCTCTCCCTCTGTTTCTCTCTCTAGATTTTCTTCGTGTCCTGCGTATCGATACAAAAATTACGCAACCAATTCTTGAAAATGGCATATACTCCCCCTTGTGTTTCTACATGTTCGAAAAGCACCCTCTTGTTATTTCATTGATTAAACCATGTGATAATGCCCTGTGGGTCAGCATTTAACGATCCAAACTGACGAAATCAAATAATTGGATCGGGACCGAATCAAAACCAGACAAGAATGGTTGTATACGGTTTGATTATTGGTTAACGATATTCATAAAAAATTAAAAATCAATCATCGATTCGGTTTGATCCGGTCTGGTTATTGTGTTTTTCATTGTTAAGGTTGAGAAAATTCAGCATCGAACCGGATCAAAATTGAACCATTACACTTTGTCTTATTCTTGTTTTTAATATTTTTTGGGCTCTCGATTCGAATCGTTTTGGACTGTTACAGACACATTGTCCAGTCAGGTTTAAAATCATTAATTTTTATGATAGTTTGATTGTTATTTCTTATGTTGTTTGATTATCAAATTAGAATAGTTTGTATTTATAATAAATAGGGTTTATTATGAAAAAAAAAAAACAAACATGTTTTCATGTTTTTTGCTTTTTCCTCCATCAATGTTATTTTTTTCTAGAAAAGTCCTTAATTTAATTTTTTGTCTTTTTGGTTTAGTGAAATTTGGTTATTAGAATCTGATTTTTCAGTTTTTAAAAACCAGTGTTTACCAATTATAATCGGGCTCTAATAGTCAAATTTCACAAAACCAAGAAAAGAATTTACTAGAAGACTTTTTAGGAAAAAAAAATAACATGGATGATGAAAATGCAAAAACCATAATAAAAAAAACATGTTGATTTTCTCATAATAAATGTGTGAATTTAACTATTCCTTGTGATGTCACGTGTCATCACCAACAATTAACACGTGACAGACATATTTAAAAAAAAAAAGACAATTAATGTGCAAACTATATATAATGGAATGTGTAAAATAATCTAATTTGAATTCAAATCAAATTAATAAAATGTTATAATACAATAAAAAGTCTATATATATATATATATATATATCTGTATTTGTAAAATATAATAAATGAGTAAATTATAAAATCTAGTTATAATAGTTTTGAATAATACAATAAAAAGTCTAAAAAATATATATCTATTAATAACTAGTTTTGAATAAAACAGTAACACTTACAAAACATAACTATTATGCACCATTCACCCATGTAATACATGGATATATAAACTAGTTTTCATTATAACACAAATTCAAACACCCTGATTTTCACTATAACAAAAATTTCATTATAACATAAATCCAATTATAATTAGTAAACCAAGTTTTAAAAAATTGAAAAACTGGATTCTAATGTCCAGATTTTACTAAATCAAAAAGAAAAAAAACTAACTTGAGGACTTTTATGTAAAAAATAACATTGAGGGACGAAAACGAAAAAAAAATGAAAACATTCTGGTTTTTTTCATAATAAATCATTATTATTATTATTATTATTATTATTATTATTATTATTATTAGCAATTGTAGTAGTTAGGTTATCACTCTTCTTGAATTTGGGTAGCAACTTTTAAAATGAAGTTTGGTTCACATAATGTAATTTAAAGGAAACAAAATATATGTAAAGTATGTTTGAATTTTTAAATTGCAAAAATAATGAATAACATCTTGGTCACATTCCATTAAATTTTATGGATCAAGAAATTTATCATTTGTAACTATTTGTAATGAAATTAAGATTTCTAACATTGTGCAACAAATACCTTTTGCCAGCTAGGGATGTGTGAAATGACCGAAAAACGAATCGAAATTGGAACCGAACCCGAACCGATTGGAACCGATTTATAATATTCGGTTCGGTTATCGGCTCTTATAATCTTCAATTTTCGGTTATCGGTTATTCGATTAACGGTTCTGCGGGTATCAGTTTTATCGGGCATAGTACCGATCAATTGAAAAGCTCATAATATGCATATTAAGAAATGATGACGTTTGGTTCACAGAATCTGATGGAATTTGATGGAATTGGAATGAAAATTCCATTCCGATGTGCTGTTTGGTAGTAAACAGAAATGGAACAAAATTCTTTTTTTAAAGAAAACACCACTTTTGAAGGAATTTATTTTCCTTGGGTTAGTGCCATTGAATTTAAATTCCATTCCAAAGATTTTATCAGTTTTAAAACCAAATCTTAGACTTCATCTTCATCCGCCTCCATTTCTATTCCGACAGATTCCATTCATTCCAGAATTCCATTCATTGACAGATTCCATTCCATGAATAAACATTCTGCGAACCAAACGCCGCCTAAAAGCCCACAATGTGAAACCAAAAAGATTATTTGTTGGAACAATATTTTAGGATGGTGAAACTACAAAATTTATATGAAAACATAATGATCGACACTTCTCTTATTTTATTTTCATGTTTTTTTTGTTTATATCTTGTTATAATAGATAAAATTATATATAATTTTTAATTTTCGGTTCTAATCGGTTCCGTACCCGAAATACTCGTACCATAATCGAACCGGAACCGCATTATAATTATTGGTTTGGTTATCAGTTCTTACAATCTTTAATATTCGGTTTCGGTTAAATCGGTTCCGGGTCGGTTCAGTTCGGTTCCGGAACCGTTTACATCCCTATTGCCAGCTGTAAACAATATTTCATCCCTTAACCCATAAACATAATACATGTACTATAATTTAAAGGACTTATTATGAAAAAAAAATCCACATGTTTTCACGGTTTTCGTCACTTCATGTTTTTTTTTCCATAAAAGTTCTCAAGTTATTTTTTTTGGTATTGTGAAATATTACTATTAGAGCCCGGTTATAATTAGTAAATTGGATTTCAAAACCAAATTTCACAAAACAATAAAGAAAATTTTAAATTTGAGGATTTTTTTGGGGAAAAAAATAATACGGATGGACGAAACTGCAAAAAACGTGAAAATATTTTGGTTTTTTTAATAAAACCTCATTTGAATTTCAATTCAATCAAATATTCATTTCGGTAATATGAAACAGACGAAAACGCAAAAAACGTGACAATATGTTGCTTTTTGTTATACTTGTCATTTGAATATGTTAATTTAAATACCTTTATTAAGTGCATAGTCATATGTGTTTACGTCTTGGAGACTGTAGTCTCCGTCGGCCGATTAAAAAGACTTGTATATTTTCTTCGAATAAAATTATATGTTATATATAACTTATTAATAATAATAATAATAATAATAATAATAATAATAATAATAATAATAATAATAATAATAATAATAATAATAATAAGGAGTGTTTATAAAAATCCGAATCTAGGCATCCGAAATAAAAATCCGAAAATATATCTGATCATAAACTATCCGGAATTTCGGATATCCGGATAGTAAAATTCAAAATTTTCTGATATTCGGATAATCCGATATCCGAAAATCCAAAAAAAAAAATATTTTTTTTAAATTTTTTTTATATATTTTTAGGATTGATTATTTACATAATATTGAGTGTTTATTATTATTCTAATGTATATTTTTGAGTTTTATCTTGATATTATAGATTTATTAAATAATATTTAATATATTTTAGTTTTTAGAATATTTTTTTAGTCGTTTTGAGTAAAAATAATTCCGGATAAATTTAGTTTGTGATATATTTATCTTTAATATGTATTTGGATATATGAATTTGTATTTTAGGTATTTAAATATTTGATTTAATTTTTTAAAAAAAGTTAAAAAAAATATGAATTTTCGAATATTTGGATAATCCGATATCCAAATCCGAAATTTCGGATATTCTCGGAATCCGAAATTTTCGGGTATCCGAAAATTCGGATAACCGAAATTCGGATATCCAGTTTTGAACCTTCATGATACTTACTAATAAACGTTTTTTAACATCTCATGCAACTAACCACTCAACTCATGGCTAACGTTATAAAAAAGATGAATTATATATACCCTATATCTTATTATTTACTAAGTTTTAATTATAAACGTGTTCAAATCTAATTTTTTTTTTTTTTTTTATTACTGTTATTGGTTTTTCGGTTTTCATCTCATTTGTCACTGATGACCACCGAAAACCATATCTAAAAATTAAACAACAAGATACTAACCAACAACATACATATTAAAATCGAACAACAAATAAATCCATTTAAGAAAACAGGCAAAAATCTAGTAGAAGTTTCAAAAGTGACAACACAAATTTTCTCAAAAGCGAAACAGAACAGTTTTCTCAAACACATTTTTTTTATTCCCAAAAATAGTAACATCCTCATCATGAGAGTTAACAATGGCTGAAGCAACAAAAGTCGGGTTATTTATGCCGAGCGTCCTAACAAAACGAAATATCTAAATTGCATTCTCAAGTAGGGGTGTTCAAAAATTCTGAAACCAAAAAATAGCCAAGCTGTTCCGATTTTGAGATTAAATGAATTGATTTTTTTTTATAATTGTTGGTTTGGTTAATTGAACCGAAAAATCATTTTGTTTAGGTTTCGGTTATGGTTCACGTTTTTAGTAAAGGACGGTTAATCGAAAAAACAAAAATAAAATTAATGTTATATAATTTAGTTTCTAGGCATATCAAAATTAACATTTATACCAACAATAATATAGTTATTCACTAATTAGTCTATATTAAGTTTGTAATCCAAAGTAATTAATATTATGCATTTACATTTCAATTGCAATAAAACTATGGAATAATTCTTTTATTATTATTAGATTTTAGAAAAAATATTCAATCATTTAAAGATAATTAATTAGTACATTTGTAATTTAATTCCTAACTTTGCTATTGTAAACTCTAAAAAGTATTGGACTATTAATTGTTGGAGGTTTTGCATTAAAACTTTAATTTATTAATTAAAAACCAATTAATTGGTTAACCAAATAACTAAACCGAAAAACCAAATAAGTAAACCGAAAAAACTGGTTAACCGATATATTTCGTTTAGGTTTAGATTCACAAATCCTCAAGTGCCCATAATATTCTCATATCATATCCAAGTGGCCGGTATATCGGTTTCATGACTCTAGGTGTACCCACAAAAGCGAAAGGGGTGCATAACGTCTAATAATCAAAAAAATTCTCGCGAGCGTATCATAATCACAATGTCACAAACCTAAGAAATGTCGTAACTAATCATGTTGTTACAGAAGTTTCATGTCATTAATGCCACAATGACCGTTTATATAATTGTGATGTTTTATAAAATAAGTCATTATATGGTCGAGTCTCCCACACTCACTCAAAACGACAAATTTGTAGTGTATCCTTTTAATTCAAATTTATGTTTAAATTCATCAAAGGTTGTTTAGATGAAACTTTTAAAGTATTAAAAATGGGTCTATATTGTAATAAAAATTATTTTGTTCAAGTTTTATCGGTTTGGCATCTTAATGTTTGTTTATTTATCATATTAGTCTTCTTATATTTTTTCTTATTGAAATCGCAAACTTTATTTTTTCTTATTGAAACCGTAAAGTTTGTTATTTTGGTGTGAAAAACGATATGCCATTTTAATTTGAGGTCTATGTTGAAAAAACCAATATATGTTCATAAATTTAACAAAGGGCCTTTTCCTTATTAAAAAAGTCAATGTTTTAAAATGATTTACTAAAACATGATATAAAGAATCTGATTAAACATATTGATTCTATAACAAGTTAATATAATAAAAACGTATTCGGACCAGAAACTGATAAAATGTTGTTTTTTCAAAACATAAAGTAAACTAAAACACATTAAATTTTTTTTATATAAACCCCTAACAAAACCTTAAGGGGGCGTTTGCTTAGCGAATTTCCTGATATTTGTATTTGAAATTCTGTGTTTGGTTCATAAATTTTAGTATTGATTTAAAATCTCAGGATTTCATAAATCCCGCAATTCTTTATTATTTAAAAACTCAGTCTTCCACCTAGGATTTTAAATCTCAGTTGCATTGTATTCTTCAGATTAATAAATTTTTCCTAAAAGATAACACTTCTTTGACAAGATTCTAATAAATGAAAATGTTATATAACGCAAATTCTATGATAGAAAGCAAAATCCCATGAAAAAAATCTGCAAATCAAACACCGTGGAGTTATGATTGTGTTTGTCTTTGACCATGTGACTTAATTGGTTTTTGTTTGACCATATGACTTGTGAGGTAATTGCCTACGTACATACATAAGCCATGCAAATAATGCATATGCACCCCAAAAGTACGTTGCCTTTATAAATTAGAGGCCTTGAAAGCAAGACTCACACAATATAATATAATTATGGCTCCAACAAACTCCGCCACCATTCCTCTTCTTACTCCATACAAGATGGGCAACTTCAATCTCTCACATAGGTAATTTCTCTTCTTTAAGTTACAATCATATATGCACAAGGTACAACTTATAAGATGATATTTTATTTTTTTTGATTTATGATTACAACAAGAAATGAAAGTTCGAATCAATCACATTTGATCTGTACCCAAAATCCTGTTTAATTTGCAGTCGTTTGAAATTACAGGGTTGTACTTGCACCCTTGACGAGAAACAGATCATATGGCAATATGCCACAACCACATGCTATTTTGTATTACTCTCAAAGAGCAACCGAAGGCGGTCTTCTTATCACTGAAGCAACGGGAATCTCTAACACTGCCCAAGGGTTAGTAATGAAGATTTGTTTGATGTTAAACCTTTGAGATGTTTTCGTATTTATAGTGTTACATAGATTTATTTAAGCTTTAAGTCTTGAATGTTTAAATCATGAGATTGATATGATGTTGTTAAATATGACTCAAAGGTATATCGACACACCTGGAATTTGGACGAAAGAACAAGTTGAGGCATGGAAACCGATCGTGAAGGAGAAGGGTGGCGTATTCTTTTGTCAGATTGTTCATGTAGGACGAGTCTCAAACTATGGTAAGTGATGTTTCAATATAGTTCTTCGATATGATTTTATATAATTTCAATTATAACTCATAAATATTAATTTAAATATTTGTTTGTACGACAAATCTTTAGATATTTTGCATTTGGAAATATATGATCACTTAAGATCAAGTTGAAACTTGGTTTTATAGGAACTACTGGTTCAATTTGTTTATTTTATGGTTTAGTCCTAAGTTTTTCATGTTCTCGATTCAAATCGTCATATATTAAACAACATTTGGAAAGCCAACTATGCATATCATATCTTAGAAAATGGATTAACATTAATGCCGTGTTTGTTACGTCGTAACGGGAAATGGAATGGAATGAATAATTGCGATGAAATTAAAAAAAAAAAAAAGTTGTTTGTTTATCCCGTGTTAATGAGATGAATCATCACGTAAGAAATGTGATTCCTTCACCTTTTTTTATTTTCATTCCTTAATAATTGGGTGTTTTTTTTTTTTCATTCCCTCAAGGAATACATTGAAATTTTAATAATTTTAGAGTTTTTTTATTTAGTTTAATTCCATTCTTTCCAATATTCCTACCTAGCAAACAACTGATCATAGTAATAACTCATTTCATTTTAATGATATAAACAAACACGACAAGTAATCGTGATGATTCATTTCATTACCTTGTCATTTCCATTCTTTTATCTGTTCATTACGTCCAACCAAACAGATCCTAAAAAATAATATTCTTGACTTTCTTTGGTCTCATATTACCTACAAGGCTACAACCCTTTTTAAAGAACTTGATTTCTCAACAAATAACCCTAAAAAAGAAAACTATATAGTAACATACTTTAATATTGTGTCTCTAATAAATATTTATGAGATGTTAAAAAAAATTAAAAAACATACATTTAAGACATCAATCCAAGAAGTTTGATATTTTTGAATATATAATCTAACTCATTTTCTTTTCGTGACTCAATCACATTATCAGGATTTCAACCTAACGGCGATGCTCCAATATCTTCAACGGACAAAGAGATGACATTGGGCCTTGCTGGTGGAGATTGGTCTCCACCTCGTAGGCTAAGGACTGATGAAATCCCCACCGTGATTAACGATTTCAGGCTAGCTGCACGTAATGCCATTGATGCAGGTTAACATACTTTCCTTATCCAAAATTTTGTTCTCTTTATAGAATTGATAATACAGACTTTTAAATTAACAGGATTTGATGGCATAGAGATCCATGGAGCAAATGGATACATGATTGATCAATTTTTGAAAGATCAGGTAAACGATAGAACAGATCAATACGGTGGAACCTTAGAAAACAGGTGTCCCCTAGCCTTAGAAATTGTAGAAGCCGTAGCAAACGAGATCGGAGGCGATAGAGTTGGTATAAGACTATCCACATTCACTGATTACATGGAGTGTGGTGACTCTAACCCTGAAGCCTTAGGCCTTTATATGGCTAATGCACTTAACAAGTATGAGATTCTTTATCTTCATGTAATTGAGCCAAGAATGGTGCAAATTTGGGAAAAATTCGAAACTCCATACAGTACTCTTCCAATGAAGAAAGCTTTCAAAGGTACGTTCATTAGTGCCGGTGGTTATAAGAAAGAAGATGGGAATGAAGCCATTAGCGAAGGTAATGCAGATTTGATTGCGTTTGGGCGACTTTTCTTGGCAAACCCAGATTTGCCCAGACGATTTGAACTTAATTCAGATCTTAACAAGTTTAACAGGGATACATTTTATATCCAAGATCCGATTGTTGGGTACACAGACTATCCATTTATTGAAAACACAATTTTGTGTAAAGAATAAGATAAATGCATCTATAATCATATTAATTTCAATTGTTTGTGTTAGTTTAAGTTCATAGTATATAATTCTATAAGGGTGGCTTACTAGTGTGAATATGATTTTTTCCTTTTCATGTATTGGTTTGTCAGAATAAATAAATTTTAGGTGTTGGTAATTATTAGGGGTGTTCAAAACCGGATTTCCGAATTTCGGATATCCGAATTTTCGGATATTTGAAATTTCGGATAGTGAAATTTGCTATCCGAATCCAAATCCGAAATTTCGGATATCGGATATCGGATTATCCGAATATCCAAAAAAATATCCGAAATTCATATTTTTTTAAAAATTAAATCAAATATTTAAATATCTAAAATAAAAATTCATAATTCCAAATAGATATTAAAAATAAATATATTACAAACTAAATGTATCCGGAATTATTTTACTCAAAACGACTAAAAAAATATAAAAAAACTAAAATTTATAAAAATATTATACTTCTATAATACTAAGATAAAACTCAAAAATATACATTAGAATAATAATAAACACTCAATATTATGTAAATAATCAATAGTAAAATATAAAAAAATTTTAAAAAAAATATATTTTTATTTGGATTTTCGGATATCGGATTATCCGAATATCCGAAAATCTAGAATTTTACTATCCGAATCCGAAATTTCGGATATCCGAAAATCCGGATATCCGAAATTTCGGATAGTTTCGGATCGGATTTTCAGATTTTTCTTTCGGATGCTCGGATTCGGATATTTTTGAACACCCCTAGTAATTATATATACATACATTTAGCATATGGTATAGACCAATGATGTTTTTCCTTTTTTTCTTTTTTTTTTTTTAATTTTAAATTTAAAAATTTTCATAATACACCTCATCTTAGTGTTATCTTTTATTTAGCCCCTTTTATTTTAATAAATTTTCGTTTAATCCTCTTTTAACATTTATTATTACAACATTTTCTTACATACTTAAAATTATGATTTTTATTATTGGAGTTGTCTTTAGATACTATTATGTTATGTTTAATTGTATAAAAAAATTTATTATTCAAATGCACGATACAAAATTTCAATGAAATTTTTTTACAATTAAAATGTAACTATTTAATATTTAGTTTTTTTTATTAAATATAATAATGTATAACATTGAACATTATTATTATAACGTTGACAAACTGTAATCAATGTATTAAAGACATTATCGTTATAAATTTATTTGATTTGGTCGTAAAATCAACAAATTAAATTGCCTATTAAACCTAATTAATGTCTAATTTTCAAATTATGGTTATGGATATTTTATTAATTATGGTTCCGGTCCGATTTAACAAGACATTGTTTGTAATTTTAGCATTTCAAAATCTATAAACTAATGATAAGAACCGACTGACAGTATTATTTGTATTGAATCTATATCAGCTTTCCATTTTCAATCTTCGATGTTGGTTCAGTTGTGTTTCATTGTATAGATTGTTTGAAAAGTATTTATTTATTTATGGGATAATTGCGTAAAAAACCTTAAAGTTGGACAATTTTCGTGATTAAAACCTCTAACCATTTTTTGTTGCACAAAAAACCTCTAACCGGTAAAATTTTTTGAAATTAGGACTTGACCGGTTATAATAGGTTGTTATGCTTACATGGCGCACACGTGGCGTCCACATGGCAAACCCGACTTACCTGGCGCCTACGTGGCACTACATGTATAATTCTTAAACTGAATTTTTGCATAAAAACCCCGAAATTGGTGACTTTTTCGATTAAAACCCTTGACTATATTTTTTTCACCTCTAACCAACAATAATATTTACCTTTTCTCTTTTTCTCTACCTCCGGCAACTCCGATTACTCTATCTCCTCTTTATGTTCAGTGCTGTTTATTTTATGTATGTATGTTCGATTAACTTTTGTCGTTTAATCTTGAATTTTAACTTCAATTGTGCCGATGGAATCGATTTCATTTTGTGTTCACGAGTTGCATTTTTATGTTCAGCTTTATGTTCAATTTCATTTATTTATATTCCATTTTAGCATCTGAATATGATCAGCCAGAGTCGTAAGGTTCGCTAGCCTAGAGGGTGAAAGTTTCATTGAGAAACGAATTCTTTGTTTGGTAAATAAAAGTTTAATAAATATTCATGTCATCAAAATGCAATCAGTGAATACTCAATATTAATTATATATTGTTGGTTGGAGGTTTTTTCTATCAAATTAAAAATGATTTGGGGTTTTAATTGAAAAAACTAAACAAGTTGGAGGTTTTTTACGCAAAAATCTATTTAAAAGTTTTACACGTCTTCAAGTTGCAACCGGATAAACCGGTTGCAAATCAGATTTTTTGAAAAAAGCCCAAATTTACAAAGTTTTAACTAGTTTGAGGTTTTTTGTGCAATGAAAAATGGTTGGGGGTTTTAATCGCAAAAATGGTCCAACTTAGAGGTTTTTTGCGCAATTTCCCCTTTATTTATTTGTTTTTATATTTATTTTTGTAATTAAGGTTTTAGACCCCGCAACAATGCTCGGGTGTTCAATAACTCATATACATACAATTATCATATCTAAAACTCCAATCACATTCTTCCACGTTTTTGGTTGGTTTTTTCTTTTTTCTTTTTTTAATTTTAAATTTAAATTTTTCATAACACACTTTTATCTTATTGTTATCTTTTATTTAGCCCTTTTATTTTAATAAATTTTTGTTTCGTCCTCTTTTAACATTTATTATTACAAATTTTATTACACACTTAAAATTATGATTTTAGTTATACTTATGTTTAAAGTTGTCTTTTAAAACTATTATGTTATGTTTGATTGTATGAAAAAGACTTTATTATTGAAATGTACAATATAAAATTCTAATGTATTTGTTTTATTAATAAATTTTTGTTTCGTCCTCTTTTAACATTTATTATTACAAAATTTTCTTACACAACTAAAATTATGATTTAGTTATACTTATGTTTAGAGTTGTCTTTTAAAACTATTATGTTATGTTTAATTGTATGAAAAAGACTTTATTATTCAAATTTATAATATAAAATTCTAATGAATTTGTTTTATAATTAAAATGTAACTATTTAATATTAAATTTTTTTTATTAAATATGATCATGTATAACATTGAACATTAATATTATAACAACATTTTCTTACTTACTTAAAATTATGATTTTAATTAAACTTATGTTTGGAGTTGTCTTTTGAAACTATTATGTTATGTTTAATTGTATGAAAAAGATTTTATTATTCAAATGCACAATACAAAATTCTAATGATATTGTTTTATAATTAAAATGTAACTATTTAATTAGATTTTTTTATTAAATATGATCATGTATAACATTGAACATTTTACTATTATAACGTTGACAAACCCTAATCAATGTATTAGAGACATTACCGTTATAAATCTATTTGATTTGATCGTGAAACCAACAAATTAAATTGACGATTAAATCTAATCAATGGCATTTTCAAAGATGGTTATGAATAATTAATAAATTAATTCTGGGTCCGATCCGATTTAATAAGACATCGTTTGTAATTTTAGTATTGCAAAAAATCTAGAATACCAATGATAAGAACCAACCAATTGTATTATTTGTCTTGCTTCTTGTATCTATATCGGCTTTTCAATTTCACTTTTCGATTCTGGTTCAGTTGTGTTTCGTTATTTGAATAGTTTTTTTATTCATTTGTTTTTATATTTATTTTTGTAATTAATATTTTAGACCCCGCAGCAACGCGCGAGTGTCAATAACTCGTTTATTATATATATGATCTTTTGAAATATGTAATATATATTTGAAATTTGTACTGTGTCGATTATGTGAAAAATCTTGTGAGTTTCATATTAAAATGAAGGAAAATTACCAAGAAATGTAATACAAAATTCGACGATAAATGTATTGTAAAATATTTTTGGCCGAAAAAGATAATGTAATTTCTATTTTGACCGATAAATGATATGAAATTCAAATTTTAAGCCAAGAAATATAATCAAATTTATTCTTTTATCATAATTGGTCATCAAAATCTTTTTTTATAAAATTTGAATTTTATGTTCCCTTTTTTGGCATAAAAAAATTTTCACATTATCTTTAATTTATCGTCAATTTTTATATTTTATATCAATTTTTTTTTTTTTGACAATTTGCCCATTGATATTATTGGATTGAAAGAATATGGTATGACAAAGTCACAAAACGTATGATGTGACAAATAGTGTTTATAAAAATCATTCCATTATAGTTGAACTTTATATAATTCATATATGTATAGTATAAAACTTTCATTTACGTAGGATTGCAAGAATACCATTTGCAAATCTATATATTCATATATCATGCATGAATCTAAAAATTGAATCAATAACATCCGTTTGTAATGATTCAATACGAAAAACATCTATTACTCTTAAGGGGGCGTTTGGTTCGCGGATTTTTTGGGATTCACTGGGATTTGTATTTAAAAATCCTGTGTTTAGTTCGCAGATTTCAGTAAGGATTTAAAATCCTACGATTTTTTAAATCCCTTCCTCATATGTTATTTAAAAACACAGCCTCCCCCCAGGATTTTAAATCTCACTTACCTTACATTTCTCAGATAAGGAATTTTTTCCTAAAATATAATACAGATTCTTTGACAAAATCCTGACAAATGCAAATGGTGGATAATGCAAATCCTTTGACAAAATACAAATTCCATAGAAAAAATATGCGAACCAAATGCCCCTAAGTATTTATACATAATATCATTTTATTGTTACGAGTGGATCGATGGACCTTTATTCATCGGTCGTATCAATGAAAATGTGTAGAGAATTGAGTTTAACTCGTTTCCTTATCAAAATGGAGATGATAAAAAATATGAAAATGAAATGGAGTTATATAGTTTTTCTTTCATTTTTTTTCAATCTTTATTTATGTATAACTATTATTAGTTAAAAATACTTGTAGAACTTGATTCCATTCATTATGATTTCACCATACCCAACGTTCCTTAAGGTTATTTTTCAAGGTGTTTATTATTCCATATAAGTGGAGTTGGTGGATGTTGCTATTAGGGGTATAAATGAGTCGAACTACTCGTGAGCTACTCGAGTTCGACTCGTTAAAAGTTTGGAAACAGCTTGAGCCTAAATTCGAGCTCATTTAATAAATGAGCTCGAGCCCGAACTTGACATATCGAGCTTGCGAGCCTAAATGAGCCTATATATAAATATATTTTTAATTTAATAAATATATAATATATAGATTAGATATATAAAAAATATATATTATGTAATAAGATTATATAAAAATCAAATAAAAAATTAAAACACATAATAAACGAGTCGAGTCCGAGTCGAGCTTGAGCTTGAAAAATGTAACAACCTAACTTTTGATCTAGTCGTAAATTTAGTAATATTTTGAGCCGATAATGTAATAATGTTACATTATTTGAATTATAATTTAATTAAGTAATGAAATATTTAATTAAATTATATAAATATTTATATTTATGAATTAATAAATTATTAAAGAGAATTAAATAAAAGAGATATAATATACAAAAATGAAAGTGGGTTAGCTAGCAAATATAACTAGATGAAGTATATAAACGTGAATTTTAATCAAAAATTCAGATTCTCTCTCTCTCTACTCTCTCTCTAACTTTCTCTCTCTACTCTCTCTCTACCTTCTCTCTAAACTTTCTTCCAAACCGACCGTCCGATTATCAAGATATATATATATCGTTAGAAAGATCTCGGAGAATACTACACGAATCTACTATCTCCTGCGTGATTTCATACGAATTTGAGGTAAGAATTTATATTTTTATGATTTTATATATATTTCGGTAATTTCGAATCTGTTAGTTTTATGAAATCTAAAGCTATTTTTATGGAGTTTAACTAGAATAAGTATAATATAATCGAACATAGGCTTAATATTGATCATATTTGTGATTTATGCCTTAGAAATTCATGTTTTAGAGTTGTAAATATGAACAGATTCGAGAATGTTAAGAACAGATTCGAAAATACCTAGAACAGACTCGAAATGGAATTAAATTCGAAATATATTCTGCCCAAAATTGAGTGTACTCGCCGAGTTCAGTATAGGAACTCGCCGAGTTCCTGTTAGATTCGAACCATTTCGACTTTAGGGGCTAAACTCGAACCCCATTCGAATCTAGGGGCTAAATTCGAACCTATAATGATAGATTCGAACCCTTGTTCGAATCTGATGGTTAAACTCGAGTATATACTCGAATCTAGCACAAATTTCGAGTTTGTTCATGCATTTCGATTCTATTTAAATTGGATGAATTTCAATATCAATTTGATTTTCCTACAATTCAAATGTAGCCTTTAAATTAAGTCTTCCAATTTATATTAATATATATATATATATAATATACTGACCTTTGAGAATATATGAAATAAAGAATATTAATGAAAGATGATATATGAACAAACAAGTTATCAGAATCAGATAAAATAAAGATTTTAACGACTAAAGAGATGATGATAATGATATGATATTGACATGATATGATATGATAATTCTGGACAGGTTCAGTGAAATTCTGAACATAAAGACAAAGGTTTTAAAAGATTTAAAGCGGGTCAGAGAATTGATTTACAGATTACAGATTGACAAAGATAAAATCCTGAGATAACTCAGGTGGCAGATTCTTATATCTGTTTGACCAAGACCCAGAACTGTGAGTTATAGATATTCAGATTGAACATGCATAGATCCGGTTGAGATATATTGTTGCTGATAGATTTATTGACATTCACTTTATCAGCTGGAATGAGACCTGTGCACACCATGGATGGGTGTTGCCCAGTGGATCATGATAGCTATTTGATTATCTTTTCATATTGCATTTATTATTGCTTCAGACTTTGCCTTATGATTCATTGCTATCATGACTTCTAAGACATATGCTTACATCATTGATCAGACATTTGATAGAATTGATTCAGCTTGACTAGCCCATATGGTCTATTGTTCTAGACCCGGCTATTTCACCAGTTCTTATGAACTTGGTAATGACCTCCGATGTTCCGCCATATTGACTTACTGGTAGCTAGCCCAGTATGTGGCTGATCCCCACGATTTAAGCGTGAGTGTGGCTTGAACATCATCCGATTCTATGATTCTATATCTCAATCATGAGGGCTGTAGCGGCAGCCAAGACATATCACGCTAAGACTAATGACTCCGCTTGACACACATGTTGATATTGAAAATCTATTTACTCACTAAGCATTGCTTATGGTTGCTACTTCACATTTTTTACAGGAAAAGGCAAAGGAAAGTCACCTGCCGGACCTAGTTCTTAGGTCTTACACGCTCAAGACAGAAGTTTCATAGACCTCTACTCAGCGACCCCATTTTGGTACTAATTGGATGACGATATTATGGTGATCTGGGTAGATTTATTTTGATAATATGATGATATTAATTAGAATAGACTTGTGCCCTTTATAAGTTTAATTTAAAAACTTAATCTGTATTAAACTTAAATCTTAATAGCTTGTACTGTAATTTAATTTTCCGCATTATATTTACTCTATCTTAGTTTGATTGATATCGTATTGCATAATGTGGGACCTAGACTGGTGAGAACTGCCCCGTAAGGGGTGGTCTTCACAAAAAATTATTCTAAAGGTGTTGGGTTTCATATTTGTAATATTGTTGAATTCATACTAGTAAGGTTGGGTTCTTGGACAATTGGTCATCAATGATGATCCGATAAAATTGTGAAGTATTCTACGAAAAATTCATATCATTTGGTATCATAGCTAAGGGGGTGTTCTTTTTCCTACAATAAGTGTTTATTTAGTCATTTCACTTACTCAGTAAGTGATTTTGGCTAATAAGTGCGTTCTTTTTCAATAAGTAATAAATGGTAAATCATCACTTATAATCACTTATTCAATCAACATATATAAAAGAAAGATGAAATACATGTTTATATGTTAAATATTCTTGAATTTTCTGATTTATTTTCTTGTTTATATGTTAATGAATGTTGAAATACATTTTATATTTATTTACAAACTTGATTATTCAGATTTATTTATGTTTATATGTTTAAAAAGTTGATATAGGCGTGTTATTATTGTGTTCAAGTTTTGTTCTTAAAATTATATATATATATATATATATATATATATATATATATATATATATATATATATATAAATATATATATAATACAGATTCAGGATACAAAAGAAACAGACTTATTAATTCAGTTTTCAGTCACTTATCATTTATGCAAAAGAACAACACCTAAGTTTCCTTATTTGATCATATCCTTTTATTTGTATTTTGTTATATATTTACTTGTCTATTAAAAAAAGTATAATCATATCTTTTTACTTTATGTTCTTCAATTTTGCATCTTACAATTAGATTTTCATTTTGGTCATGTAATAATATAAAGAAAATGGAGAAAAAATGAAAATTCACTAAAAAAAGAAAGGTATTAAAAAAGTCTCTATTTGTATGTGATTCAAAGGTCTGTTTATGCATCATTTTATACTTGATCGTTGTTAAAAAAAAACTTATTCTTGTTTCTAACATCTTCTCCATATTCTCTTCATATGTCTTTTTTTTATCATGTTCATAATCTTTCCATATTTCTTTCTTGCAAAGTGTTTTATTGTTTGAGCACATTGTAAAAGTTTAATTTGTTATCAATATATCTATAAAAGTGAGGGAATTCGAGTTTTAAAATGCAAGAGTGGTATATCTAGATAAAAGTCTTAATTTTTAAGAGTGATACATTTGGAGTGTTTACTATAGAATTGGATAACAAATTCGGAGGGAAGGGTGTGAGTATTAACAATTATTCTTTAATTTTTTTTTTTTTTTGTTTTTATCATCATGGAACGAGTAAAAGAAACATTGGAGCAAAATGCTTGGAGAAAACATTTGTTGGGAAAATTTAACAAACTGATGACTATGATGGAGCGAATGAACCGTTTGGAGGTGTCGATTCATAATGAAGGCACTAGTGATGGAGACGAAACATCCAACAACAATCAACAGAATCGAAATAGAATTGACAACAACCTTGGTAGCATCAAAATGAATACTCATATGCGTACTCTAAATAATCGAGAGTATCGAATGCATCCCCTTGTGAATGATTATTCATAGATTTTTTACATAAATATGTATAAATCAATATTATAAGGCATTATATCACAATAATTATACATTTACACAGTAAAATACGAAAAAAAATCTTGTAAATGATTAAAAAATCATGTGAATGATTATTATTTGGATGTCTGTTCACATAAATATATACATGATAAAAGACATTTTTTGTCTTTGTGGTTTGATGGTTTACTCGAATATGTTCTTTCAATCTTAATAATCTCAAATTTCATCCATATTTTGCTAATTTTGTCCAGTTTTAGTCCCTTGACTTTTAAACTTAACGGTCCGACCGTTAACATTGTGATATATTTTTACCATTTTCAAGTTTTCAACTATGACACTTTTAGTCCTCATAGTTTTATTATTTTTCATTTATAGTCCAAAGCTTATCTTTTAATTTATTATTATATTATTTATTTATAAATACAATTGCTTTTTTAAAAATATAATTAATTTTTCAGTATTTCACTTATATTTACTATTGCTAGTATTTTATTTATTAGTTTATTTTTAATCAGCTAAACAATTTTATTTTTATTATTTATAAGTTTTTGTTCATTATTAATTTTAAGATTATATAAATTAATTAACTTTATAAGAGTAAGGATTGTGCATGATGCTGTTTTTGTATAAAATTGAAACCGAAACAAAATTGTGTCATTTATAAAAGCTAGAAACCGACCTTGTGCAGTTCATTTTTCGTGTTTTTTTTTTATTTTTTTCTTTTTACCTAAACATTTTTAAATTAAAAGTGAAAACCTTAAATTTATTATGTTTTAGCTTAAAGTCTACTTTAAATCAAGTAAACTAAATAACTAAGTTAATGTAATCTAATTTGTAAATTCAATAATTAAACATAAATGATAAATTTTATTTCGACTGTCAAGTAAAATAATTAAAAGAATGAGCAAAAAAGTTGGTATACATTTGGGGAATATATAAAAATAAAAGTAAAAAAAACATGAAATGTACATAATTTTACATTTGTTGCAATTCGGTGCGGTATTATGGAAAAATCTAAACCAACCTAAATCTGTATGTTTTACATAAGTGTGTTTATAAGTAAAACAAATAATGTAACTATAAATAAAAAATAATATAATATAAATTTTGGACTATAAATGGTAAATAATTAAACAATAGGGACTAAAAGCGTCACATTGAAAATGATAAAAATGTCATTATCACAAATCTAACAGTTGCGCTGTTAATTTTAACGGACGAGGAACTAAAACCGGACAAAATTAGCAAAATAGGGATGCAGTTTAGGATTATTATGGTTGAAGGTCTGAATCCGAGTAAACCATCAAACCACATGTCTTTTACTCAAAATCTTAAAGTCATAGAAATGATGAATGTATATGAAATTCACGTATCATGTGTGTAACGTTAATTTAAATATAATTATAATATAAATATTAAAGAAAAGTTTTTTAAGAGTGGTATTTTGGCTTCATTTGATTTTGATTGATATTTTTTTAACCAAAGCGTGTGTAAATTATTCATACAGTCACACTCACCTATAAGATGCAGGTGACTAGGGGAGTCAACATCCAACAATGGTTGTGGGACTCAAGGCGGCGGTTTCTATTAACACAATATAGGTACATAACGCATGTTGCAACGTGATATAAGTTTTTTTAAAATCTTTTTCAATTGATAAAATAATTTCAAAAAACATAGAAGAATAATAAATTATAATCGACTTTTATTTTTTAGGTAATCAAATATATTACATTTTTTATGAAATAAAATTAAACAAAAACTAAAGATGATATATTTCTTGAATAAAATATAGTAAGTTTATAAAGATAAGTTTTAATAAAACTCAATGCTTCTAACCTTTTTTTTAAACATAATGGTATACTAACATAACATTCAACTAATCTATACAATATATAATAAGAAAACTACTTGGAGTTTTTGGACCATTGGATGGAAAGAAATCAATGGTCCAGATTAATGACAACTCATAATTATTTATGAAATGTCTCTTATACCCTTAATTAAAATCAATAATTATACCTATGTCATTTTTTAATTCATTTTCCAAATTTACTACATTAACTTAATTACATTAAATTTTGATTTTAATTTTTTCATTAATGAATTAATATTTACCTAAAATAAATGTGTCATTATTATCCTTAATGATCATAGTGAAATTCAAATGTAAAAATTTGGATTTAAATGTAGAAGTGTAGTAAATAAAGTTAAATATTTTTGTTAATTATTTTGCTAACAAGATTTAAAATTTAATTGATATTCAATTGTGAATATGATAAATTTTGATTGTTGATTTTCAGATATTCCATTTTTATATTTTATCATTTTCAAAATATATACACATTCACATAATTGAAGTTTTTTTGTTTCTTACATTGATATTTCATATTTGAAGTTAATAAAAATTAAAAGAAACATTTTTTGCAAACACATATTATCTGTTTTTAATAATACAATATAATAATATTTGAATCAACTCATGTAATACATGGGTTGATTAACCTATATATTATAATAAAACAAAATAATTCATGTCATATGTCACTTCTAGAATACAAGAATATATTATTTTTTCACGTCTTTTTCCAAATTTAACACCTTAACTTAATTGCATTAAAGTTTGACTTTATTTTTTTCATGAATTAATTAGTAATAAATTAGATTTTGTAACATTTAAAATTAATGTTTACCTAAAATAAATATTTATCATTATTATCCATAATAATCATACTTAGATCCGAATGTAAAATTTTGAATTAGTTGTAGAAATTATTATTGTTATGTATAATAAAGGAAAACATCAAATGTCACGTGTCACCTCTACGTTCACCAAAAAGATAATTACAACTTATAAAAAATAAAAGATAAATACAATTTAATATTTTTAAAAAAGATAAATATACTCTATTTTTTTAATCTGTAAATAATAAAAAATAAACACAATTACTATTTTTGTATGTTTTTATTTTTACTCATATACATTTTATATAAATAAATTTAATTAAAAATATCCACATAATACGTGGGTTATAAAGTACACAAAATTCATATTGATTTTTAAACTATATAGCTGTATAGTTAGTATTTAAAAATAAATTTACTAAGACTCAAAATGTTTATAATTTTTTTATGAATAAAAGAGTTACAACTTAATAAGTATAATAATAAAATTCAAATTGATTGTTTTAATTAAACAAACACACATGTATAATGGTCCAACATATTAGTATAAACGAATTATCAATTAATAAATTTAAAAATTAAAGAAACTAATTAAAAGTTTAATGATCTGTCACCTTTACTGCCAAGTTGAGGCCTTGAGGGTTTCAACTCAAGCAACAGAAGTATTAATGTTAGTTTGGGTGTTTGAAGGAATATCATTAGAAGTTGCAGGGGGTATTTACAGCTTTGATATTGAAAATTTTCAAGTCTATTAGCAAGCAAGTTGGGAATGTGTAGAGCCCGAGATTCTGGCTCGATATCTGGGGTGATCGAAGTGAATGTCTTAGGGATTATTTTCGTAATTATTCGCATTGGAATCTAATAAAGGATGTCTCATAAGTGATCGTTGGGTGTTTGTTGATGGTTCGTGGGATAACAACTAGGAGTGGCGTTGTCTGCCAAAAGGGCGTTCATGCATTGGTGGACTTTTTATGTTTACAAGAGCAATTGGGATAGATGGTCGTTTCTAACTCCAAAAGCGATCGTTACATTTGGAATGTTCACAAAATTGAGCTTTTACGGTGAAAAGTTTGTATGGTTTAATTCATTTGTACATGTGTAACATTACTAAAACCGATGGCCAGGCCTGGTTATTGGGGTGGGCTAGGTGGGCCTCTGCCAGGGCCTACATTTTTAGAGGGCCTCAAACTTTGACAGGGTTAAGAGGTCTTAAATAAATCAAGTCATGCTGCCCATTAACTTTGGGTTATACTTCATACACCACCTCTATTTATAATCATGACTAATAAATTCTTTATTCAATGAAAATGAGGAACATACAACCAATCATAAACTCTAATTTAGTTAAATTATTGGTCAAAATTATAGGGTGTGGTGTATGAGAAATTAGAGTATGGTGTATAAAGAATTTGCCATTAACTTTTGGAAGTTTGATGTAGATCAAATTTGTAAATATAGAATGGTCACGGAAGTCCAGTACTAACTTCTTCCAGTTTTGTAAATTGAAAAAGCAACCCCTTGCTTTAGCAGGAATAAAGTTTTCTTTTTTTCTTTTTTTTTTTTAATTAAAATTGTTATTCGATAGGTTTTACATTTGTTTCGTAAATAATTTTTTTATATTCAATGGTATTCTAGACAAAATATTACATTCATCATTAGACAATTTTGTGTAATTATTAGGTTTCTTAGCCTCTAATATCTAATAACTGTTTTTCAATTTTTAAAGAGTTTTGAATATATTAAAATAAGTTTAAGAGATGAAATTTGTTTAAAAATTATTCGAATCTTCTAATTATTTAAAAACATACATTTAGTAGCTTTATAAAAAAGTTCGACTCTTACAAAATTCAATTCTTGAGTTACTTGCCTTTAAAAAAATACTTTATAAAAAAAAATCAAGATAATACCTAATTATACATTTTAGTTCTTAAGTTTATAGAGCCACTTTTATTGTTATTGCACAGGGCTTCCAAAATCTTAGAGACGGCCCTGCCGATGGCTGCCAACTTTGGAACTCTTAGATTCTTTACAATGTTTATGTTTGTATTTGGACAACAACGCAAAACACGCTTCCTACGCTATCTAACCTCATGTATAAAGGTTTTAGTTGGTAATTTTATTTGTCTTCTCTGCCATTCGGAGCTGAAAACTATTAATCATGTGTTGTTTGGTTGCCAAAAAACGTCTTGAAATTTGGAGGAAGATCAGGAGCTGACGGGCCTTGCATATTCTTGCCACATTGTCAATTTGTCATTAGATTGCTTCGAGTTAAGGAATTTCAAAATTGCTTTAATCATTGGTTCAAGGAAGCGTTTCAGGAGAACTGTCTCGTTGTTACCTGGACCTGAAATCAGAAAAATCTTTTAGTTTTCTCTTCTCTTTCAAATAAAGCCAAGGTTGTTGCCGAGGACATTTTTCCCTCTATTCAAATTAGTTCTCTTTTATGGGTTGAAAACAGAAGTCATAAAAATTAGAGTTGTTGGTGGATTTGGGTGTCGAGTCCTAGACTCACTACAAGAAAAGTGTCATTTAGTGACACAAAAAAAGTGTCACTATATCTTACTTTTGTGACACTTATGAAAAAGAGCAGGTATAAAGCAATCTTTTACCCACACTTTTTCTAAATTAGTGACACAAACACATACATTATTAGTCACTATATATCTATATCCACTCCACTTTTACCCACTCTTTTTATTATAAAAAAAGTGTCAGTATATGTATTATAATCATTTACCTACACAACAAAAAGAGTGGGTAAAAGTAGAGTGGGTATAGATATATAGTGACTAATAATGTATATGTTTGTGTCACTAATTTAGAAAAAGTGTGAGTAAAAGATTGCTCTATACCTACTATTTTTCATAAGTGTCACTAAAGTAAGATATAGTGACACTTTTTTTGTGTCACTAAATGACACTTTTCTTGTAGTGACTTATAGATGTGGGTTAATTAAGGTCCCATTTTCCAGGTCTGTCTAGTTGTTTGACCGTTTCTTTTATTTCAGTGACGGGCTTTTCCGCCTCGGAGTCTCTTATTATGTAATTTTTCTTTGGTGTTTATTTAAAAAAAAGTTCATTCTTTCGAAAAACAAAAACCTACTACGAATTCGAAAATACATTTATAGAAAGTTGTTTTTTAAGTTTGGGTTAATAACACATATTTTTTTTTTGCTATTAATTAGTTTGATTCATATCACATATTTTCATACACTATTTAGTTCTTCTTGGTGGGTTGAAAACTTTCTTGACATACTTACAGATTATTCAGACACCATTTTCATCTCATGAATTAGATCATATATAAAGCCTATTTAATTTATTCCATTTTTATTTTTTGTAACATTTTCATAGTTCATATACCTCAAACACACAAAGGTTTTTCTGGATTTAAATGATTTTAAATTGATCAAAAAGTTCATAATAAATTGGAATATTAGAAGGAAAAAAAAAAACTAAATTTGTATTAAAAAAGGATATTTTTGCAAAATGAAAACATCCCGCAAGTTGGACCATTTTTGTAACTAAAACCCTAAATCATTTTTCATTGCATAAAACATCCCCCCAAGCTGACTAAAATTTATCAAAATAAGGTTTTTTTTTTTAAAAATGACTTGCAACCTGATGAACCGATTGCAATCTGTTAACCAATCATTAAGAACCTTCTTTCTAGCAAACTCATTTGTCTGTATTTTATGATTCAAATTTACATTTCTTATTGATTTCTTTGTTCAAATCTATGTTTTTTTGTTTGTATTTATTTTTTCGGCAAAATTCCGGCGGTCACTGATTACTTGTCGACTGTGGCCTACGACTTTTCATCGGTTACAACCGGTCATCCCAATTCCGTGAGATTTTGTCGGTTGGGGGTTTTTTAAATGATTCAACTTGAGGGTTTTTTTTTACATAAATTGTCTTTAAAAAATATTATATGTGACAAATGTAACTCAAAATTAAAATATCGATAATAATGTTTAGGTTGAAAGTTATCTATCTTTAAAGTTGTATGGTTCATTAAATGATTATAGTAGACAAAAGCTAGATGAAAGTTGGTTGTTATTAATCATCAATAAATGAATGTTAATAAGTCGGTATATTTTGCCCCTGCGTATTTGTCAAAAATATTATATATCTATCTTTTTATATATATAATTGAATAATAGCTATGTTTTAAACATTTTTTTAAAAAAATTTATTTCTAAATTAGTGTGTGTATAATCAATATTAATATAGATTTAATTTTATATATATTTAGTTCAGATTAAAAGGATCACAAAAATTATAAAAATAAAAAGAGGTAAAGTCATACAATAGTAACCTACTTTTGAAAATTTATCAATATGGTACGTCTACTTTTTTAACTATCGATATGGTACCTGTACTTCAATTTTTCATACCGATATGACCATATTTGTAATAGACCCCTGTTTTTCATACCATTAGAACCGTGTTTCGTATGTAAAAACCGGGCTCTATTATGTAGAATGACCATATCGATACTGAAAATTAAAGTACAGGTACCATATAGACAATTAAAAAAGTAGACGTACCATGTCGATACATTTTCAAAGTAGGTTGCTATTGTATGGCTTTACCCCAAATAAAAATATGATTTATTAAAAGAATGTCATATGGAAATTTTTATTCCACTTTATTTATATATGAAGTTTCATCTTGTAAATTATAATTTTAATTAACATATTAGATACATACTACTTATATATTTTATTACAACAAAATTATTTTGAAAAATATAATTCAAGTATAGTTATTTGTCAAAAACATTATATATCTATATAATTTAAGATTTAGGTTTTAAGTTTATATTTAGATTTGCTAAAATTAACAAATGTTAAATAGATAATGATGAATTGTATTTATCTTATATTTTTTACTTTTATTATAAAATATAATTATATTCATTTAATATACATATATAGATTAACATAATTAATTGTATTTATATTTTATTTTAAGAATAATGTTTATTTATTTTTTCTGGTTAATTATTTATTATGTTTATATATATATATATATATATATATTAAAAAAGACTAATTATATTTATATTTTACTTTATTTCATATTTAAAAATAATAATATTGAATTATCTATTTATTTTTATAGATATCAGAAAAAATTAATCATATTTATCTTTTATTTTATTTTATATTAAAAATAATAATGTTATATTTATCTTTATAAAAAAAATATTTTATAGCATGAATGTTTTGCCTTTGTTGTTGACCATGTGACTTTATGAGGTAATTGCCTACGTAGCTATATAAATAAATCTATCAAATTCAAATAAAAAATAATTTAAAAGATTCTATGTGGGTTTTATAAATAAGAGATCTTGAAAGCAAAAAAGTCTCAACTCCCAACTCACAATACAACAATTATGGCTCCAACCAACTCTCTCACCATTCCTCTTCTTTCTCCATACAAGATGGGCAACTTCAATCTCTCACATAGGTAATTTCTCTTCTTTAAGTTACAATCATATATGCACAAGGTACAACTTATAAGATGATATTTTATTTTTTTTTGATTTATGATTACAACAAGAAATGAAAGTTCGAATCAATCACATTTGATCTGTACCCAAAATCCTGTTTAATTTGCAGTCGTTTGAAATTACAGGGTTGTACTTGCACCCTTGACGAGAAACAGATCATATGGCAATATGCCACAACCACATGCTATTTTGTATTACTCTCAAAGAGCAACCGAAGGCGGTCTTCTTATCACTGAAGCAACAGGAATCTCTAACACTGCTCAAGGGTTAGTAATAAAAACTTATATTATGTTAACTAAGAAGTTGTTTGTTTACTTCTTAATTGAATCATTAAAAAGTAAAACAAATAGAATCTTACTTTACAAAATATTGTATCTTGAACATTAATACGACTTGATAGGTATCCGGAGACACCTGGAATTTGGACGAAAGAACAGGTGGAAGCATGGAAGCCGATTGTGAAAGCCGTCCACGATAAAGGGGGCGTGTTCTTCTGTCAGATTTGGCATGTAGGACGAGTCTCAAACTATGGTAAGTATTTTTTGTTTCAATATTTTTTAAAAGTTTAAGAATATTTTACTTTAAAATTTTAATGAATCTCTAGATATTTTTCTTTTTGGGTGTCGAAAAAGATATATACCCACGTTTTAGTTAATTTGGGAACAAGATGTGCCTCAACTCAATTATTGGGTGGGGCTCTGGGGCCCAAAGTCTAAACAACAAATATTCATGATCCCTTTGATTTTAAAATACAATAAAAATTTATTATATACAATAATTCTAAATAAAATATTACTCTAACTTTACTTTATAGAATCATTTTATATAAAATTATTATGTATGTTAAAACTATATATTGGGTTCGAATCATCTCTTTTTTTATTTTAATTTTTTTTGTCTGAATCAAACATATATGACGGAAGCTTTAACATAATTGACTTTAGTTCGTTTAAATAGACATTACTTTTTTATTATTTAGTATATTTCTAATCAACTTTATTATGTTTACATTATAAACCGTTTGTTACAGTAGTTAAAACATAAAAGACAAAAGTATCATTAAGTAATTTTTATTCTTTCTCCTTTTGCACTTGATTTCATATAATGAAAAAAAAAACTTATCGGCCATCAACTCAACTAAGAGTTCGATGTCAAAATGGTCAACCCAACCTGTCTTATCGTGAAAGAATGATTGCTAAAAGAACTTGATTTCTATACATAACTTTAAACTGAAAAATTATATTTGTTAAACAAAAAATAACATGAAATTTATTATACTGTGTGATAATGTTTATTTTTAAGATCATATTATACATAATTATTTAAAACTTAGAACTATAATTTTTTGTCGTATACAATAATGTAAAGTTATATATCACATGATGTATAAACCTACAAAATATTTATTAATTTATTACTAGACTGGTTTAAAATTTCACTATCATTTTTCCCTAAATGGTTTGTCATATTAGCGTCATTAAAAATGTTATTGTCTTTACTCTAAATGTATCTTTTAGAAGTATGATTTGAATTGACCCATTTACACAAATCAAGTTACATTTAACTTGTGAATGTGACAAAAAAAACTCTTTTTTTCCATGTTCAACCACAAAACTAGGATTTCAACCCAATGGCGAAGCTCCAATATCTTCAACGGACAAAGAATTGACACCGGGCCTCGCTGGCGGAGATTGGTCTCCACCTCGTAGACTAAGGACCGATGAAATCCCATCATTGATTAATGATTTCAGGCTAGCTGCACGTAATGCCATTGATGCAGGTCGATATAATTATTGATTTTCCTCATCCATGTGATGTTTTTCTGTCTTCGAAGAACCTATAACATAACTAACTCCTTGAACTTACAGGATTTGACGGAGTAGAGATCCATGGAGCAAACGGATATATAATTGATCAGTTTTTAAAGGATCAAGTAAACGATAGAACAGATGAGTATGGCGGAACCCTAGAAAACAGGTGTCGCCTTGCCTTAGAAATTGTAGAAGCGGTTGCAAATGAGATCGGAGGTGACAAAGTTGGCATAAGGCTATCCACATTCGCTGATTACATGGAGTGCGGCGACTCTAACCCTGAAGCCCTAGGCCTTTACATGGCTAATGCACTTAACAAGTATGAGATCCTTTATCTTCATGTAATTGAGCCAAGAATGGTGCAAGTATGGGACAAATCTGAAACTCCATATAGTACTCTTCCAATGAAAAAAGCTTTCAACGGAACATTTATTAGCGCCGGTGGTTACAAGAAAGACGATGGGAACAAATCCATAGCTGAAGGTAAAGCAGATTTGGTTGCATACGGACGCCTTTTCTTGGCAAACCCAGATTTGCCTCGAAGATTTGAACTTAATGCAAATCTTAACAAGTATAACAGGGATACATTTTATATCCCAGATCCGGTTGTCGGGTACACAGATTATCCATTTCTTGAGGTTTAATGCAAATAAATAGATAAAAATGTCATTATGTGAAATGAATAAATTATTTATATTAAATGCATCAGTTTTCATCTTTGAATCGTTTGTAAGAATATATTTCTTAAAAGTTTTACTGCTAAAATGTTCTAAAAGTTGTTAAATAATAACATTATCACTACAAACTAGTCATATATATGTGTAATGCGGCAAGACATAAGGCTCTAGAGATGAGCTCGAAAATCGAAACTAGTCCGAACCCGAAAACGAAAATGCCAAAAATTATCGGTTGATTTTGATTCTAGTTTAGTCTGTTTTTTCATGACTTTATAAAGAAAAATACAAAATCAGACGGAACCGAATGAAATGAAAATCGATTTAATGGAATTATAGGAACCAACAATCGGTCCAAAAATATCATATTTAGTTCGGATAGAACAAGTTTTTTACTCATTCCTATAAGGCTTTATCATAACCAAAAAAGTGGTTTGTGTTATAACAATATTGTTACAATTCTTATAATCCTGTATTTAGTCATTCTATTGCTAAATTTAACTAGCATTTGAGCTAGGGGTGTGCAAAGTGTAGAAATCAAAACAAAAAACCAAACCATATTGATCTAGTTCAGTATGATTCTTTGATTTCATTGTTTCTAACCAGAGTTTTACATAGAAAAAATAAACGAAGCTGAAATATCAATAAAAATCGAAATTGAAACCCAACCATATGCTATCGGTTAAGGTTCGATTCAATATGGTCTCGACCCAACCCTTCGGTTTTAAAGATCAACTTCGACTTGTACATACCACGTACTAATATTTTGAGCAAATACATTGTACAATCATAACTACTCTCTAGGAGTTTCATTGACAAATGAGTCTATATATGAGACCAATCTTCAATGGTTACACCTAATACTTTAATAGCAACATTAAACCAATACTAAACAACACTTTGACAACTTTGAGCCCCCCTTTGAGTGATCCATATAAACCAAATAAACAATCATCAACCATTTGGGTGCCACCATTAACCATTTGAATGATTTAAACAACTAATTTAGGATTTGATCTATAAATACTTCCATGTTATGTTTAGATAAAAAGTAAAAAGAGAGGATTAGCTTCATTTAGGGTCGTTTAGTTAACCTGTTTTCGTTGAAAACAATGGATTCTGGAAAACGCGTTCAAATCCATTGTTTTTTTATATTTTCAGTTTTTAGCTTTCAAATTTATATAGTTAACTTGAAAACACATTTTTGAGGTTTTCATATTTTGTTTTCAATCTAGTCAACCAAATTTATGTTATAATGGGAGTGAAAAATGAAAACACAAAAACTATATATAACACATATAAATACATTTTCATCTCTAAACTATGTTTTCATAAAAACCATCATGTTTTCAGTTTTAAGAAACTCCAAACTGAAAGTTATCGCTTACTAAACGCACTCTGTTCATTTAAAGAAAACTAGTCGTGTTTTAATTTAAGTTTTTCTATTTATAGTTTTTGAAAGAGTTTCTATAAAATTAGACTAGTTGTTTAGGTGATGTATTTTTCTAGAAAAATGAGGCAAGTTATATAAAAGTAAGATATAAAATATAAAAAGTAAACAAATAGTTGATATTAAAATAAAATATATAAAAATGATATTTTAAAATAGTTGTAGATTAAATAAATTTTTATTTTATTTTTTCTTAAAAGTGAAATGAAAATTAACACCAAAATCGACAAGTTCTAATTTATTGTGGAGATCGAGAAAGTTTTCTTCAAACATTTTCATTTCCTCGTCTTCAAATATGAATATTAAAAACATCCTTTCAACAGGTCTTATATTATAATTAAAATTGAATGATTTTTACATTTAAATTGAACATATTTAAAAGCTAAATAAAATTTTAAGTCATAAATGGACTCATTTTAAAGGTTTTAACAAGAATTGTATAATTACATTTTCATATAAATTATATTTTTTACTTTATTAAAATTATATAGCAAATTACACATGTTATTAAAATGTAATAAAAGGATAATTAAAGAGGTTTAAAAAAATGTAAAGTTAATATTTAAAAGAAATGAATAGTAATCCTCCAAATATGAAGGAAATGAATAGTATTCGTACGATTAAAATCTATATCTTATGATTACATCCTACTAAATGTATCATAAAAAAAATTACATCAGCTTGTAAACTAAACATTAACAATGTAGCAGTGACAGGTTAAGAAGAAAACAAATCATGTTTGATTCTTTTGTAATTGATAGAAGTTTGTAAATTGTCTGTTTTAAATCAAATATGAAAATAAATTAACATAGCACCTTCCCCAAACAAACTAATTAAACATAATTATTCAAGTAAATTAAATATTAAGATTAAACAATGCATTATAGAATGATTAAGGGTTATGTTAAAAACACTCCGTAACGTTTTTTTTGTTAACTACACACCTCTCAGTCCCTCACCTTTAATCACCTTTTAATGACATGAGCCCACCAACTAATAAATCACACACCCCTTATGTCACATCAATTGACTTTTTTTAGTACTTTTTAGATTTTACGTTACCACTTACGTTACAAAAAGATTTGGTAATGAAATTCTTTTATTATACGTTTTAGATATCACATTACTAGTTACGTTACAAAAAGATTCGGTAATGAAATTTATTTTTGTATATTTTTGTACTTTTTAAATATTACGTTATCAATTACGTTCTAACATAATAATTTTTTTTTGTACGTTTTTTATACTTTAGGTATTACGTTACCACTTAAGTTACCAAAAAATTTGATAACAAAATTACTCTTTAAACTTTTTGTACTTTTGTTATAATTAAAAAAAAACGAGTTTTTTTTAACAACGGATGTTAGTGGTTAGTTGTTAGCACAATTGTTAGACACCTTGAGGATCAAACCACATACCTCTATTTAAGGAGAATTGTCTTTGGCAAGGCTCGAACCCGAGACCTCAACCAAGAGAACCGACTCTCGCCATTTGTTAATTCACGAATGACTAATCATGTTTATAAAATTTTTAATTCAAAGTCTCCAATTAGAAAATAAATATATAATTATTTACATTTAGTAAATTAATTAATGCATAGTTGATTAGAAGTCACATTAATCGAAGAAAATGCTTTGGGAATTTATGTTTGTGGACTTTTAGGCATTAATGGACGCCATCTGTCTTGAGGGTATTTTGGGTATTCACACTCTTCAGATGGATCAAAATATCAAATCAATCAATCATTTAGAAAACCAACTCCTGTTTTTCTGTGTTCAATTTCTCGTCTCGTCAAATTCTCGTGGTTTTTCTCTCACCGGTTCCTCGGCGGCGACTTTGTGAGAGAGAAGAAGATGGCGAGGAGACAGGACGACGAGTACGATTACTTGTTCAAGGTCGTATTGATCGGAGATTCAGGTGTTGGTAAATCCAATCTCCTCTCTCGATTCACTCGAAATGAGTTTTGTTTGGAATCTAAATCCACCATCGGCGTCGAATTCGCCACTCGTACACTCCAAGTACTCTCTCTCTCTACTATCGCTTTCGTAATTCTCGGTTTATTGATTTTGATTCGTGTTTGACTCATTTATATGTTACGGATCCATAATTATAAGAAATAAATAGTTTAACTACATCGATTTTGACAATCGGTCAGTTGCTTGATCTGTTATTTTGGAGTTGAATTTTGGATGCAACGACGATTTCTTAAAAGACAGTTGACTGAATTTGATGTATACATAGCTTAAGTAAGTTATTTGATTGCTTCATGATATGTTGTGAGAAGAAGTATGCAGATTTAACTGTTGGTTTAGTAATTCAATAGTTCGGCTTTATTTTGGTGGTTTGCTTTCTGTAGTTGAATTGATTTAGCATTTTTTAATGGTTTTTAGTTTATAGATAAAGGTCCATCCATAAAATTGGACTCTGTTCGATGTGTTATGCCAATTTCATAGGTTTTACATTAGGATGTTGATAATCTGAAATTATTCAAGTCGATCGGCTCGATTTGGCCTTCAAAATACTTACTTTTATACACACGTCCTCGGCATTGCGGGTATTGAAAGTTTGAAACCACAATCACTAGTCGAAAAGAGTCACAAGACACTGTTAGCATCATTTGAGAAGATGCCATCCGGCATTAGACTAGATATTAGCTTTCAGTTTTTCAGTTTTCACAAGCAATACAATATCGAGCAAAATCTAGCAACTTACTTATATGGATGATAGTAATTCATATTATTTGGTTAGATTTCTCAAGAAAATGAATTTAATGCATAAAATAGGGTAATGTTGTAAATAAAAATTAAAAAAAGGAGAAATAGATTGTAGTAATTTGGTAAATTGATAGAGGCGTGAATAACATTTTGAAAAATAAATCTTACATTGTGGGTGTTACTCTTGGATCTAATGGCTTATAACTTTGCACATGTTACATCTAATGATTGCACAATAATAATAACAATAATAATAATAATCATCATCAATAATCAACAAAGGTTGTTATTTAATTTTCTGGTGATAGTAGCTTAATTGTTGGGGACATAGAATCCATAGTAGAGGTAGGATTCAAATGCCAACACATGTCTTTTAACTATCGGTTATGCGTTTACCTTCTCTGTCAGTGACGGAACTTGGACATTTCAATTGAAGGGGCCGATATATTATTATATGTTTTACATCTAAAACTTTGGAGGGGTCAAAATGAAACATAAAAAGAAGACATTTATGGGGTTATATATAGAAAACATTACTAAAACTACTACATATCAATCAAACACTCCAGTTTTTTCACATAAGAGCATTGTAGTTTTCAGTTCCTACCTGAGAAAGGCAAAAGATATTTCCAGTTAGGTGCTCTTCATAACATAATTGTGTTACATAGGGTGAAGTGAATTGTGTCTTCATTATTTGTTTTTTTATTTTGTTTCCCTTTATATAATTTCATTATTTTGATCTAATTTTCTTGACAAGGTATAAAACTTTTGGTTTTCAGAATTGTAAGTCATTGTTTTGCATTTTAGTACGAAAATATAGTTTACTTAACATTTTAGTAAGTCATTGTTCATTTGTTCTTAATCATTTTGCTACAATCATGGAGATTCCTTCTTCCGTAAGAATTTGCATAATATGATATCCAAATTTTTAGGGAATCTGAGTTTAACACTTATAATGAAGGAAGTTAAATAAAAAAAAATATTACGTAGATCGATCTCGCGTTAACCATTTGCGTATTTTAGTCCTTTAGCATAATGCAGTTTTGTCTTCTGGCATCATTGTTATAGGTAGAAGGAAAGACAGTGAAGGCTCAGATATGGGACACTGCAGGTCAGGAGCGATATAGAGCAATAACCAGTGCATACTATCGAGGTGCCCTGGGAGCACTTCTCGTATACGATGTCACAAAACCAACAACTTTTGAAAACGTAAGCCGTTGGTTGAAGGAACTGAGGGACCATGCCGATTCAAATATAGTGATCATGCTTATTGGAAACAAAACGGATCTGAAGCATCTGAGAGCCGTTGCAACAGAGGATGCTGAAGCGTTTTCTGAAAAAGAAGGTCTTTCGTTCATTGAAACGTCTGCTTTAGAAGCAGTAAACGTGGAGAAGGCCTTCCAAACAATTCTCGGGGAGATTTATCGGATTATCAGCAAGAAATCGCTCGCTGCAGGAAATCAAGCAGCTGGTTCTAGCGTCAAACAAGGAGAGACCCTCGTCGTTGGAGCACAAGAAGCCAACACGAAAAAACCTTGTTGCTCTTCATCGTAATCTTGTTACGACATTCCAATTACTTTTGACAGAAAATTGTTTGAATTATCTCCGCCCGATGAATCTATTATCTCGTCTGATGAATCTCTGAGCAGTTTTAGATTGAACACACATACTCCGAAGAAAAACTTACATCTCCCATTATCGGGGGTTTATAATAGCAACTTACTTTTTTTTTTAATTTTTCTCTTTGGCTTTACTTTTTCTTTCATACCGATCAGATAGTCATACTTTTAAAATTGTCTCAATTTGGTCTATCATGAACTTTAGTTTTATGACTCTTATGTTAAGTTTACATATTTAGTTACACTTTTTATGACATTCTATAATGACTAAATTGGGACGGTTGTAGAAGTACAATGACTTAATCGGTATATAAAAATATGATGACATAAGCAAACAAATGAAAACATGGGTAGCTATTTGATCTATAAAGCCATAAATTAACTGCGAAAGGTTAACGAAGATCATACTTGTTGTTAAGGCCGAATACTTTACGTTAGCAGCTCAAGTACGGTCATGTGTAAAAATCTGTACAAAAACAAAACCACAATTTGTGTTCGGCTTCTGAATCTTTAGCAGCCATGGATGAAGAATAGACGAATCATGTTTCTCTCTCGATCCTTTTGCCATATCAGTCAAGGCACAACCTCACGAGAGTGCATTCACAGTTCTCAATTCTTTACGGAAAAAGGGCAAAAGTGTAATCATACTTATCGGGTTCATCTTTTAGGCTTCCCTCATCCGCTGCAGTAATGATTCCTTTTGACCATTTTCATCTGGCTGTTTTTTGCTATACCTTTTGTCAAAACGAGCTTTACGTACAGCGTGCTGAATTAGTTTCTCGTGCTCTTTAAGAATTTCCTCCATATTTCCACCTGGAGTTAGTAATGGTCCCGAGTAGTGGATCCGGTTTTTCGTTGGAGCACAACCCTGCAATCCCAATAAATGCCATTAGCATGTTGCAAGATGTTAAAAAAAAGACAACATTATTCTACTTCTAAGTTCTAACAATGCCATGCTAAACATTGCTAAAATGTCAATAAGATGAGATGGCTCCTCAAAAAGCTTTAACAACCCAAGCTTATTACCAGTGGCGGATCCAGAAACATTTTTTGTTGGGGGCATGAGGTTGCATAAGGTATTCGCAGTGTTAATTAATTTTCCGGAACGCATAGGATAAAATTTGTCAAATTTACACAAATCGTTGGGGATCTTTCCCCCCGCTTCTCTCCATGTGGCTCCGCCACTGCTTACTACTGCTAGACCTTGGACCTCAATAGGCGTTGATACACGAAGCCTGTACAACTCACATTGTGTATGCATTTATCGTGTAGGGGTTTAAGTGAATCGAGCTACTTTACTCGTTAAAAGCTTGAAAAGGCTCAAGTTAACGAGCTTGAGATTTACTTGGAACTTTTTTAATAAATGAGCTCAAGCACGAGCTTCAAATATTAAGTTTGTTTAGGCTCATGAGCTTAAGGGAGCCTAAGCAAACTCATATATGATTAGTATAATATAATATAAGTAAAAGTATAAATAATATAATATAAACGTTAATAAAATTATACATATAGGGAAGGTAACCATAACACTCCTTTTTAAATGGGAACCGAAGAATCATTTTAAAAGTTTTAGTTTTTTGTCAAAAAAAAATTTATTTTTAATAAATTTATATCTTTATTGTTATTTTTGTAAAAACACTTTTTTTGTTGATATGTAAATCGCAAGATTTTGTTTATACATAAACTTCGTCTTTATGCACAAACCTCTTGTGCATAGAGATGAATTTTATGCACAATTATATTTCATGTTTTATGCATCAACAAAAAAAATCTTTTTAAAAAAAAAAACTATTAAAGATTTAAATTTATTAAAATAAAAAAATGATGAAAAAGTAAAATTTATAAGTGGTTCTCCGGTTCTCACTCAATTAAACTTAGGTTCTCATTTAAACTTCTCCACACACACACACACACATATAGGATGAATGACATTTAGTGTGAGGATGAAAGATTAGCACGTATTGAATCGTTACTAATATTGTTAAATCAGTGTTATTGACTAAATCGAAGCTGAATCACCAAAACATGACCTGCAAATTCTAAGCGTGTTCCTGTTTTGTTTCTTAAAGGAGCGTATCTCAAGATTTTCGTGACCCAATCACGAGTCTGACTATCTTGATTTTCACAAGTCATAAACCTGTCTTCTTAGCCAAAGAAGCCCAGGCTCACATCGAATGAATTATAAACATAGCTTCCCACCACCATTGAAAAGCACCCTTCAAACAATCAAGTTACTAGGAAGCCAAGACTTAGTGTGAACACTGTGTCATGACAAAGCTAACTAGTTACTTACCTGTGCATTGCTCACGTTATGACCACTTAAAAATTAGAAAAAATAAAGAGACTCGTTGTTCCTCGTGGCATGAAAACATGAAATTTGAAAATGAAGGCAGGCTAATTAGACAGATAAATTAATTCAAAATTTGACAATAGCATCATAAAACATTCTAAAATAACCTAAATTGTAAAACCGGATTACTAAATTACATGAATGAACGCAACAAACACAATCACACTTCCAACTAATAAAAAGGATTGACAGAGAAGAGAAAAGGGAGGTCTTGTAGGGGAGTGGGTGTTAATTAGGGAGCTTTGAGTTCTAATGCTATTAGCATTGAATTTCATAGATTTTAATTAGACCTGACAATTCGGTACACGACACGACATATACGACACAAGTTTTCCATATATGGGTTTTACAAATTCGTATTTCGTGTGAATTTGTGTCGACACAAATTTAAAATTTGTGTTTCGTGTCTTATACAGGTAAAACACGAATTTACCTGTATAAACACGTGAAAGACACGTATAAATATCATGTTACACGATGACACACATAAGATACGTATAAGACACATATAAACTGGGGTTCCAAAATTTCTAGAAAAAATTGAGTCCCACTTAATTTGAAATATTTAAAAAAGTTCGGGTATGTCTCTCACATGTCACCCGAAATTTTTACTTGTCGTGTTCGTGTTTCATATTCAGACACGTTTTATAATTCGTGTCGTGTTCGTGTATTACAAATTCGTGTCGTATAAAATTCGTGTCTGACACGACACACGACATGATTACATGTATTGCCAGGTCTAATTTTTATTCATAACAAACCTGAAAAGTTTGAAAAACCTTAATATATGTAAAAGTAACACATATCTTTTGTCATTTATAATTGGGTTTAATATGAAAAAAACCAACATGTTTTCATGTTTTTTGCGATTTAGTCCCTCCGTGTTATTTTTTCCTAAGAAAGTCCTCAAGCTATTGTGTTCAATCCGGTTTTCGGATACCAACATGTTTTCATAATCAACCCCGTCATTTTCCACAAAATACCAAAACATGTTTTCACTATTTTTCTCCGAAAAGTCCACAAACTTGCAAGACTTTTTTGAAAAAATAAAAAAATTCCAAAAATCACAAACAAATATATTACTTAAGGATTTTATTGGTAAAAAATAATACGGAAGGACTAAACCGCAAAAACATGAAAAAGGCAAGGACGTAAATTAAATTAAATTAATCAAATGAACGGGGAGTAAGAATCTGCAATGGGTCCTTGGATAGAGGTCCTTATGGCTGACACATCACCTTTCTAAATTTATTTCAGATTTTTGAATAATTCACATCTTTTGTAAAAACCACTCTGTAATCCTAAAAACCTTCTTTGGTCCTTACTCCTTAGCACTCTTTTTTTATATATTTTTAAATGAAAAAATGGGTCCCAATTTTTTGTCATTCTCCCACCAAGATGTGGTCCTCAAGGTTTTTTACACAAGGACCTTGCATTTCAAAAACCTCTCATGCACTCAAACATCCTTCACAAAAACTGCTATGTTGGCATCTCTCTTGCCAAATCTGACCAAAGACCTCCTCTACAAGAACAGGGGGGGAAATCTAGGTGGTTATTTTAGGAAAATTGTTACTTATTTCTTGATCCATTAAATGGTTGTTTGTTGTACATGAAAACTAATACTTGAGTTAAGATGGCCAACATTAAAGTTGAGATAATTTGACAGTCAGTGTTAGATTCTTCATTATTGGCCACCAACAACATTGCAGTGTTGAAAATGCATTTTGAAACGAAAACCAATTAAATGGAATGAAAATGCATGTTCAACACGTATATCATTCAACAAGATTCATACTAGGGTGTACAGAACTTGTTCCAGGCAAACAAAACTGAATAGCCAAACCAGGATAGCAAAACACCAGACTAGAACCTTTTTTGAAATGCAGGTACCACAAGGAGTTGAAACCTGTAGGGTCGAACTCAGAACCTCCTCTAGAGAATCCTAAGGCTCAACCACTGAGCCGCCCCTATGGGGTTATCCAATTCTTTTTTTTTTTTTTTTTTAAAGTTTTGCAGTTTGGTTCAGTCCAGTTCAAAATCAGAGCCGGACAGTTCTTTTATCTTAATTTGAAACTTAAACTGACATTATTTTAGGTATCCAAATTTCAAATTAAAATAAAAGGAAGTATCAAGGTTCACTGTTTTGATTCCAAACCAAACTGGTTTCAATAATTTCAATTTCAGTTCCATAAATTTCATTTTTCTGTTTCTGTTTGTTTTGAATCCAGTTTGGTTATGGCCTGATTCACACTCCCTACTTTATCTAGGAAAAAAAAAATTTAAGGTACCTTTCCAGGAGCATGTTCACGCTTCTTGCAAGACGAATTTCGTCTGTCCAGCCTATGATGAGATGATTCGGCATCATTTAGTTGATGATATTTTCCATAACTTGATCCTTTGCTAACATCAAACCGTGAACTACGACTAGCTACTGAATTTGAAAACTTGGATAGTTGTACTCCCTGATGTTTGGCTGAATCAGACGAGAGTTGAGGTTCCATGCTAGGTTGCATCAACCGACGACCAATATCAACACCATTCCGTATTGATCGTGTAGAAGGGTCCGTATGGAAATCAGAAGCAACATCTTCTTCAGGATTATATTTCTCATTACTACTACTTTGAGGGTTTTGCTGGTCTACTTGCTTAGCGTGGACTGCTTGCAAAGCTCTAGATTCTCTTCTACCCTTTCTGGAAGATTCTGATCCATGAACTTTCACAGAACCAGAATTGTTCCTGTCATCAAAATAGAAAAAGCAAAACTCAACATGATACCATGCAGAAACAATGAAACGTGACTCTTGAATGGTTAAAATTCAAGAAACCGTTAGGTGTCACAAACAGTGAAGCAATCCAAGGAACATGATTGTTGGTTTCTTTTTCAATTTTTCTATTGTTTTTGTTCGAGCCAAACTTAGAGCTTAAGACAATATTAGTATATTACCTTCTTTTTTCATCATTCCGTAGCTTGATATCATATTCCTTACTAGGTGGGTATTTCGGTAAACTTGAAGGATCGCAAGGAAGAGGCTCGGTTGTGAAAAACTGTATTGAATATGAACGTAAATTAATGGCTCACAAACATCATGTTGAATGCCTTTCAGAATGCAGTAGATGGAACTTTGTAAATACCTCGCTCTGCAGTGCAGAAGAAGTAGATCCTCTATTGTTGGGTTCAACTGCAAGGAGGGAATCCAAAAGTGCCAATGCCGATGGAGGGAAGTACTTGAATGTCTTGGCCACACAACGCGCATAAGGGTGTTGTGGTTTGAAGATAGTAGCATGAGGTAACTTCGATGTTCTCCAGTAATCTTTAGATGGTGAACCGCAAAGTTTAAATATTTTATGCAATTGTTCCACCTGTAAATGGTATATATACAGATAATAGTGATCACTAAAAGTAAAAAAGAGAAAACATAATATGTTCTAATACAATGAAAACAAAAGTAGTGTTGAAAACAATATGAAATCAAATTAAAAGAATATGACATTTTGATGCAAGGAAATACAATTTTCTGATTATACTACAAATACTTCTCCAAACAACCATAACAAAGGGAAAGTAAGTTTCTTGAACATAACAAAATGTATTTCTTAATATTTTGGTACTGCGAAACTCAATGAAAAGTCGTTTAAAATTTTATCATGTGCCCAGCACATCGGTTAAAATGAAGGGAATCTTTACCTTTTGCCACTTCTTCAACCTCCATGTCAAATATCAAAAACCTGATAATTTTCCCTACTCAATTTCCCCAGGCAACGATGTCATTATATTAAGCAAGGGCGAAACCATGATTACACCATTGGGGTCTCCCTATAATCTGAAATCCTATGTCAGATGTCAATGGTCGCACCCTAACAACGATGGCAAGTCCCCTCTTGGAAAGAATGGTTACTTAGGCACAAGGGCGGATCCACTTTTGGTGGGTGGGAGTCAAACAAAAAATTTCCGGCTCCAATGATTTTTAAAGATCGACCCTAATATCTCAATTATCTTTTATTAAATTTACATATAAAAAATTTCTCTACAAAAATCTAAGAAAAACGTACAAACTTAATAGTTTGTTACCCATTTAGCAAACATTTAAAAAATAGATATAAACATGTCACATGTGTATGGGCTTAATAAGTTATTGAGCTCTCTTGAGTGTTATCAGGGCCGGCTCTGAGGGGGGGGGGGGGGGGCACGTGGGCTACCGCCCAGGGCACCAAGTCATGAAGGGGCAACATTTTTTCAGTCCAATATGTTATATATTAGGTCAACATGTGTATTTTTTTAAATTTTTCAGCCCAATGATTGACCAAAACCTTTTAAAAAATAGCATGTTGTTATTTTTAAGAGACATTTTTTTCTAGCTTGGCCAAACCTATTTATAAAAAGTACGTCATTTGAAATTTTTTAGAAATATTTTTTTCTTCAATCTTGCTCAGGGAATTAAAATAGTCAAGACCGGCACTGAGTGTTATTGACAATCGGCTAGGATAAATTCTATGAATCATTTACTTTTTTCCTTACCCTATCCTTTATTGTTGAAGTGTTTAATTTATCATCAAATGTAGAATATTATATTAATAGATTATTATTTGTTTAACACTAAGTGTCTAAGTAAAAATGTTAGATTAATATTTTATTTTATTAGACGATATGAACCAATTTTTTTAAAAAAAAGTTACCAAGATCCGAGAAAGAATTGCTTTCGGACGATGATGTAATAACCTGTTCAAAAGATGAAAACTCATAGAGAACAACTGTAGAATGTAATTTCTTTTGGTTTGTAACAATTAATGACATTGAAGCTTTTACTTTTTGTTTTTTGATTTGATCAAATATTAACAGTCCCGAATTTCTGAGGTCTGAAAATTTTCTAAAGAACCATAAACACTCATACTCTCGTAGCATTGTTTATTTCTGACCCCTATAAAAACTTTCCTGGATCCGCCACTGCTTGGGCAGTTTGGCATAAACTAGATCATACAAACTACCCCCAATAATCTATGCCCAATGGAGTCAACCCCACTGAAAGAATGGCCACCATGGCCAGAATATGATGTCACTGGACCCTCATTGGATGGACTGTATGGCCCTTATGACCTGAAGAAAACAAAGTTCTCTACCTTTCACTTTTCTGTAAGCCATTTCTTAACTATATACGAATACAATTTTTTTTTTTTTTACCTCTTGTTATGCGGCACAAAAATAATAAAAAGCTATGCGTCTGTTGGAGGTGGATAAAATAGAGGGTGCATATATGTAGATGAATCTAAACGAGCAGCAAACTGCAAAGTCACGATAAATGCGTTCAGATATAAAGTTAATCTACAGAAGTACCTCCGTCCTTCCAGGCATTATGGGCTTCCCAGCAAAAAGTTCAGCAAGAATGCAACCAGCACTCCACAAGTCAACAGCAACTCCATAATCTGTAGCACCAAGCAAAAGTTCAGGTGGTCGATACCACAAAGTGACGACTCGACTTGTTAGAGGCTGCTTTTGATTGTCGCAAAAAGACGTCGCCAACCCAAAATCACCAATTTTGAGATTTCCATTATTGTCAATTAGGAGATTCGATCCCTTAATATCTCGATGTAGGACCCCATGATTATGGCAATGTTCAAGCCCACGAAGCAACTGTTGCATGTAACATTTGATCTGCAGGTATGAAATATGAATTTTTCATGGGTCAGTGGGAATAACAATTTAAGATACATGGTTTTTATAATTTCCTATGATCAATTCTGTGTCAAGTATTCTCATTTGCGACAGAAGAACAGTAGTGTGTAATTGCTTTAACAAATACAACATATACCTGTGATTCAGTAAATTCAATTATCGGGGAAGCTGCAAGCCCAGCAAGATCATGCTCCATATACTCAAATACAAGATATATATTGTTTGACATCCTAGATGTGACCAAACCTTCAAGTTTCATCACGTTTGGATGGTCCAGCCTACGCAGAACAATTATCTCCCTAGCCATAAAACGAACACTTTCTGGATCCAAGTTCACAAACCTTACCTTCTTCAATGCAACAATTTTCCCAGTTTCAAGGTCACGGGCTTTGTACACGCTGCTGTAAGTCCCTTGTCCAATCTGCATCGAAGCCATAACATAATGCAATAACACAAGCTTTTTAGTGCTGACAACTTGGGGCAGGCTAAAATGAAACTACTAGAAATTATAAAGCAACAAAACTGAGAGCACGTATATAATGATGTTCAACCCCTTATAGCCTACCTCCTTTGGTATATTCTACTCATAACTGAAAAAAAATAATAAACCATAACATAGAGCATGTCCAGATTTTAGCTTTGAAAGGTACCGATCCCTAACATGTCATCCAACAATAACAATTAATTCACAATGGAACTGCACTTGTGATATATGACAGTATTAGCAGTTCTATTTGCGTTTTGTTTTACAGCACTATTTTGAGTAGAATACACCATGAAGTGATGAACAAACGCTTAAACGGTAAAACAGGCCCATAAAACTAGATGGAATCAACCTAAATTTAAGGCCCTGCAATAACACGTAAATAAAGGTTTATTAAATCTAAAGATGTATCGTATCTGTTACAGATGTAAGCGAACCCTGTATTTTGGAACGGAAGAACTTGTGATTGTACGTAAATAAGACATCTCCTATAACCTATTGCACATGTACATAAAAAAACAGAATACTTCTTTATAAATGATTCACCAAGTTTTAGAAACCATATTAATTGCTAGACACAATATGTACAGATTCCAGGGACTAGGCTCTAATGCAAGTGTACTGAAATTCACTTGAAGATCAAAATGCAGAAAATCATACTTGAAGAAAGCATGCACTTTTAACAGTTTATTCCACCCCCTAGCATGAAAAATCATAACCAGGCTACAGATAGGTGTTAGTGACATACACAAAAGAAAATTGTGCAAATGATTCCCTCATCCCATGATAAGACTTCGTTTTCCATTTTGAAAATTCAATTATAGTACTTTAATTCACATTTGACATGAATGTTTTTTAGTTTCTTAGCTCCAAAGATTCCTATCAGTGCTTTTGTGTAGTTTAAATGTTTCTTATTAGTTTTCTCTCTACAGCCAACGCAAACCCTATAAACTTTGATGCTGAAAGTATTCCATTAGCACCATGAATGACCTTGCATAAACATATATAATGAAAACAATGTGCTGTTCACACGTCCATATTTGAAGTAAATAACATAAGACAGAATGCTTGCAGACCTTGCCCATTTTCTCAAAAGAGTCTGCCCGACGGGGCAACCACCCTTTAATCGCCTCCCCTGCTACAGCGGTCAGCCAAGATGGCCATCCGCCAGTGGTTTGCACTCCATCAACGCCAGTTTTTACGCTGTATATTGTATAAGAGTCAGGATGATAAATCCCAGCATTCCCCTCAATGTCAATCTTCTCTGGTCTTTGAGCCAATTGCATGTCAGATTTCTCAGAACCCAAATGCTTCTTATCCCCATCATCCCACAATGTTGGTCCTGAATCAACTACATTTTCTTCATTACCATCTGACATAAGCCGAACAGTAGCACCATTATCAACCTCCACCACTACCTCATTCCTTTTTGAAGAACCAAAAAACCGTTTTACTGATTTCTTTGGTTGTTTGTGTACATGCTTGTTAGCCGAAGTTCCTTTCGAGCACATGCACCCCATGATAACTCGAAAATTTTGTAGCTCCCAGTTTCCAAACAGGAAACTTCACAATTCACTTCAAACCGTCAATGCAAACCACATATAAAGTCCAATCATTTTAGCACTAAGCTTGTGATGACATCCATAGCCATAGCCATAGCCATTCACCAATTAACTATTTAACCTTAAATAAACACCTTCATTAAATACCTAATAATATTTCTTGATATACAATATGCATACCTCTAAAAGAAAAGGTTATTCAAACCTTGAAACCCTCACAGTTTCCAATGGCATTATATAAATCTCTAAAATGCAACCGCTTCAATCGTTAATCCTTACAATCAAAACCCTAAATTCACTAAATTGCACATATACTTATGAACCTACAATGCTTCGAGATCCCCAATTCCAGCGAATTTCAATCAAAAACTGTCCGCATTGAATATAAATAAAAATACAATCTTGAATGAAATGAAACCCGGATCAGAAAATGCTGAAATTCAGATGAATGACAGAGAATTAGGGATGTCCCGAAAAATCCTACAAATTGAATGGGTTAAAGCTCAAATAAATTAGCAAAAATAAGAAAATTAACAAACATGGGAAGACGATTTCATTAATAATTATGATATTGGTAGTAAAATTTGAAATGCGGTGATTCAGATTGAAGAACGAACTGTGAGGAAAACGAAGGAGCGATTCTCGGATCTGTGGAAAAGAAGTTTGAAATGCGAGTGAGCGATTGGTATTTATGAGTTTTGTGAAAGAATGAAAGAATGAATTACGCAGTAATGTTTCTTGTGTTTCGTTTTGTGTATGCAAGCAAATGCATGGGGTGTATCTATTTAATGTGCATAAAGAGAAAATTATTTTAATCTTATTTATGTTTATTTTGATTTTTTTTTTTTAGATATTCTAAGATTTTGTAATATGTGAATTTCAATTTATAAGATTATTTATTTGTGGATCCATGTATTGTATGTATTTAATAAATAATTTTATTTTTATAAATTTAGAAGAATATTAATGAAGGATTTAAATGTAGTTTTCAAAACGTAACGAAATAAAAAAAACATTTAAACGAACCTGGAATGAAACATACTAATATCATAAGTGTTTTAGGGTTGAGATCCCTTGTGAACAATAAATAGATTGTGAACTCTGTGCACCAATTAAATGCTGCCAAATCAGATTGAAATAATTTGATCGGGATAAAGGAACCCACGTCCGCATAGGGGTAAAATAGTCCAACTGGTTTTCAGAATTCAAAATTAACATTATCTCTGTTGCGATTGTTTGTAGATACATACAAAGAACGGATAAATCCTAGAAGGCCGCTAATCCAGACTAAGAAGTCGGTTCGATTTCAGGGAGATGGAGAATATTGTAGCGGTTGAATCGGTGATCCTATTTCAGTATAAAGTCGGAATTTTGTGGGTTTCGCAAACGGTATATTGGGTTGGAGATATCATTCCAGCAAGAGGTAAGCAGTAAATCACATTAATTAATTGTATATAACGACGAATGGTTATTGTATTCAAAATTGAATAAGATGAATTATTTAAGTAGATATCTTGAAGCTACTCAAACGAGGTTGTGGAAAAAGTCTTAGTTCCGTATGGCGGGAGAGCGTGTGGTAATCGACGATGACACTCCAAGCAGAGACAAAGAGAAGGGTAAGCAGATTATTGTCATACAAGATTCACCCGATGCAACGAAAATCGGTATGTTATTTGTTGTTCTATAGCAGGTGGTTGGTGTTGATCTAAAGTAATTTTGTTATGCATATCATAATACTAATTAACTAATCAGACTGTTGTTGATTTTAAGTCACTGATAAGTAGACGAACACCTGCGCTAATAAGACAAAGAGGGAGTCTATGCCTTGAATGAATCAGTAAAGTAACAACGGATTAGTGGAATGAGGGATCAAGAGACAGATAGGGGGAGAATGGCAATCATTGGTGGACCTTCCCTTGAACGAGTCACGGAGCACCTTTCTCTTTCCCATTGGGTAGTCACTCAGGAGTACATTTTTGGCATAAAATTGAAATTAAAGACTGATAAGAAATCAAACAGAATGATAGTTATATGAAAGGTTTAGAAGATTGAGAAATTTGAAAGAGTTTTTAGGACTGAATGTAATGCAATTGTAAATTAGTGTAAAATGCATCAATCAATGCAATTGTTTGTAAGGGTTTGATCTGTGGTTATTGTTGTTGCTCTCACAGCTGTTGCAGCGGCAGGGTTGGTTTGATTTCCAACGTAAATCTATGTGATTTTAATAGCTATTGGAAACAATGAACAACTAAACAGTTATATTATTAGTGTGTACTTATAAAACTAATTAGATGTGCATTATATGACCAGACACAAATGAATGCATACACACTTTTTAACTATGATGCATACATGTACATATATTGACATGGCTGATGTTAATCATTTGATTAATATACTCATATATAGTCACACCAGAAGACAATATACCACTGATTTTGGCATTGTTGCTGCTGATGCAGATGTTGCATTCGTTGCAGCCGATGCATATGTTACATTTATATTCCTAACTATATGTCTGGTTGCTGCTAATAGTTTGATAAATATAGACATATGTAGTCACAGAATCAACAGAGTAGAACAAGGAGATAGTCATGTTGCAGCCGGTGCATCTGTTGTGCAACAGATGTGTATGTTGCATTTATATACCTTAAAGAGATGTGTGGTTGCTGTTAATAATTTGATAAATATAGACATATGTAGTGGCACCATCAACAGAGTAGAACAATGAGATAGTCATGTTGTTGCCGGCGCATTTGTTGCAGCTAGTGCAACAAATGATGTATGTAATGAAGCTTTTAGTAAACCATACATAATCCACAGTTGCTTTGTATTAATACAAATATATGTTAGTGAAGAAAGATTCATGTATTGTATTTTAATTAATTTGAATGAAACGTATATGTTTTAAAAGATTCGTGAAAACTGATGCAGTTGAGGCTGACGACTTTGAAGTTGACGTTGGAGATCAAGGAGATGATGATGAATTTACAGAACATGTTGAAATTTCGGGTCTTCGAACACGAATGAGTACTCGTCGCATGGTGAATATGCTAAAAACACTTAACGAGTATCAAAGGAAAGTAGTGATTGATATGTGATTTTCAAATATGTTACACTTTAGAATATGTGAGATCCCACACAATTTGGCCTTTTGGTTAGTTGAAAGGTTTAATAGCGTAACATGTAGCCTCGATCTTCCGAACATAACATTGCGAGTTACATGGGAAGATGTGCATAATATTCTTGGAATACCAATGGGAGGTAATAAAATCCGTAAATTGGATAGAAGTGATGGTAATGGCCTTCTAACACGTAGATGGAGAAATATGTTTGGGAATAAAGGTAAAATAAATCTTACTGATGTTATAGATTTAGTTGAGAAAGAAGATGTAGCTGGAGAGATGTTTTGGTTAAATTTTGTAGTTGTATTTGTTACGTCTATGGTTGAGGGTATATCGGGGGGAATAGTAAATCAAAGATTTATACCATGTATGCGAGCGGTGGAAAATGTAAAGACTATGGACTTGTGTGACTACGTTATTGAGTCTTTGGTGAGGAGTAAGAAATCCTGGAATCGTGAATCGCGAAGCAGCTATTACTTAGGATCAATAATGTTTTTTACAGTAATGTTTAAGTATTTTATAATTTCCGGTTTTGTTATTATTTCATTAACCCATTGATAATGTGAGACACAACTATTCTATGTGAATGCTACCATGTCAAGACAAAAAATTGTGCAACAAACCATCCCTGTATTTAGAAGATGGACAGACGCATTATTAAGAAGTCGAGAGGAAGAAGAGATTGCACTTGGAGGCTTTGGAACAATGCCAATAAAGCAAAGTCTGAAGCAACAACAAAATCAAGTTAATGAAGTAGATCTACAACCATTGGCAAACAGGATACAACAGATGCAATCAATAGACACAAAACGTAAAGGTATTCCCACTATATTTAAGAAAATTTTAATAACTGAGAAATTGAATTTGTAAATATGTTAAAACTGCAAAGAAATTAATTAAAAGTGATATAAAATTCATATATGAAGTTTGGAATGAAATGTGAACTGTGAATGAAATAGGAACGATGGAGATTGGCCAATGTAGTCGACAAGCAGAAGTTGATTTTTGGCAAGTTGATGAAACAGAAAGCGATGGCGATGAAGAAGGATTACACAATGTTAAAGGATCAAAGAAAGAGGTCAGTAATTAAGTTATGGTGGTTTATTGTATCGTAACTAAAACAATAATGGTACATATAAAAAAGATTTGTATTATAATTATGCAGATGAAGCGGATACGATTACAAACTAGTGCGGAGCTCCTATGGGATGTCTGCACAGAGCTAGAAAACGAAATGAAAGAAGCAATAGAACAATATCCAAATAATGAAGATATATGCAAGTTAAAAAGTGAATTGGAGGAAAGATTGTTGCATGCATACCACAGAAGTAAGGGTAGAGAAGGGGTTCCGAATTTTAAAACTCCACCAATGAAGTAAGAGATCCAACATTCAATCAATGGTTATCAGACGAAGAAATTTTAGAACAAATCCATATTTTGGAAAAGGGAGCTTCAACTGTGAGGGAAAAAAGTGATGTTCAATCACCTATTCCAACAAGGGCGCTTGATTTCAATACACCAAATGACATGCCTTCATTTGATCTCCAAATTTCACAAGATGTTGATGTCCATATGAACCCGGTTAATTGTGGGTTGGTTATGAATAAAGATGTCGTAGATCATAGTGTCCACGAAACAGCACCCACACCTGCTGTGATGACAGGAACAACGTCAAGATCTGGGAATAAACTGTCCCAATCGAATTACGAAACTACCAGACACATTGAAGTCACCGTATGTTCAACGTGTTGTTTCATTAAGTGATAAGCTCATAACTAACGAAAAACGACTATCAGAGTACTTTTTGCCATGACCGGATGAAAGGCAATTGAAAAAATTCAACTGAATGATTTAAATTTATATTCATGTAATTAAATAAGTATTACAACGGTATAACACAAGGATATTAACATACAGGGACATTGTATACGACACTGGGAGAGGATACGAATGCTACAGACATGGGATAGAATCACCGAGACCATGCATAAAAGTCAGTCCAAGAGTTATAACCATATGGAGTTCAATTTTAAATTCTGAAGAAAGGTTCAGGAATAGCGCATCAATTTGTCGATTGTTCTTATCACTATATGTTTTTGTAAGTGTAACAGAAACTTATCTATGGTTTTAAACGTTGTTTGTTAGTAGATGCTAATAATGGAAGTATGCAGACAACTCAAATGATGGGCGAGGCAATAAGCGCAGAGGGACTGTATTCTGAATTCAAAGATAGGTTGGAGATGGATCTTGACTTTTATGAGAAATCCCCAAATTTGAGGAAGGAGCCGTTGGTAAGTAACTAACTATTAATGAAAATAATGTTTATATGAAATTTACATATAGAAGATCCAACAAAGAGCAACGTGTACAAGTGTTTTTCCCAATACATATGGAGTTATTCTGTTACATTATTGCATTTGATCTAAAAGGATGTAATGTGTATATTATAGATGAGGGCATGGCACCGAGTTGCAATGTACTTAAATATGGAAATCTATCGAACTTAATGGTAATCGAAAGTAATTAGTCAATCACAAACATGTGCATGGTTGTAACATCATACCTAATGTTTTACCATTGTATGCAGATTCAATGTTTTTCAAAGTATTTGAAAGGGGTGAAGCATCCAATGAGGGAAAAAATAACGGCAAAGGACCCAATCAGACTGCAAATGAAATGGATGGCAGAGTATAATACCATATACAGTGGATTGTTTGCAATGAGGCACATGAAAACATTTAAAGGATAGAATGTGCAACATTGGGATGTCGGTTTAAAGGTAGATGGTAAAGATCAAAAACAACAAATAGTTGACCTAAGGAGAAAGTATGTATGCAAAATATTAATGATAGGAGCAAACGAAAAGAAAGATATGTTAGTGGCTGAGACTAAGGCGTACATGCGATTAAGTCTGGAAACGAAGGAAAGGCTAAAGAATGAAGTTGTTGAACGTCATGCTGGACGACTACCAAGACATTAGAATCGGTTAAGAGTAGATTTATTCATTTTGAAACTACATTTTTTTTAATGTGTGCATGGTATTTGATTTATGGAATATTGAATAATTTGGATTTCAATTAATATTACATTTAATTTGATTTTAAAAAGTGGATAGGAAATGTTTATATGAGTAATAATAGGTATAACATTTATTTATTAGTTTATAACGAGTTTGATATCGTATCCATAGATAGTTAAAATGTGTCATAACCTTGACATCAATATCCATGGTTTAAATTTCAAAGCCTGAAAAAACAAGTAAAATGGACCATATGGATGGGATAAAATTTTGGATGAAGACTTCAACGATGTGTGTATTAAAACATGAAAATTTAAATGCATATGGTGCGTGGAACATATGAGTTTTAGACATATGAGCTAAGATAGGTGACTCAGTTTAATGCATGTGCGCGCGGTTAACCAAGTAAACAATTATAAGAGAAGTACTTGATTTATGAATAATTAGTTGACTAACATTTAATTGTATGTAAATAGAAATAGAAAATCATGATTCAGATGCAAAAGTTAATTAAAAGTATTGAAATATATTAGTTTAAACACAAGTGTATATGGAAAATGATGATCCAGATACATGTAACCAAATGGGTACTATAGTTGATGCTGAATTTCAAATATTTGGAATTTAAATGTATGAGATGTTGAAAGTGTACCATGTCGTTATTAACGGCAAGTAACTACATTTGATTAGGAATACCAATTTTTGTATGAAATTATCATCATAAAAACTGGATAAATAGTTCGATGAGGCTCTATATATGAATTAAGAATGCATCATGATTCAGATGCAAAAGTTATTTAAAAGTATTGAAATATAATGATACTCATCATGTAAGTTGAGTATGAAATTGAGCTTGCAAATAGTACTGTTGGATGTAAAAAGCAGCAGGATTGTAGTTGTAAAAGAACTCGTAAAATCATTATAGTTAGATAACAACATCGTTGAAACCAAAAACTATTTGGCACAACTATAATGCACTCAAAAACATAGGATCATCCACAAATATTGAAAAGCAAAACAAAAAAAGTAATGTTAAACAGCCAAAAATAAATGTTGACAGCATATCAGGTTTAAATTACACCGTCATTCAGCCTTCTTAAGCGGACAATTTCTTGAATCATGAAGCACATGTTGGTTGTAGTAGCTACACAATCTTTCATGTTTAGAAGCATTGATCTGTGACTGTTCAGCTTTGCCAACCATACGTTTACGAGATCCATAACCTTTGAATCTAATACCATGTGGAGCATGAATGGTTACTTCATTAGGTTTTGTTGATCCATACAATTTCTCCACAGTTTCCCGATTAGATAAAGGAGCTACTTTGTGTTGAACCCTTTGGTGGAATTGGTTTAAAAACACATCGTGTTCCTCACAAAAGGTGTGTAGCACATCATCGTTGCTGACAAAAAGGTTCAGATGTTCCTCAAAATTTTTAGTTATGGCGCGAACAACGTCTGCAAAGGAATCTAACGACCTTGGAGATTTAACGTTGATAACCTTGCTCGTTGAGTATGATAATATACACTTAATCCATCTACTTAAAATGTGCTTAGAAGGAATGTAGTTAACATAACTCAATCTAAGCACATAAAAGCAATGTGAGCATAGATATCCCTTTCTTTCAAAAAGCTTACAAGAACATGACACAGTTTCTTTGTCTTCAGTAATACTCACCTAATGTTAAACAATGAAGGAATGAAATACCAATCAGAATGGAAAGTAATAGATTAAAAAGGTAACTTACTATAAATCAATATTGAGAATAAGAAAGAAGCATATGTCAAGGAATAGAAATAGAAAAGTAGTACTAACCTGGGAATCATTATGCATGTTCGGTCGCTTCGTGATATCTCTAACAAGATAAGTAGTGAGTTCATCGGTTTTCGTTGCATGAACACTAACACAATTGTTCACTGAATCGTGAATCTCATTTTGTACTCTTGAGAACATGGTTAGGGTGAAAACATCAGAAGCTTGCTTCTCAAACGACACATTTGTTAGCAATTCCAAATGTTTGTTAAATGAGTTTAAGTCATTTAAGCGTTGCTTGGATCGCTGAAACTCCATAGCAGTCTCAAAATGACTATAAAAATCCAAAAGCGTAAAGTTATGATTCATTAGTTGTTGTAAAAAGCGATTTTCACTCTCCGAACATGAAGTAGAATGCATTAGCCCAGGCAAGTATGTGTACGAACGTAAGCTGGAATCCATGCCAACGATTTTTTTAAGGAAAACTCATTGATCAACGTCTTCCAACCGATTCGAAAAGCAATTGGATCAAGTAGTTCATCCCATACCAATGAGTGGAAACGTTTTCGAAAGTTTGTTTTCTTACATATAGTCGGGCCAACCTACATAAGAGTACATCAGATTAGTAAAATTTGATTGTATTAAATTTTAAGGTTTAAAAGCTGGTATTACCTTGATTGTAAGTTTATCTATAATGTGCCACATACATAATCGATGTCGTGACATAGGAAATTCCTTAGCAGATTTCATAGATGGGCATTGGTCAATTACGACAACGACAAGTTGCTTAACAAAGGCAGTCAAAAAAGACTTCAACAACCAAGAATAAGAAGCGTGGGACTCAGTTGATAATAAACCAGCACCAAAAGTCACGCATGTTCGATGGTTATCAATACCCGTAAACGGCACAAAAACCATATTATATCTGACAGGAAAAAGCAAATTATTAATGAAATAGGGTTAAAAACCAAATGAAGGAATACAATTCTATTAATTTGTATTGTACAATGCTTACTTGTTTGTCCGAAACGTTGCATCTAATGACAAAATATCGCCAAATGCAGTGTAATTACACTTAGCTACTTCATCAACCCAAAATAAAGAGGTTAAAGTTCCATTTTCACCACACAAATACTCAAATGAGAAGTCTGGAATACATTCTCGTTTATACAACAACTTTTGCACCAACATTTGAGCATCAACATCATCAATGAACTTCAAAATGTCCCGTTTAAAGTTTTTAAAATCAACAACTGATGCACCAACCTTCGCGGAACCACCGGCCATTTGAGAGTGAATATGATGAACTTTAGTAGGACCAAAATTATGTTTGGCTAAATGATGCACCATTGGTCGTTGGTTAAAAGTCATCCGCCGCATTGATTTCAAGAAATGCATGTCTTCAGGTTGAACATCATATGATTGTGCTTGTCTTCAAACATATCAATAACGTAAGAACCCTTCGATGCAATATGATATTGAACAAATGTTGGACAATTAGTTATTCCACTAACACGTTTTCATCGACTAGGAGTCTTAGATGATTCACATACAGTCTCAGTCTCCAAAGGCTTCGGATTTAAGCCTTGCTTGTTACAGACAAAATACTTGTACACAATCATATCTTTTACAACCCTCGAAGTAGAAACACGTACTTCAAAATCGGAATCTCTAGCATAGTTCTTGTATGAGTATACTACTTCAGGAAGGGACTGATATAGTTTGCCAATTACGGGTTTGTGAATCGACTCTGGAATCCAAATTTTATCCCCTACAGTCCATGTGAATTCCGCGACACGTGCACTTGGAATTTGATCATTCCTAGAAGGAGATCCTATTGGGAAAAAATATAAGTAGTATTTATTTAAATATATTAAAGATAATCATAGACATAACAATTAGAGAAATGCACAAACCCGAATCAACATTATCATTTGGAGTGTTAATGCTTGAATTAGGGTGTTGATTAATGTCAACTTCAGTAATGTCTGTCATTGAAAAAACCGACTGTTATATATTAGAAATAACATAAAAAGCTAAATTATCATTGACTAGTAAGTAACAACACCTACTCATTTCAAAATCGTCGCTGAAGTACGCCTAAGATTCCTCAGAATCAAAGCAATAACTTTCACCTTTACCAGTTTCATAATCTCCAAAATCGTCATCTGATATAACGTTTTCTGTTGCGCAAAGCATATAATATCAATAAGGAAGTAGATGTAAAGTAAAACATTAAACGAGTACAAACCTTTATGTAAAAAATCTGAACAAATATCGTTTTGTGTGAGTTCATTATACTCATCCAGACTGGTTGTATCATCATCAACATCTGAAGACACAAATCCCTCAGATGAGTCCTCATTGGCATTGATTTTTGCACATAAACAAATTACACATACCATGTAATGGTAAAAGTTAAGTACAACAAGTAAAAAATAAGTTACATACCAACAAGTTTTAAAAAATTAAGAATACATACCATAATCAAAGTTGGTATCAGACATATTTGTAATTTGACGATCAAGTATATTTTAATACCCTGAACACACGATATATATATTCAACTTTCTGAAAAAAAATAATAATTGTAATACGTAATTCATCAGCAACAAGTGCAACAAATAAAAAAAATAGAACCGAAATAACATAATCGAATAGATGCATATACTTATTGAGTATTGATTACAGAGTTCTAGGCCTTGTTTTAACCTTTGAAATCTGTTGTCTACAGATCAAATTACCAAATATTCTTTTCAAGTGTTGGTGCATATACTTATTGATTAATTATATAGTCATTGGATTCTACAAAATAGACACCCACACCTATACTAATTATTTTTTGTTTCTGTTTTGGGAGTGGAAGACAGAAGATATACATGGGCTGCTGGTGTGAATGTAAGACACACAAAAAGGTTGATATATATGCTGATTATTTATGCTTTTGATAGCAGAATTACCCTGATTTTGATTAGTAACATCCCGAAAATCCATGGAGCGAATATCAGGTAATTATTAAAATGTATAGGATTATATATATATATATATATATATATATATATATATATATATATATATATATATATATATAATGATAATAATTATAATTATAAAAAGTGCTAAATATATATTTATGGTAGATGAGGGGAGTTATACATAAATATATGATAGATTAAGGGTATATAATAGAAATGTGCATTTAATGCACATGTAATGAGAAATCCCAATTAAAGTGTCGGTAGAATAATAAACTGATAGAGAGCGTCGGTAAGTGTCGATATATGCATGAATTACGTAAACTGTTGAAATATTGAGACTATAAATTAACACACCTCAAACGAATGAAAATTGTATCAATACTCATAAATATCACTATTAAGCAAAAAGTCATATTTTGAGTAAATTTTCTACTTCTTTCTTACGAAATTCTTATTGTAAACTTCTAATCACTTCCACTTTGCGCCTATTATTCTATTCATGATGCTGAATCATTATATTTGACTCTGTGATGTTTATATGATTTATGTTATGATTCAGTAATTCTTATGATATTGGAACTGTGACGTTATTTATCAATTCAAAGTTACATATTTTTAGAATATGCATAATAGTTGTTGGTATGACTTCATGAATATCAACGTAATGATACTGGTAATATTATAAAAATGATATAGTCTTTTGAGACGGCAACATAATGATGCCAAAAATGGCGAAGCCTTTTGAGATGAAACGAATGATACTTCTCTGTTATTTATCCGGGTAATAATATACCAGTAAATTTTATAACGATAAAGGATGGAAAGCTTTTATGAAAATAATAGTATTTAATTTCATTCACAAACATACCCATCTAACTCAGGTATGAAATGGAGAAATCAATATCCATTGTATCATGGTTTCTTCACAGCTTTCAGTTGCAGGCCGCTGTATTATTGTTACGGGAAATATATTTTTACAAAAAATGTTATTTTCATACATTTTCTTACCAATTATAAATTATTTTTGAAACACATCATTCCACCCCAGGTGTTTAGTACTTGCTGGGCGTTGTCATTCACCCTTACATTTTTATACTCAGGTACTGAGGAAGGAACCTCTAATGGCAAAGGAAAAGAGAAAATTTATGATTAATTTGTCTATGTTTTAATTTCTGAATTATGTATCATGTATTTTTGTTGAATATGTTGTACTCAAACACTGTTGGAGAATAATAGTTTTTATGTATTTTCACCACGAGTCGATCCATTGTATGATGAATTTGACTCCACCCCACATACCATTCTATATAATGTATTATGTGAGGGGTGTTACATGATCTGGGGGTTATGGTTTCAGTTGCACACACACGCCTACAAATGGAATTGACAGTTGCAACAGTAATATGTTAGGAGTGCAGGTGTTGATTTTTAGGTTCGGTGCATAACACAACTCATTTGTAATGCATATGAGCGTTGTTTTTAATGGACGAGTATAGGTTGATGGTTGGAGCAAATACAGGGCTATGATTGTTGATCATGTTTTCGTTTTGGTAGCATCGACACCCACACAAAAACTACTGATTTATGTTTCTGTATAGGGATTGGAAGATCCATAAACATGTGCTACTCGGATGAACATAAGACACACGAAAAGATTGATATATCTGCTGAGTATTTCTGCATTTGACAGCACAATTACCGCGAGATTTGATCTGGGTGTTATGGTCTCAGTTGCATACACAGGCCTACAAATTGAAATATTACTGCTACTGTACACAACCTCCCCCATTAATTTGGTTCTTGATTGTTGCTACTATTTGTTTTTTATAGCAAGGAAATAGGGATGAAATGATGTAATGGGTCCAGCCCTTGTAATTGCTTTTCTGCAATCAAATTTGTACAGATAAATGATCCAACCGGCAACATTAAATCAAGAGTCGCTGCAGTTACATATGTTGATTGAAGATTCACATGCTACTTCTAACTTGGTAAAATCTTTGTTGCAGCGAGTGCAACAATTAACCAGCTGATTTGATCTGGGGGGGGGGGGGGGATATGGTCTCAGTTGCACACACACACTTACAACATGAAATGCTACTGCTACTGTATCTTAAACACGGTACACAACCGACGCCCTTAATTTGATTCTCGATTGTGGAAACTGTATGTTTTTTAAAGCAAAGATGGAACGATCACAAGTTCCAGCCCCGTTACTGCTTTTGTTTAGAAAACTTGGACACACAATTGCAGATTGTGGTCTGTGGATTGAAGAAATAAAGAAAAGAGATCTTTTTTGCCTAGAAAAATACCCCACCCACACCACCGATCAACACTCACTGCCAACAAACAACATTGATCCATGTTTTGAAAAAAAACCGATAGATTTAAACTTCATAATATCTTTTTACACCTAACAGAATTACCACATAATAGTTGCAACTGTTGCACTTTAAATAATATGTTGGGTCAATTGAATTTATACCAGAACACGAAATTAAGAATCACTAAATTGATTTATTAACTCAATTGAATGCAGAGCAAACGAAGTACAATAAAAAAGCATAGAAATCCGACCAACATCTTGATGACAACAAAGAAAGCAAAACCTTAATTAACAGCAGTTACGAAATCTCTTGATTATCGAACGAATATCTCCGCAGCAATTCGAATACATGATGGATATGTAATCAATGATCGATGTTCAACGGACAACGTGAATTGCTTATGAAAAACAGAGACTAAAGAAACAAAAACGCAATTAACTTAATTACTTCATTACTTTTAATGAGGTAAAACTAATAAATTAAAATAAATATTAAATGAGTCTGATATGGCAGAAGCTGATTAGTTGACAACCTTCACAACAATTATCATGTTCACAATTGAACTCTGGTCATTATACTTCTTTCGACCCAATTATCTTTCCTTTTTAAATTTTTCCAAAATAATTGTCAGTGTCTATAAATAATTAGATAAAAAAAAATTTAACAACTGATCTTATTGATTAGTTGTTAGCACCATTGTTAGATACCCTGAGGGTGAAGACCAAACCTTACACCTGCACCTAAGGAGAACCGCCCTTGGCAAGACTCGAACCCGACTTCAACCAATGGGAACCTCTCTCACATTTGGTGGTGACCACTTGATCTAAGTCAAGTGGTTAGATGAAATTTATTAGCTTTTCAATTATATCCTTAGTTATGTGGTCTAAAAAGATTGACTTTTTACAAGTAATTAATAATTATGATAAAATTGTCAGTTTATTAATTTAAATGCAGTGAAAGAATCGTAAAGAACTACAATAAAAGAGTTCACAACGTTGCATCTTTGGATCGTGACACTAGATATCGACAGAAGACACAAAACAAAACTAAATTTTTGTTTGTGTTGTGGGATCGGCCAAGAGCCAAAGAGAAAGGGGAAGTCGTGACCTTTCTTTTGTTGTTTTTTTAATTAACACACTTTGGATTTCATTAAATAGATCTCTCATGGGTCATGGACTCATGGTTTATCTCCATTTGATAATTAAGATGGATTTAAATCATGAAAAACTATATACCAACTATTCTTTTATTTTATCTTTATCCAGACTACAAACTAGGTTAATACTTATTATTACATGGATTAATATAAAAAATTAGTTATGAATTAAATATTTATAAGGATATGGATCCCTTAAGAACCTTTAAAAAATTTCTTAAATTAAGATACAATAAAAACCAATAAAAAGATGACACACAGACAAAATCATTGAGTCAATGGTAAAAAAATTATGACTCTAAGTCAATATTAAAGTAAAAAAAGACGGTTAAGATGTAATTTCAAAAAATCTGAATTATTGATTTAAATATGATATTTTATGGTTTTTACATATGTGATTCAATTCAATTGTTATAATATCTTATGATTATTTCAAAAATGTTGAACCTTCATTCTGTTTTGTTTGTAGTTGTGCTATCATCATTATCATAGAAATCAACAAAATAATTTTTAAATGATAATTATTTTATCTTTTTAATTTTTTTGAAATACATTAATCTAAATTGTATAAATTTGTTAGAGACCCTTAAAACTATATATAAGTTCTCTTATCAAAGATGGTTTAGTTAATAATAAATATCTATTGTTTAAGTGATTTAAACTTGATATAACAATTCCAGCGTAATCTTAAAAAACAATCAAAATTATTCGAAATTAAGTTGCTTTAAAATATAATTTTTGCAACATTTACTTTTGAAGTTTTAAAAAATATTAATACAAAATTTTATTAAAGAAAATATATTTAAAATCTGAATGATAATCTTATTATAATGTGTCAACATTCCATACTTATCGTATAAAGATTTGATAACAAAAAGTTTTTCTAATTTATTATATACTAAAGTTTTTAATTATTATTTCATAAAATTATTTATTTTTTTGGACATTTAAATTAGAAGTTTATTATTTTATAGATCTTTTAAAAAACTTTATTTAAATTTGAATTTTTTATTTTATTATTTTTAAAAAACTATTTATTATTTGGCCATTTAACCTTGAAGTTTCTTACTTTATTGATTTTTAAAAAAAAATTATATTACATTGTTAATTTCAAAAATATTTAATAAGTATTAATTTTAATTTCAATTAGTTTAGGAAACAAAAATAATAAGTTTCAATCATAAAGTTTAATTAAATCAATAAAAATGACATGTATGTTACTTAAATTAATATTAATTATTATTTTTAGAAAAATACCAGAAAAATAAAAAGTAGTGTATTAGAAGAATGACACGTGACAAGAATTGTTCTCATTTATTATAGTGTGTATATATATATACATACACATATATTGTAACCCTCCTCCCGATCCCGGAAATGCCACGTCAACATAATAACATATGTGGCAATAACGCAACGGATCTATAACTCACGTGTCATAGGATCATGCAGATTACGGCCGATTTAAAACTTTAACACATAAGACAAACACAGTCAATACATTCCTAACCCCCGATTAACAAACATATCATCCCGATCATTAGATACACAATTCCCAAAACAACTATTACAAACTGTTCTATACAAGAGACGGAACTATCACAAATCTTCGATCAACCTCGAATCTATCTCGGCTGCGGCTGAGATCCCTTCTGAATCCATGAACATGTTAGACTCGAATACATGAGCTATAAAGCTCGTGAGCACACGAGGGTTGACACTGCACATAAGCACATAACACGCAATCCCTATCCCCGTCCCGATAGCCCAACACGCATCTCAGGTATATAAACACAAGTATGAGATCGGAGTAACACACAGCCCTGTGGGGACCCCTCCCCGGTGGACACATCGCACACAGCAATGGTCGGTAATACCCTGTAGCACGGAAGCTACCCGGCTACAGGCCCTGCCGTATATATACGCCCCAAGGACTGTAAGGGACAGTCAGTCCGCGCGATTCCCCTTCGCGACTTATCATCCGTATGGAACTCATCACGAACCCCTGAACCGATCTCACATCTCATATAAAACACGTATAAGGAATATAGTATACCTGAGGTCCACGTCCCTGTCTCACATAGATATAACACGCACAAAATAGCAACACAGCTAAAATCGTAAAGACGGCGCGCGTTTAGAAAAGTCTCGAGTACTCACCTGACTGATTCCCCGAAGTCTGGCCTCCCTGATCTAATCCGGCTCGAGATCCGCTAGTCCCTGTAACATATAGATATCCCAACGATCAAACACAGTCCGAATAACATCAATCACATAATCAAAAGACCCGAATTCAATTCGACCCGACAACCCCCACAAAATCGAAACTCAACCGACAACCGGACCCGACCCAAAACTCGACCCAACATAGTCCCAACAAGACTCCAACACGAACCAAACACATCTCGAGCAATCCCGAAGGAAACCCGATACAATTCCGACTCAAGTCCCCTTTTTAAGACAAAACTCGGATTTCTCCTGCAGGCTGTTAGTCGCGCCGCGACACCGCGAAAACTCCATGGATGACCTGCGATTGGAGTGTCAAACTCCTTCCATACACGAATTTAACCATTGCTAAGCATACAAAAGCATACAAAACTAACCCTTATAAACTTTCAGACCAATTCCCCAATTCACCACACATATAACACAATTTGGAGGTCAAATTCAAGAACTCTTACCTTGAATCCTCAAAGACACACAAAGATGAAGATAGTTAGCTTAATTCCAAGTCTTCCTCAACCAATTTCTGGAGATGCAGCTGACTTCTGGCTTCTAAGTTCCCACAAACACACACACAAACACACTTTTTAGGTCACACAATGGATAAGGGTGAATGAAGATAATCTCAAACATATATACGCTTTTAATTTATCCGGTCCCGAACCCAATAACCCGGACCCGATATCACATTTTCAATATTTATGCCCATTTAACCCATTTAATCCCACGATCCCAAAAATATAATCCGTTCATTAAAATTATAACCCGGTAATACGCAATCCCCAATCCCGACACGTATCAATCCACGAAACGGGATATAATTGGACCAACCCAACATTAATAAAATATTTATCCACTAAAATAATTCCACGTACCAGGTCGAAATGACGGATGTTACAAATCCTCCCCTCTTAAAGAGATTCCGTCCCGGAATCTAACTCGAACTCTGGAATAGGTGATGATATCTCGATCACATCTCTAACTCGGGCTCCCAGGTAGCGCTGGTACCCTTATGGTGTCTCCATTGAACGAGTACCAAGGCAATCTCTTTATTTCTCAGCTTCTTGATCTTTCTATCGGTAATGGCCTCGGGCTGCTCCACGTATCGCAGCTGATCGTCGACAGTAATCTCGGATAAGGGCACATACTGATCATCTGTAGCCAGACACTTCCGGAGATGACTCACATGAAACGTATCGTGCACACCGGCCAACTCTGAAGGCAATCGCAGTCGATAGGCCTGATCCCGGACTCTCTCAACGATCTCGAATGGCCCGATATAACGCGGACTCAGCTTTCCACGATGTCTAAACCGGATGACCCCTTTCCACGGCGACACTTTGAGCAATACCCGATCTCCGACACTGAACTCTAGCTCTTTCAAACGGCGATCGGCATAACTTTTCTGACGGCTCTGGGCGACCCTCATATGCTCCCTGATCACAGCCACCTTATCACTGGTCTCCTGGAGTAGCTCCGGCCCGCTAATAGGTCGCTCACCGACCTCGCCCCAACACACTGGGGTCAGGCACTTGCGCCCATATAGTGCCTCAAACGGAGCCATTTTGATCGTGGCGTGATAGCTGTTATTGTAGGCAAACTCGACCAATGGTAAATGCATATCCCAATTGCCACTGAAGTCGATGGCACACACCCGCAACATATCCTCGAGGGTCTGATTGGTACGCTCGGTCTGTCCGTCAGTCTGCGGTCTGTACGCCGTGCTCAGCTGAACCCTGGTGCCCAATTCCCGCTGGAAACTCTGCCAGAATCGAGATGTAAACCGCGTATCCCGGTCCGAAGTAATCGACATCGGAATCCCATGCCGCGATACCACCTCGTTGATGTACAGTCTCGCTAACTGATCCATAGTGATAGTACCCCGAACGGCTAAGAAGTGCGCACTCTTCGTTAGTCGATCCACTATAACCCAGATCATATCGTTTCCGCGGACCGTGCGTAGAAGTCTCACAATGAAATCCATCGTGATGTGGTACCACTTCCACTCGGGGATTTCCAACGGCTGTAGATGCCCATGCGGCTTCTGATGCTCAGCTTTGACCCTAAGACACGTCATGCACTGCTCGACATATCGGCCCACATCCCTTTTCATTCCCGGCCACCAATAAAAGTCACGGAGATCACGGTACATCTTAGTGCTTCCCGGATGCACAGAACGCCTCGACCGATGCGACTCATCAAGAATCAACTGCCGCAAATTCCCAACCCTCGGGACCCAGACTCTATCATGGAACACAAACAGCCCACGATCGTCCCTGATTAATGACTCAAGCTGCCCGGTCAGACGCTCTCGCTTCACATTATCACCTCGCAGGCCCTCCTGCTGCGCTAATCTCAGACTGTCGATCAATGTCGAGGTAATCTCAAGCCTCGAAGCCCTGGATATCACAGTTTGGCCACATGCCCTACGGCTCAGCGCGTCAGCTACCACATTAGCCCGGCCCGGGTGGTACTGAATCTCACAATCGTAGTCCTTAAGCAACTCAAGGCTACGGCGCTGTCGCAAATTAAGATCTTTCTGGCTGAACAGATACTGAAGACTCTTATGGTCGGTATACACAATGAACCGAGACCCATACAGATAATGGCGCCAGATCTTCAACGCGAACACGATGGCGTCCAACTCTAAATCATGCACGGTATGGTTCTCTTCGTAAGTCTTCAGCTGTCGCGAAGCATACGCGATCACTTTCCCTCGCTGCATCAAAACACAGCCTAACCCTGACCCCGAAGCATCACAGTAAACCACGAAATCATCGGTACCCTCCGGCAAGGCCAACACTGGAGCCTGACACAACCGGGTCTTCAACTCTCTGAATGCACGCTCCTGCTCTTCGGACCAATCGAACGGAACGGACTGCCGTGTCAGTCTCGTCAACGGCAAGGCAATCCTCGAGAAATCCTGGATTAAGCGTCTATAATACCCGGCGAGACCCAGAAAACTACGAATCTCAGGCACCGATCTCGGAGGTTCCCAGCTCATCACTGCCTCAATCTTGGCCGGATCCAGTTTTATACCCTCAGCACTGACCACATGACCCAAAAACTGCACTTCCCGAAGCCAAAATTCGCACTTGGAGAACTTCGCGTACAGTTTCTCCCTGCGCAACACAGTTAAAACCTCTCGGAGGTGCTGCTCGTGGTCCTCGGCACTTCGCGAATAGATTAGGATATCATCGATGAACACGATCACGAATCTATCCAACATAGTTCTACACACCCGATTCATCAAATCCATGAAAGCGGCGGGTGCGTTGGTCAAACCAAACGGCATGACGAGGAACTCGTAGTGCCCATAACGAGTCCGAAACGCCGTCTTCGGCACATCTTCGTCCCTGACCCTCAACTGATGATAACCAGTTCGCAAGTCGATCTTGGAGAAGTAACTCGAACCCTGGAGCTGATTGAATAGGTCGTTGATACGTGGAAGCGGATAACGATTCTTCACGGTCACTTTGTTCAACTCCCTGTAGTCGATACACATACGCATGCTACCGTCCTTCTTTTTTCACGAATAACACTGGCGCACCCCACGGCGACGAACTCGGACGGATGAATCCACGATCCAGAAGCTCCTGCAACTGAGACATCAGCTCTCGCATCTCTGTCGGTGCCAGCCTATAAGGCGTCTTAGCAATCGGCACCGCCCCGGGAACAAGATCTATGCGAAACTCTACCTGGCGATCTGGCGGTAACCCAGGCAACTCCTCTGGGAATACCTCAGGGAACTCACGAATCACCGGAATATCCTCTAAAGTCTTCTTTTCCTTCCTCGCGTCAACCACATAAGCTAGGAAGGTCTCGCACCCCTTAGAGACATATCTCTGAGCCCTGGCCATAGACACGATTCCGATATCTCCCTTACGGCGTTCCCCATACACAATCACACTCTCACTGTTAGAAATGGGTATACGGATGATCTTCTTGGCACACAGAATATCAGCCCGTCTGGCAGTCAACCAGTCCATACCCACAATCACATCGAAGCTACTGATCTCAATCGGCAGCAAATCGATCGCAAACTGATGGGAATCTATTTCTAACACACAGCCCCGATAAAACCCGATTCACTAACATCGAACTCCCATCAACCCTCTCGACAATCAACGGAACCGACAAAGAAGAAGGAGACACACTAAAATACGCATAAAATATAACAGACACATAGGAGCGATCGGCCCCGGAATCAAACAATACACGAGCTCGAAGTCCGTTAAGGATATACGTACCCGAAACTACATCTGTGGCATCCCGTGCCTCCTCTGCAGTCGCCTGAAACACTCGCCCGCGGCTTCTCGGAACTGTCTCACGGCGGCTGGATGACGACGGCTCGGCCCTGGCTCCACTCGAGCTAGCTCCCTGTACTCACGATGCCCTGGTCTCCCACATCTAGAACACAACGGCTCCGGAACTGTACAAACTGACGCGGCGTGGCCCCGCTGGCCGCACCGGAAGCAACGCGGCTGCTCAGACAAACACTGGCCCGAATGGCGCCGGTGACATTTCGGGCACTCCAGGTCTCCATAAGAGCTCTCGACACGGCTAACGGACGCCTGGGACCCCTGTCCCACACTACTCTGGCTCTGCGCTCCAGATCCCTGACTCTGGCCCTGACGCCTCGATTGGCGATCTCGACCCCGGTCCCTATCACGTCTCTGTCCCGACCCTTGCCCTGAAGTCTGCCCAGAACCCTGACCTGAAAACTGCCACTGATCCGGACGCTGGTCACTGGGATCGTCCCAGGAGGATCTCCACACGCTAGCCGGCTGCTCAGCTGTCCCAGTACGCTGCCTCTGGGAAGAGGGCTGCTCCCTCTGCTTTAGAATCTCCCGCTCCCTCATGCGGGCCATCTCAAGGGCTCTAGCAAATGTCGTAGTGTCATGTAGCCCTACGAACTCCCGAATATCTGACCGAAGCCCATCAATAAACGCATCAGCCTTACGGCTCTCCGTATCGACATGCTGAGGCGCGAACTGTGAATACTCATTAAATCGATCAACATACTGCTGGACCGTCATATTACCCTGCTGCAAATGGAGGAACCGGCGCTCCATCTCCCGTCTCTCGTCCCTCGGAATGTACTGGAGCTCGAACATAGCCCTGAACTGTTCCCAAGTCATGGCGTATGCGGCGGACTCGGTCATCGACGACTCAATCGATTTCCACCACTGCGACGCTCCGCCCCGTAACTGATATGCGGCGTATCCAACCATATCTCTAGGATCGACATGTGCTACTCGAAACGCGGCCTCGATTTCACGCTCCCATGCGATGGCCGCCCCCGGCTCACCGTCACCCCTAAACTGCGGTGGAGCCCCTGTCATGAAATCTTTAAAAGATCCACCCCGCTGAGAAGATGACGATGCTCCACCCCCTGACCCGGTCTCGGCACGCTGAACAACTGGCCCCAAACTCTGACCCTGCTCCCTTTCTTGCTCTTTCTGCTGCCTGTACAACTCAGTAAGAACCTCTAGCAGCTCGAATTTCCGAATATACTCATCACCGGGCGGCTTACCCGCGCCTGACCCTTCACCCTGATCTGCCATATTAATCTGCACAAAACAAAACAATTAAGCACAAGGGATAAATCACCCAGCGTTATACACTAAGCCAGGTCGGTTAATCCACTATATATAATCGCAAAACGATCCCCCCATGGACCGGAACAAGGTCTAAGTTAAGCATCCACTAATGATACTCAAGCTTCAAACCACAAGCTCTGATACCATGCTGTAACACCCCTCCCGATCCCGGAAATGCCACGTCAACATAATATCATATGTGGCAATAACGCAACGGATCTATAACTCACGTGTCATAGGATGATGCAGATTACGACCGATTTAAAACTTTAACACATAAGACAAACACAGTCAATACATTCCTAATCCCCGATTAACAAACATATCATCTCGATCATTAGATACACAATTCCCAAAACAACTATTACAAACTGTTCTATACAAGAGACGGAACTATCACAAATCTTCGATCAACCTCGAATCTATCTCGGCTGCGGCTGAGATCCCTTCTGAATCCCTGAACATGTTAGACTCGAATACATGAGCAATAAAGCCCGTGAGCACACGACGGTTGACACTGTACATAAGCACATAACACGCAATCCCTATCCCTGTCCCGATAGCCCAACACGCATCTCAGGTATATAAACACAAGTATGAGATCGGAGTAACACACAGCCCTGTGGGGACCCCTCCCCGGTGGACACGTCGCACACAGCAATGGTCGGTAATACCCTGTAGCACGGAAGCTACCCGGCTACAGGCCCTGCCGTATATATACGCCCCAAGGACTGTAAGGGACAGTCAGCCCGCACGATTCCCCTTCGCGACTTATCGTCCGTATGGAACTCATCACGGACCCCTGAACCGATCTCACATCTCATATAAAACACGTATAAGGAATAGAGTATACCTGAGGTCCACGTCCCTGTCTCACATAGATATAACACGCACAAAATAGCAACACAGCTAAAATCGTAAAGACGGCGCGCGTTTAGAAAAGTCTCGAGTACTCACCTGACTGATTCCCCGAAGTCTGGCCTCCCTTATCTAATCCGGCTCGAGATCCGCTAGTCCCTGTAACATATAGATATCCCAACGATCAAACACAGTCCGAATAACATCAATCACATAATCACAAAGACCCGAATTCAATTCGACCCGACAACCCCCACAAAATTGAAACTCAACCGACAACCGGACCCGACCCAAAACTCGACCCAACATAGTCCCAACAAGACTCCAACCCGAACCAAACACATCCCGAGCAATCCCGAAGGAAACCCGATACAATTCCGACTCAAGTCCCCTTTTTAAGACAAAACTCGGATTTCTCCTGCAGGCTGTTAGTCGCGCCGCGGAGACCCTGGTGGTCGCGTCGCGACACCGCGAAAACTCCATGGATGACCTGCGATTTTCAGCTTTGCCCAGGAGTGTCAAACTCCTTCCATACACGAATTTAACCATTGCTAAGCATACAAAAGCATACAAAACTAACCCTTATAAACTTCCAGACCAATTCCCCAATTCACCACACGTATAACACAATTTGGAGGTCAAATTCAAGAACTCTCACCTTGAATCCTCAAAGACACACAAAGATGAAGATAGTTAGCTTAATTCCAAGTCTTCCTCAACCAATTTCTGGAGATGCAGCTGACTTCTGGCTTCTAAGTTCCCACAAACACACACACAAACACACTTTTTAGGTCACACAATGGATAAGGGTGAATGAAGATAATCTCAAACATATATACGCTTTTAATTTATCCGGTCCCGAACCCAATAACCCGGACCCGATATCACATTTTCAATATTTATGCCCATTTAACCCATTTAATCCCACGATCCCAAAAATATAATCCGTTCATTAAAATTGTAACCCGGTAATACGCAATCCCCAATCCCGACACGTATCAATCTACGAAATGGGATATAATTGGACCAACCCAATATTAATAAATTATTTATCCACTAAAATAATTCCACGTACCAGGTCGAAATGACGGATGTTACATATATGCATCGAAAAACCTATATGCATCGGAAAACTTATATGCGTCGGAAAACCCGGGAACCACTTTATAGCCATTGGATCAGGTGATGCATCACACCGAAAGTCGATGCATCACACGAGAATTTGATGCATCACGCGAGGAATTTGATGCATCTCGTGTGAATTGTGATGCATTTGTGGTGGTGCATGAAAGTTTTCCAATGTTTTCCGATGCATGTTGGTTTTCCATTGAACCTATATATATATATATATATATATATATGTTGGTTTTCCGATGCATGTTGGTTTTCTAAATGAAATGACTAGAGAACACAAAATCACTTTAGAGATTGATTAATTTTTAAAGTTCAAAAAAATTATTTAAGAGAAGAAGAGAAGATAAAGTATAAGTGTTACGAGTAGAAATCTTTCTTTATTATTATAGAATTAGATTTAGTATGTTAAAATTAAAATCTATTTCTAGTTACACATGTCTTCATCAGACTAAGCCAAGTAGCGACATAAAAAGAACACATATCAAAATACTTATTTATTCATTAGAATATATATGGAAAATTTTTTAGAAATGATGGGTTTTTTTTTTTTTTCAAACAAAAATACTACCTTTTTTTTTGTTTTCAAAAATACTATATGTGGGGTTGGGAACACCAAACGGTAGGACAACCGAAATTTCACATTTTTGAACACCATTCGGTGTTCAAAAGACCGAATGCAGGTATGGCAGGTTTTGACCACTTTTGACCACCTTTTTTCAGAAAAATTTGTCTTGTGCGGTTGTCACAAGACCGAATGGCAGATTTTCTGCTTTTGACCACCTTTTGACCACCTTTATCAGAAATATTTGTCTTCTGCGGTTGTCACAAGACCGAATGGCAGGACTTTTCAGGCATACCCTCAGAACCCGTGAACCCACCCTTAATATTCCAAGACCCGTGAACTCCCCCCCCCCCCCCCCCCCCCCCAACCCGTGAACTCCCCCCCCCCCTTCCAAGGCTCTATATAATTCATCAAAACTAATATAACTCAACTCAAAATCTCTCAATCTCTCGATCTCTCAATCTGTATTTAAATCTCTCAATCTTTATATTTTTAAACAGTTGTTTAAATTTTTACAATGGCCCAAGAACAAATATTTACTGGTCCAATTAATGGCAAATTATTGTTTTTAAAAGAAGAACATCGGGCGTTCGAGTTATTTCAATTAAACGAGAACGATCCCGAACAAAACAAAAAACTTGGCACGCCGTTGGAAGTTCGTCGTGGCGATGGAAAATTATGGAAACATCTAAAAGAGCATCCGATACCGGGGAATGTTATGAAAATTATCGAGGATGCGGGTTTTCGTGGAATTTTTGAATGCGGAAACCATAAAATTGACTGGCACTTGATCACTGCTCTTGTAGAGAGATGGCGGCCGGAGACCCATACATTTCATCTTCCTATGGGCGAGGCTACTGTTACTCTGGAAGATGTACAAGTGTTATGGGGATTGCCAGTGGATGGAGATGTGGTCACTGGTGCTGATCTTAAACTTACTTCCCAGGAAGTTAACGAGATGTGTCTAGCTTATCTTGGTTTCGTGCCGATGGAGAACCAAGTATCTGGGTTGTATGTGAAAATGACCGCTTTAATGACCGAAATCCAACAAGAGGTCCGGGGTGGTGACGAAGGTCCTAGACAAAGGGCCCGTGTTTATATTATGTACATACTAGGAGGTACATTGCTTCCGGATTCTGGAAACAGAGTACCTTTACATTTACTTGTAAATTTAATTTATTTGGATCGTCGCAATCGGCTGAGTTGGGGTAGTGCTGTGCTGGCACGATTATATCGAAGTTTATGCCACGCTACAAATCCCGACACACAGTATGTGTACGGTCCCCTTTTATTGTTACAACTTTGGGCTTGGGAGAGAATTCCTGCTATCCGCCCTGCAATGACACAACCGCAAAACAACATTGTCTTCTCATTTGGTGCAAGGTTAGTATTTATTAAATTTACCTTATTGTTACATTTAAATTTCATTTTTCTGTTATAGTATAATATTTAACAGTTTACTTATAATTAAATAAAAATATTTTAAATTTATTTTACAAAAAAACCCAAGTCGTCCATTAAATCGTAAAAAATCGTAAAAACTTATTTATTTTATTAAAAGTCGTAAAAAGTCATTTATTTTATTAAAAAATCGTAAAAAATAAATATTGATAAAGAAAATTTGAGTTTTATAATATTCGAGTTTTAATAATAGTTAGTTACTATTTAGTTATACATAGATAAATATTGATAAAGAAAATAATAAAATTATAAAACTTCATTTCTTTTTCATTTGTCATATATCTTTCATATAAAAAAAATAAAAATGTATACTAAATGCAATAATTCTCTACTCATTTCCGTCGAAATGAAGACTTTTATCACATGATTAAAAAAACTTGTAAAGACGTACATAAAATCACAAACCAAACCATGAAGAAAATAATTAAAATAAAATTCAGCTAGATTCTTTCTTAAATGCAACAAAAATAAAATGATTGCAATCACTAAAACAGTTAAATCAATACGTTTCAAACAGATAAATTTTCAAACTTTTCTTTATAGTATAATATTTAACAATTTAGTTGTAATAAAATAAAAATATATTAATTTTATTTTATTAAGCAAAAGTACGTGAATTAAACCAAATGTTATATATTTCCTTACAATGTTATATATAATGTTTAACAGTTTAGTTGTTATACATTTATATATTTCCTTACAATGTTAAGTTTTCATTCAGATCATAAATATAAAAAAAACAATGTATTAACACTATGAAATAATTAAATTAGAACATATACATGTACATATTCATGTTGTAGTTATCCAGATAATTGTTATTGATGGTGTCTAGGACAGTCTGATCGGGTTTGGTTGTTGGATATTCGAAAGGTATTATACCGAAAGAGTCCTGCCTTCCCAACTGACCTGACTGGCCATTGTAACATTTATTTACCATAACTATAAAATGAATGTGATATATGTTATAATTGTAATACAAATTTCAAAATTGAATATTGACTAGATATTTAATGATATAGATGGAGGGGGAGTCACAGCATCGCTGAAACCGGAGCACATTGTTTAAGATCGACTCGCTACACTCTAATGATATTAGAAAATAACGAGGTATATTATTTTGAATTTAAGCTTTACATTTTTAAACTACAAAAGTTATGAATTGATCACACTTACTTGTTACTCTCTGTTATGTGCTAGTTTAACTGGACACCATATGTTGAGTTCCTGCATCATCTACACGTTGATTGTAGAAGTGGTTTTCAATCTTGGAGATGCAACACATATTTAATATGTTGGGAGATTGTTGAACCACACTTACCGAGCAGGGTAATGAGGCAATTTAATATGGTACAGACCATCCCGTCAAACAACTTATTATTTACATCTGATCAGCACAAAAAGGTGCACAAAATAAATCGGGTGGGTAAGAAAGTTGATTGGCTTAGTAAGCACGGGAATTATATTCAACACTGGCATTCGAGACATGAAAATATCGTAAATGGTAATTTGTCAAATAACTCTGATGCCAGTATTGAATATAATAGATGGTACTTTCAACGAACGGTTAATCACATCGTTCGTCCTCAATCAAGTGGTCGTCCAGGGTTCAAAAACATTGCTGGATCTAGGGATTTAGCGGTAAGCCATTTTTCATTAATTAAATCATTTACATTCATATAAAGAAATTATTGACTTTATGTAATAATATATATTCTCTTAACAGTTTGAGGGGCTGAGCTATTTGTATCAACCAGGAAGCAATCTAAGTCAACAGGAACGTTATGGCATCCAACAGTACATGGATCGAGCTGGCGGTAGCCGTCGCTTAGACATGCCATATCGGTATTTTCCTGATGCTTTTAGCAACTATCCTGGGGCAACCTCTCAACATGGTTCCGGTGCAAACGTATCAGTTCCGCATCCTCTTATCCCGGATTTGAATGAAGAAGATGTGTCGTACAACGTTGATGGTTATATGGATTCTAACTTACATTATTCACCGACGTTTAATGACGGCACACAAACCTTGTATGGCCATCAAGAAGCTGGTACTTCAAATGCAAATTTAGGGGAACATTCAACCTTTCAGCCAAATACTGTGGTACAAAATTTTTTTGGTGCGTACGACAACACACAGAACGCACAACAGAGTCAGCTTGTAATCGACACGGGCGGTCCCTCACAACCTTTTCAGACACAGAGGGATACACAGTTTCAATTGCAAGCAGATTTTAGTATGTCAACTCCTTCGTATCACAGTACTTATTCCCCTCAATTTAGCTCTCCACAACCTCCACCATTTCACATTCACGGATTTACTAGCTTGGAGATGGGAGGTCCTTCATATGTTCGATCACCTGTACATTTTCATGAATTTCAATCGCCATTACAAAACCTCGACGATCATGGAATAAGTCCAGGCTGGATTCAACGACCCCTTGACGGTCCTTCATCCCAATCTGAAATCCAAACGACAGAAAATCCAACGCCACAAAGTACCATTGCTTCTAGACTTGATCGACGCCCTAATAGACAACAAGGCCATCATTGTAATATTTGTCCTACTCCCCCTTAGTTTTTGATGTGAAAAAAACATTTGTATCGTATTGTAATATTTAAATTTATAAATCAGTGGTTGAATTTACAGTTGTTGTATTTTAAATTTCATATTCTTTATTATTCGTTGACTGGATGATGTTAATTTTTAGTAACATTTATTTATTTATTCTAAGTTAAATAAACATTTGATCAACATTTATATTTAAACCAACATTTATATTTTAAAGTGTTATAAAAATTAGTCATTAACCAATTATGTGTTAGATTGCTCAAATTTTCATAGTAAAAAAAAATGATGTCATGTGTGTTCAAATTTAAAACGATTCTAACTACCAATAGTTGATATTTTTAAGCAATAAAACCACATTTCGACATACGTTAACCCAACGTTGGTAATGAAACATGCTAAACCTTAACATAAAGTACAATATCACATTTCGACAATCAAGACAATAAACGATAACATGATAACCAAAAATAAAAACACGTACATCCACCAACCAATCAATCTGAATCTAATTGCTAGATTCACCAAATCCCTCATCATCTCTGGTAGACTCAACTACCTCCTCATTATTGTCCATCCTACGATATAGGATAGACAATGCCTTCAATCGGTTGTGCTCAGCCCGTGGTAGTTTTGGTGGATCATACAGATTATGCAGTTTCACATCAGAAACGTAAATTGAAATCAATTTATGTGTGGTCGTACTATTCAGCAACCAATTCCAATGATAACCAGCATCTAACGGATGTAGATTTGAATCCAAGTCAACACCAGTTACATGGTAGTAAAACCATTTGTTTTGATACCTTCGAGGGTATCCTAAAGCTTCTTGAAGAATGTCAGCTTTGAACCACCATTCATTAAATTGATGTATTTTAATGCAATGAAGGTAATGGATTTTGCCATTGATGTAATCTCGACCAGGCTTATTTGTGAATACTCCGTTGACATGAACTTTGATGCTAAAGACATCTTGAAACTCATCTGTTAAAGTTAAGCTGGTTATAGATGCATAAAATAGTCAAACAACTTAAATATAAATAATTAAGAATATAAACTACCGTAATGCTCAAGGTCAGGTCTCGGTTCTTCTGGTCCAGAAATGTACCAATTTTTAGTTCCTGCACTTGAACTCATTGTTGTGAAGAAAGATATTTAGTCACTAAGATTTTTAAACAAAGATATTAACTTACTACGATTTGTGAAAAAAAATTTAGTAAGACGGTGTATTTATAATGAATCGGAGTACGTTGACATTCGGTGTTCCAAACACCGAATTACAGGGACTTGTCACCTCCGGGCTGACAGAATCTTACTGTTCCTGACATTCGGTGTTTAAAACACCAATTGCAGAGACTTGTCACCTCTTACTGTTCCTGACATTCGGTGTTCCAAACACCAATTACAGAGACTTGTCACCTCCGGGCTGACAGAATCTTACTGTTCCTGACATTCGGTGTTCCAAACACCAATTGCAGAGACTTGTCACCTCCGAGAATCTTACAGTTCCTGACATTCGGTGTTCCAAACACCAATTGCAGAGACTTGTCACCTCTTACTGTTCCTGACATTCGGTGTTCCAAACACCAATTACAGGGACTTGTCACCTCCGGGCTGACAGAATCTTACTGTTCCTGACATTCGGTGTTCCAAACACCAATTGCAGAGACTTGTCACATCCGGGCTGACATTCGGTGTTCCAAACACCGAATTACAGGGCCTTGTTTCGCTTAACTATATAAATGAATTGATCAGAAGTTAGGAAGAAATAACACCTACATTTTTCTAATGGAGCCACATAGTCCGTTTCTTGTTAATTTGTATTGGGGGGGTTGTGTGTCTTATACCAATGGTAGCGTTATTTGTGATTCCAGAACCCATACTTCTACCATAGTTATTGACCAACGTATATCCTATAATGATTTTTTAGATTTGGTAACATCCAGACTGCAAGTTAATAGGAGGGTGTCCAAAGTTTGCTTGTACCTCCTATATCAATTCCAAGGTATTGACATTCGATCAGAAGTTCTTGGCGATGAAAGCTTAGGCGTGTTGTACTACTTGGCGAGCACACAACATCATTTTATGGGACACGTCGAAGTTATCTTGGAGGAACACAATCAAGCACCAACACAATCAATTTCATTTTTGGAACAGCTTCAACACATATCTGTTTCAGATGCTATGGACGTCAACCTCAATTATGATTTTGTTTCACAACATACTCCTTACACATATCAAGAATACGACGTAGGCCAAACGGGGTTTCCATTTTCACAGCAAATACTTAATCAACAATGCAACTTTACTGAGCATCTACAAAGTACACAAGAACGTGATACTGGATTGGAAACAGTGTTACATGGTTCTCAGTATCATGATGATCGTGAAGGCACCGCGACTTGCGGTGGATTTGAAGATTCGGATGACTGTAGCTCTGAACATTCCGTACCGCAGGAAGAATCTATTGACGAAGAATTACATCCCGACACTGAGGATGACGAAGATGTGGAAGTTCCTTCTCAAAACATAGCAGTAGCAACGACTTCTGTGTTTCAACAAAACATGAACGGAAACGACTTACCAGATTGGGTTGAAGATGAGGAGTTAGATATGTGGTGTCACACAACTAACATAATAAGGCGAAATATGTGCTTAGAGGGAAAAGAGGAGCTTATATTTGCCATTAGAAGATGGAATATCCAACAAAATAGAGAGCTGTTTGTTGTGGAAAGCACACCCACCATATTTAAAGCAAAGTGTTACACGACTCATAAACCATCCCAGCAAGTTGTCCAAACACGCGAGTGCAAGTGGATCGTTCGTGCATCAAATTAAAAGAAAAACAATCTGTGGCAAATTTATAAGTGGGTGGATGCACATAATTGCTATGGGAGCGTCGTCCGCAACAATAATCGGTCCTTAAAATCGAAGGACATTGCTGTTAGTGTGAGCCATTTCGTAAGAGAAAGGATCGACATGCCTGTGAAACAAGTACAGGCCCATATAAAGCATGAATTTAAAGTCGATGTGTCGTATATGAAGGGGTGGCATGGGCGAAAGAAGGCTATTGAGAATATTTATGGTAGTTGGGAAAGCAACTTCCAAGAGTTGCCAATGTACATCAAGGCATTACAGTCTGCAAACAAAGACACAATTGTTGAATGGCAACATCATCCTCAAAGCCATCCAGACTGTGTGACTTTCAAATATGTCTTTTGGAGTTTCGGACCTGCTATAAAAGCGTTTCAAAGATGTCATCCGGTAATTTGTGTTGATGGAACACATTTGAGAGGTTCTTATAAAGGAAAGTTACTGACGGCAGTTACAAAAGATGCAAACAACCATGTGTTGCAAATTGCATATGCTATCGTTGATAAAGAATCAAATGACAGTTGGGCATGGTTCTTTGAAATGTTTAGGTTGTACATTGCCAATAGATCAACAGAGCCTTTGTGTGTAATTTCGGATAGGCATAAAGGGATCATCAACGCAATGCAAAATCTGCATGATTGGATGGAGCCGTTTGCTTACCATCGTTATTGTCTGCGCCACGTACGAAGCAATCTTATGACACAGTTCAAGGTATCAACGTTGAAGAAACTGTGTTGGGGCATGGGTTCTACAACCCAAAAGAGGAAGTACAAATATTTCGTTAGAGAATGCAGGCAACTAAATGAGGATGCTTGGAAGTATCTAAAGGAAATTGGTACAAGTAAATGGACTCTTGTACATGATCGTGATCATATGCGTTGGGGCAACCTCACAACAAACATAGCAGAGTGCATGAATAATTCCTTGCGTGCAGCCAGACTACTACCAATTAGAGCTTGCATTGAATACACTTTCAACAAGTGTGTGGACCATTTCAGAAAGCATTGTGAAATAGCATTGAATTGCGATACGCCGTTACCACCAAGAATGTGGCGTTTGTTCACGCTTCGTGAACGGCACGCACAGGAACACACAATAGTTGAATTTAATTATGCACGGGGTACATACAAGGTGGTCTCAAACTTGACGACAAATGATAGGGGGGGAAATGATTATATCGTTGAGTTTTTACGTCGTACCTGCACCTGTGGAAAATGGCAGATGAATAGGTTTCCATGCTCACATGCAATAGCCGTATGTAGACAAAGAGGTGCTTCCTTGGATACCATTGTTTATGACGTCTACACGACTGATACGTATCGAAAACAATACAGGTGTAACTTTCAACCACTAAAACACAAGGATTTATGGACAGAAGCTGGATGGAGAATAAAAGGAGATAGAACTAGATTCACAACAGCCAGGGGGAGAAGACGTGGTCGCCGATTTCGTAATGAGATGGATATTCGAGATCCCGAAGAAAGACGTATTCGAAGATGTGAGATTTGTCACCAACCAGGCCACAATCGAACAACATGCCGAAACTCGCAACCAACATTTCAGTAGTGTTCTAGTATGTATTTGTATTGGTATTTATGTGTTGTAACATATGTGTTTCCTAATTGAATTTTATGTGTTGTAACATATGTGTTCATTTTATGTGAAAATTTAAAAATCATGTCTTAACACATGTTTGACGTCTGATAACTATGCATACGAGTTAACCAACTTGTAAAACAACTATATGACTACTTAGTATGTTGTATGAACTTAAATAATACATACACGGTTGATTACAAAAAACATTGGTAGACACTATTTATTTGGTGACAAAGTAAACATGTAGGCTACTTTTGTCTTTTTACGTGAACATTTAAAAACCATGTCTTAACACATGTTTCACCTCCATGCTGACAGAATCTTACTGTTCCTGACATTCGGTGTTCCAAACACCAATTACAGAGACTTGTCACCTCCGGGCTGACAGAATCTTACTGTTCCTGACATTCGGTGTTCCAAACACCAATTGCAGAGACTTGTCACCTCCAGGCTGACAGAATCTTACTGTTCCTGACATTCGGTGTTCCAAACACCAATTGCAGAGACTTGTCACCTCCGGGCTGACAGATGCTTACTGTTCCTGACATTCGGTGTTCCAAACACCAATTGCAGAGACTTGTCACCTCCAGGCTGACAGAATCTTACTGTTCCTGACATTCGGTGTTCCAAACACCAATTACAGAGACTTGTCCCCTCCGGGCTGACATTCGGTGTTCCAAACACCGAATTACACGGTCTTGTCACCTCCGGCTGAAAGAATCTTCTCTATAAATATTCTTTCAATTTCATTGTAATTGTAAGATATCGTAAACTATATTATTACAATGACTACTCGTTCTATTATCCCCAATAACCAAGATCGTCGAAAAACAATAGTTACCTGCAAGTATGGGATACAGCTGCCATACAAAACTCGAACTCATCGATGCACGCTGGTCGACGCTACTACTGTTGCGCGGCGTATGACTTCGTCAACCCGCCAGAACATCTAACTTGTGACTTTTTTTCCTGGGTTGTCGAACCAACATCGAATAACCCAACAAACATTTCAGTCAACCAACTTCAGCAAGGTAACACAAACCCTCACAGATTAAGAACAAACACATCAAACCATACTAACACTCGTCGTCAAATTCAAATAATGTTGTGAGACATCTCTCACTTTGGAAGATCAGACCACCGAATCAAACAAGCGTGGATCAACAGTACTACGGTACATACACTTCATGTTATTCGCATAATATTTACAAATCATTATCTACAATCTTACATTCTTAGACATTTTATTTTCTACACAGATGAGTTTGATGATCTAATCATCATAAATCTTCACCATGGTGGCTTATTCACTGAATTACCTTCGAGAAGATACGAAGGAGGTGTTGTAAACTACATTGATTACGTACAACTTGATAAACTAACAAAAGACATGCTTGAGAGAGAAGTTATGCAACAGTTGGGTTACGTAACGAATGCCCGTACTCGAAGATTTTTTTACTTCATTAAGCCCGGAGGTGACATGGAAAACGATCTTAAGCACTTTGAAGACGAAAATTCTTACGTCTTATTATGTTTTATGCCGCGGAGACAGGATTTATTACTAAAACATAGATTCCTTGATGTTTACGTGTCAAACGTACAATTACATCTTCGTTCGAGACCTTGGTTTCCCATTCGCAATGAAGCATGAACAACGTCCACTTAGACACACTGGACGATAATATATAACTATTGTAACAATGTAACTTTTCATATTATATTTTAGTTATTTACTACGGACAATATATGATTGTTGTATCAAGTAATGGATCTTATTTCAATTTTATTTTTTATAAAATATAATAACATACATAAAATATTTATACACATTATAATGAAATAATAATTATATACTTACTAACGTAAATAAATATAAATACATAATTATATTTATATAATTAGGTATAAACTAAATGAAAACACGCCATATAAATATAAATAGTAATAACTTTTTGATATTATATTATACCAACATTATTTTTTTTTATTAATAATATCAACTTTTGTATTTTTATATTTAATAGTATCAACTTTTGTATTTTAAATCTCCATGTCCAATATAAATGCAAAAAAATATAAAGTTCTTACTATTTTTAGCAATTAGTCAAACTGAAATGTTTGTGAAAATTGAGGGAAAAAAAAGACAAGTATTATTTAGTATTATTTGGTGTTACCAACACCAAATTATACCAAAAACCCAATCATTACCATTCTCACTTTCTAACACCAAATTATACCCAATCATTACATTTGGTCTTTTGAACACCGAATGGTGTTCAAAAATGTGAATCTTCGGTTGTCCTACCGTTCGGTGTTCCCAACCCCACATATAGTATTTTTGAAAACAAAAAAAAAAGGTAGTATTTTTGTTTGAAAAAAAAAACCCATCATTTCTAAAAAATTTTCATATATATGTGGGTGTGTGTATATTACTTTAAAAAATAAGTCACTAATGATTATCTAATAATTTGTTCTCGTAATTGCATATTGGTCCCTCAACCAATATACTCAGTCATTAAATCCTTTTACTAGTTTGATGGTGCGCATATGTGCGACCCTATAATAACCTACGACACTATACATTAACTTAATTGATATCAAGCACACATTTAACATTTCAAAACATTATCTTTTTAATTCTCTTATTTATTAAATTCCTAAAGTATCCATCCATTTATAAATACAAACATTATTTATTGAGCATATATCATTGTAAATTTTCTGATGGTGTCATTCGTATCTTGTAATCCGTCAGAAATCTTGCATATTCATTTCGGTTTCTCATTGTCATTGTCATGCATACATATGATCCATGTCGTTAAATTATATTGATTTTTAGGCATTAAGGGATCGATCATATTGTTTTAGGTGGGGGTAGAAGTAAAAGGTCGCTTATCCACTTTGTTTTGCAAGATGACTAAATGTCCACGGAATTTGTTGAGACTTGATGACAATTGAATTTTGTTTACATTAGCGTCAGGTTTTGATGTTTTGGATTGGATAGACTTTTTGATCATTAATTGACTTGTAATTTATTAATTACACTGTTGACTTATGCATTCACACTTTACCATGATATTTTACTAGATATACTCATGTATTTCTCAGGGAAAAAGTATAAATTATATTGTAGTTTTAAAGCATATAATATAGATCTTGGGAATTATATTTTTATGGTGTTTTAACCATGCAAAGTCATGGTCACAACACCTATCCTGCGACCCTCCCATCGCTACGACGACATCCCTTAACTTTCCCTATCACACTAGCGACATTTGTTGCTGTCATGATCACTACCTGAGATAGTTCTTTGTCTCTACGTTGAACCTTTGACTGAAATAGTTCACATGTAGAATAAGGAAACAACAAAGGTGGTTCTTCATTTGTGGTTCGTGATGTAGGATGAAACTTAATCATAATCTATATCTTTAAACTTACTTTGATTTGTTCTT